>JAFBJQ010000754.1:242357-286255 GCA_016785345.1 Trinectes maculatus
TCAGATGTCACCTGAGCTTTTGGTCACAAGATGCGAAAATGTGTTGATAATTATATGAACAACACAAATATAAATGTTGGGAAAAAAAATAAATTATTTCAACTAACAGCATTTATCAGCATACAAACCAAGCCAAGTTATGAACTGGAATGAAGATAACATATGTACTTTTTTTTTTTGGCTGAATTTGAATGTGTGTGACAAAGGAGAGAAACGGGTGTGTCGTTGTGTTGGTTTAAGTGGAGAAATGCCGTGTGTTACTGTAATATTTGCAGTGGTGATGATGAGTTAACAAACCGGTCTGTTCATCAAACAGGCGTGGACTCATCATCGCCATTATTTCATTTTAGCTATAGGGGGGTGGTGGCGTTGGTGGCTTGAGCGTAAACGCACTAAATAAAACTCTTCTTTTTTTAAATTAAACTTTAAATTGAAATGTTAGAGAGCTTTAATGCAAACAAATGAAAACAAATCAACTTTTGAAATTAAGATGTTCACCAAACTCAAACTTCAAACTAAAATATTAGATTATACACACACACACACACACACACACCAGATGAAAAAAAGATTGACCTGAGCCTGTAGGAGGCAGCAGTGAGCACACTGTGGTCGTACCTTGGCCAGGAACCAGGACTCCAGATCGCTGTGATTCTTGGTGACAACGTTCTCGTAGTGTTCTCTGATTCCGGCCATGATGGTGGACAGATCCTCCTGAGGAGCAGCGTCCACCTCCACGTTCACCTGTCCTCCCATGTGAGCCTGGAGAGCCCGCAGGTCCTGCAGGACAACACTGACAAGGTTCATACCTGCAGGTCTCTGTCTGTCCCCGCTTCCTGTTATTTAGTCTGTGGTTTCGCTGGTCTCACCTCCTCGTGGTTCTTTTTTATCTGGACCAGTTCATCCTTCAGACTCTCCACCTCCGTCTCCAGGTCGGTCCGGCTCAGAGACAACTCGTCCAGGACTTTCCTCAGACTGCCGATGTCAGCCTCCACAGATTGACGCACGGACAGCTCGTTATCGTACCTGGAGAAGAATGAAAAGTGTTCATGGTTCATGATCATGGTTGGATCATTGTGTTCAACATCTCACTCACTTGACTTTGAAGTCGTCAATGGCGAGTTTGGAGTTGTCGATGGTGAGGACAAGGGCAGCGTTCACACAGGCAGCGTCACTGATCTGAGGTCAGGAAAGAAAAGGGAACAGTTGAAATAATAAAGAAACAATAAAGTTTCAAAACTATGTTTAAAAAAAAGAAAACCACATCAGAGTCAGGCTCTGAGTGGTGACGTCACACTCAGGTGATGAAACCTGTCAGCTGTCCACACCTGTTTGATGAACAGACCGGTTCGTTAACTCATCATCACCACTGCAGGTGTCACAGTAACACACGGTATTTCGACACTTGAACAAACACAGCGACACAACTGTTTCTCTCCTGTGTCACACACATTCAGATTCAGTCAAACATGATCCATCGTTACATTCAACACCATCATCTCAACATCTCATCATCATCTCAACGCGTTTTCACCGCCGGCGTCAATAAGCATCATTGTTTTTTAAATTCACGTCTGTGTAATGGAAATGTTAAACTGTGTGTTGCCTGACAGACACAGCTCAGGGTAAAGAAACACCATCTCATTTCGTTTACGTTCTCACCTTCTCCTGCAGCTGTTTGATGTGGATGCTGAAGCCGGTGAAGTCGTGGCCCTCTGGTCTGGCCCTTTCCTCCAGGAACTGTCGGATCTTCAGCTCCAGGTCGCCGTTGGCCTTCTCCAGGGAACGCACCTTCTCCAGGTAGGAGGCCAGGCGGTCGTTGAGGTTCTGCATGGTGGCCCTCTCGCTGACGGAGATGTTGTCAGCCATGTTAAATGCAGTGCCTACATCACCAGTCGCAGCAGGGGAGGAGAAGATGTAGGAGGCTTTGGAGACTCGGACTCCAGATCCTCCAGCTCCACCATGGACGCTGCCAGCACCGAATCCCACCCGACGAGAGGCGGCGATGGAGGGGCCCATCATGGTAGAGGTCCTGAGGGAGGAGGACATGTAGCTGCTGCGGGTGGAGGTCATGTCTGATGGTCGGCTCTGGGCAGGGAGAGTGGAGAGAGAGTGGACGTCGGCTCCTTTTACTTCTTCGGCTGCAGCAGGGTGTGGTGGGATGTGTGGGGGGTGGTCCGTCAGGTTAAGATGCAGAACATCTCGTCGTGGGGGAGGTGTTGCCCCAGGGCCCCGACATGGAGCAGGTGTGTGGAGCAGGTGAAGTCCTGCAGGCTGAGTTGGGTTAAAGCCGTCTCCTGATGGGCCAGTCCCATCGGACCACATGGGTCCAGGTGAGGTGAGGTCCAGAAGGTGAATCACATTCAGCTGCTGAAGGTTTCTCCACAAAGATCGAAACAGTTTGTGAACCAGAACCGTGAGCAGAGGGATTTTTACTTCAAGATCAGAAACTAACAAAGAAAAAAAGAAAACATTTTTATAATATTGAAAAAAAAATCTTTGAACCGATATAGAGGGGGTCCTCGTGTTACGACGGTCGCGAGATACGACGTTTTCATGGTTACGACACATCTCCTGTGAACTTCCTTGTTTCGGCTTAAGCGGTTTGCCCCGTAAATATGTACAGACTTCACACGGGAACGAGTTGGTGAGCGCTCTCTCTGTCTCTCAGCGCCCGCCGGCTCTCCAACACCTCCACAGCTGTGTTTACTTATGTGAAATGGACGGCTGGAGGGGGGGGGCAGGCGGTAAGGAGATGCACACGGACACAGATGCGTTCGGGATCGTGGCGATACCGTAGGTTTATTCACAACACATGGTCTACACGGTTGATATCAGAAATCTAAAGGAAATGCTCATTACACTCGTGATATCAACCCCTACAGTGACAAAAGGCAATTCACCATAATAAACTCTTATTTTAGCGTGGTATTATAGCGACATTTAGTGGCACAACTTATTATCTACATACAGCTACATACATATGAATGTATGTTCCGACTAACGTCGAAATTCGATTACGACACATTCTCAGGAACAGATCTCCGTCGTAACTCGAGGACCCCCTGTATTTATGAGCTGGTTAAATGTTATTTCCTAGTTAGTGCTTTGTAAAACCTGTAAAAAAAAATGCTGCTACTTAATAACAGCAATAAAAATAAAACCCCACAAGCAACAAGATGAAAAGAGATGGAAATGAGGATAAGTGACAGAAGGTGAAGTCACATGACAGAAAGAACCAGTGGAACCAGACTGACCCACAGTCAGCCAATCTGCACATTATGACCTGAAGCAAAGTGTGTGTGTGCATGTGTGTGTGTGTGTGTGTGTGCATGTGTGTGTTGAAGAAGCAGGTTTAGGTTCTGTTGTGTATCTGTGTGTCAGATATTACATTAGAATATTACAACACAGTGAGGTAGTGAGAGTAAAATAGAGCGCCCCTGCTGGTGAACTAACTGAGCTGCGTTAATGTTTTAAAAGGTCATAAGAATGAATGTTAGGGGAAATATCTATCTATCTATCTATCTATCTATCTATCTATCTATCTATCTATCTATCTATCTATCTATATATATATATATATGTAGGTACACAGGGGGTCCTCGTGTTTCGACGGTCGCGAGTTACGTTGTTTTCGTGGTTACAACACATCTCCTGTGAACTTCCTTGTTTCGGCTTAAGCAGTTTGGCCCGTAAATATGTACAGACTTCACACGGGAACTAGTTGGTGAGCGGTGTCTCTAGGTTTATTCACAACACAGGGTCTACACGGTTGATATCAGAAATCTAAAGGAAATGCTCATTACACTCGTGATATCAACCCCTACAGTGACAAAAGGCAATTCACCATAATAAACTCTTATTGTAGGGTGGTGTTATAGCGACATCTAGCGGCACAACTTTGTAACTACCTTACCTATGAATGTATGTTCCGACTTACGTCGAAATTCGGTTACGACACATTCTCAGGAACGGATCTCCGTCGTAACACAAGGACCCCCTGTGTGTATATATGAATTTCGACGTTAGTCGGAACATACATTCATATGTATGTATTCGTATGTATATAATAAGTTGTGCCACTAGATGTCGCTATAACACCACCCTACAATAAGAGTTTACTTATTGTAAACTCTTAATGTAATGGACGCCAGACGTCCATTTCACATAAGTAAACACAAGGCAGAGTAGCCTAGCTGTGCTGTGGAGGTGCTGGAGAGCTGGCAGGCGCTGAGAGACAGAGAGAGCGCTCACCAACTCGTTCCCGTGTGAAGTCTGTACGTATTTACGAGGCAAACCGCTTAAGCTGAAACAAGGAAGTTCACGGGAGATGTGTCGTAACCATGAAAACATCGTATCTCGCGACCGTCGTAACACGAGGACCCCCTGTATCTGTATATATAACCTTTCCAATCACCATCATTATTAAAAACACACACACACACAAATGTCTCAGTTCTTCAGAAGTGTTTTATTTGTGTGTTTCTGAGAACGGTTCACATGAGCCTGTTGTCTCACTTCGTCACAGAGCTGATCTCCTCGCCCTCCACGATTTCTTTGGTGACAATCATGACTTTGCGACTGGTGGTTGACGGGAGGATGCTGCAGGGAGACACAGAGATGTTTCCTGATGGTCAACAACAGATTCTTCACAGCAGCCGTGAAACCACGACTGTCATACGTCACATGTTCTGTTACTTTTAGCAGCAGTGTGGTTCAGTTCCACCGTTTCTTTCCTGCGCGACCCGGGTTCATATCGTTCCTGTATCTACTGCTCCACTCACCTGGTCACCTCTCCATCCAGCAGCCTCCTGTATTCGCTAATCTCCATCTCCAGTCTGGTTTTAGTGTCCAGCAGCATCTGGTACTCGTGTCCCTGGCGCTCCAGGTCGGCCCTCAGCTGGGCCAGCTGGTCTTCCAGAGCAGACACCTGCCTCTGGTAACCGGCCAGCATGGCGGAGTACCTGCTGTTGGTTTCGGCGAGGGTTCCCTCCAGAGACGCTTTCTGAAAGGGAGGGGAGATGTTTGTCAGGAGAGTTGACGACTGCAGCAGTGTTCAAATCACCAAGAAACCGTGTTGTGACCATGTGACTGGTAGAAACTCACCATGCCGAGCTGTGCTTGCAGCTCAATCTCCAGACTCTGCAATGTGCGTTTCACCTCTGTGACCTCAGAGCGAGTTGACTGGAGGGACTCTGTGCTTATGGCGACCTCCTTATTGAGCTCGTCGGACTATAACAGCGAGAGAAAAAGGAAGGTCGGTCTCCTCATGAATCAACATGTACGCAGACGACACCGCTTTTTACAAAATGTTTGGTTCAGGGTTTATGAAGTTCACCTTGGCCTGGAACCAGGACTCCAGATCTCTGCGGTTCTTGGCAGCGACGTTCTCGTAGTGTTCTCTGATCCCGGCCATGATGGTGGACAGATCCTGCTGAGGAGCAGCGTCCACCTCCACGTTCACCTGTCCTCCCATCTGAGACCGCAGAGCCAGCAGGTCCTGCAGAGAAGACACGCAGACTGGTGAGATTTGTGTTTATCAGGAAATCATTTTTCTCTTTGTTGTGTTTAAATCCTTTGGGTGGTTTGTGTCTCAACAAATGTTCATCTTCAACTCTGGACTTTTGACTTGAACTGAACGATCAAAATACAAAAACGATCCTGAAGAGTCACATTTTCTTTTCGTAATAAATGAGTGGTGATAAATGCATTTTTCAAACATCAGTTGTTTTTTTTTTTTTAAATCACAGGTGATGATCTTCACTGTCAGACCGACCTCCTCGTGGTTGTGCTTGATCTGGAGGAGCTCGTCCCTCAGAGCCTCAATCTGCATCTCCAGGTCAGATCTTCCCAGAGTCAGGTCGTCCAGGAGTCTCTTCAGCCCAGCGATGTCGGCCTCCACGCCCTGACGCAGAGCCTGCTCGTTCTCGTACCTGTGAGGCAGCAGCATCACTCACATCACCTGCTTCATGTAGGACACACGCTCGCCTCATAGCAACTTGTCTTTTGAAATTGTAAGTGTGTTTCAGTGTAGTCAGATTGTCTCCTTTACAATTACCAGCTGCGACTGTAAATAACTGCCTCCCCGTTGTGGGTCAGAAAATCAGCTGGTCACCCTGTGACCCTGTGACCCTGTGACCCTGTATCAGGTTCTGTTTGTCTGTGTCTGATGTAAACACTCACTTGACCCTGAAGTCATCAGCAGCCAGTTTGGCGTTGTCCACTGCCAGGTAGAGGGCTCCATTTTTACGGGTGGCGTCCAAGATCTGGAGAAAGAGGACAGATTTAGAGCAGATGTCAAAACTCAACCTCTGCTCTGACCTGGAGGACACAGAACCTTCACTAACAGGGCCTGCTGTGTGACCTGGCTCTGGGTGTGAGGACAAAGCTTCTCACCACAATACTCTCACATGATCTGTCTTCTCAAAGCATCAGAAGCTGGTCTCACCTGGTTCTGCAGGTCACTGATGACGACCTGGTAAGTGGAGTAGTCGTGGCCCATGGGTTTAGTCTTGCTCTCCAGGAACTGTCTGATCTTCAGTTCCAGCTCAGCGTTGGCCTTCTCCAGGTTGCGGACCTTCTCCAGGTAGGAGCCCAGGCGGTCGTTCAGGTTCTGCATTGCCATCTTGTTGTTGTCAGAGACGTCAATGGCATCCACCAGGTTGAAGCTGCCTCCTGCAGCAGCACCAGCAGCAGCAGCAGACGAGAAGCTTCTGGGAGCGCTCACGCTGGAGATGCGGACCCCAGAGCCTCCAGCACCACCAAACATGCTGGGTGCTCTGGTGGACCCCAGGCGGTGTCCACTGGAGTAGGTGACGGAGCGAGTGTAGAAGCTCATGGTGGAGGAGTTTGCCTGCTCTGGATGGAGAGGTGGGAGTGCAGGAGACACTGGACGTCTGGCTGCTTTTATGCTTCCTGAGGAGGGAGGGTTTCAGAATCCCCCCCCTCCCCCACCCCCCCACCCCCTCACCTCCAGGCAAGAGCCACATACCAGAGCCGCAGAGAAGACGACAAACAAAACACCTCCACAGAAGGAATTTTAAGTGCGGGTCTGTTGCACAATGATGAGATATGAGATAAGAGATATGTGAGTGTGAAAGTGTCGCTCAGGCGCCGTGGTGATGTCGTCTTTCTCCGTCAAGATGTTGGAATCAAATCAGCTTTACAATTTTGGACATTTAAGACCCTCGACCCCCCCTTTGTCTCCGCCCCGCCTGTACAGACCTGTCTGTTGCTACTGTGTGTGTGTGTGTGTGGGTCCTGCAGGTCTACATGCAGACCCCCACCCTCTCCTCTCATTGTAAAAGCCAACAGTGAAACGGCCTGCGGCTGCTCTTTGTGTTGACGAAACACGACAGGTATTTAACCTGCAGCTCTGTGCCGCCTTCTTCTCCACAGCGTTCATCTGACCTTCAGGCTTCTGATAGAGTCTCTGCTCCCTTTGCTGATTATTATTACTGATTATGTGACAAATATAATGTATTTGTATGACAAATATAATGTATTTGTATGACAAATATAATGTATTTGTATGACAAATATAATGTATACAAATCAACCAGGTCCCTCAGTTTTCCTCTGAACCTCTCTTATCCTTTCATTTTAAATCCAATATTTCACAACAGTAATTAACAATAAGAAACCATGTCAAATATATTATAATTTTAGATCAGTTCATCACTCAGATTTATCTGGTGACCTTTGACCCACGGGTGGCCCCATCACCCAGTATGGACAAACCCCCGGTGCATGAAGGAGTCAGAAGCATCAGCAGATCCTGTTCTGCTGATTATACATCTTTTATTTACGTAAGGTTTCTTCACTGACTCATACGTCCCCTTAATATTTGACCTCGGCCAATAAAACCATTTGGTAAATGCTGTGAATTTGTAATGTGCACTGTTACCATGGTTACACGGCTCCAGCGCAGCTGCTGCTTCACTGACGTGAGAGGTTTATGGGACTCCTGTAGTGGAGGAGAAAAGAATTATTCAGAGAAAAAAAAAAGGAAAGTTGAGACATTTTTGCAACATTTTGTTTTTAGTTTGAGTATTTGAACAGTAAAAACATGTAGTAAAACTTAGGGTTTGAGTTGTATAGTTTTGTTGAATATGTACTACTATATACTGGAAACTGACTGTTAAGACATTTGTCAAGTCTCCAAACCTTTTTTTTTTTCGCGTACCCCCGATACCCAACACATTCTGTTTATGGTTGCAACAACCAGTTGCATTTTGGGTAGCCTGTATTTATTTGTTAATTAAAACTTCCTTGAATCAGCTGTTTTTAGTTTAAACGATGTATTAGTTGTTAGTTTGTTCGTTACCAGTTAGTAATGTAACTGTTTTTACACCAAAGCCGTTGTCATTGTCATCTCACAACACAACACACACACATTCCCTGTGTGATGGTGTTATTGGATGTTTTCAGACAGAATCTGTAAAAATGATGTTTTTTTAGTATACTGTCTGTGTATATACTACATATATGTATGTAAACACACACACACATATATATATATATATATTTATAGAGTAACATCTCAAACAGAAAAGACAACCACAGACAGGGCTTGGTTTGGAAACACCTCTGCAGACTTTTATTGGGGTCTTTGTTTGGGTGTGTGCTGTCTCACGCCTCAGCTGATGATCAGGGGATCTCACTGATGGTCTCTCTGGAGCTCACCACCTTTCCATCCACCAGCTCCTCCACGACTGTGATCACCTTCTGTTTGGTGGTGGTGGTGACAATCGGTTTGTTGGCGGAGGCAGAGCTGCTGCACCAGAGGCAAAACATCTCATCTTAATAAAATCTGAATATGAAAGAATTATTCAACCAAAACAGAGATTATTTTTCTCCAGCAAAAACTTCATTTGATTGTCGGCCTCCTCGCTGTGATGTGTAATTATTTCATGTGTCATGTGACATTTCACTCAGTTTATTGATGGTTTTTCTCGTCATTCTGTCACAGATGCCTCACCTGCTGCCACTGCCATCGCCGCTGCCGCCGCCACCACCGCTGCCGCCGCCGCCGCCGCTGCCGCCGCCGCTGCCGCCGCCACTGCCACTGCCGCCGCCACTGCCGCCGCCACTGCCACCGCCACTGCCAAAGCCGCCACTGCCAAAGCCGACCATACCAAAGCCGCCACTACCACCACTACCTCCGCCACTACCACTGCCAAAACCGCCT
Organism: Trinectes maculatus; assembly: GCA_016785345.1. Classification (NCBI taxonomy): domain Eukaryota; kingdom Metazoa; phylum Chordata; class Actinopteri; order Pleuronectiformes; family Achiridae; genus Trinectes; species Trinectes maculatus. Next base: position 251,548 of record JAFBJQ010000754.1, read on the forward strand.
TCTCCATCCAGCAGCCTCCTGTACTCAGCGATCTCCAGCTCCAGCCTGGTCTTGATGTCCAGCAGCGTCTGGTACTCCTCCCCCTGACACTTAATGTCGGCCTTCAGCATCTGCAACTGCTCCTCCATCATGGTCACCTGGTTCTGGAAGCCCGACATCTGCATGGAGTTGCGGCTCTCAGTCTCACTCAGGGTTCCTTCCAGCCCTTCTTTCTGCAGGAGAGACAGATGAGACACTTCAGTCTGTCTGTCACCTCAGAAAAGCTCTGGACATGAACATGTGCTGTGAGGGTTACGGGTCACCATGCTGAGCTGTGACTGCAGCTCAATCTTCAGGCTCTGCAGCACTCGCTTCAGGTCCGTCACCTCCGTCTTGGACATCTGCATGGTCTCTGTGCTGGCAGAAATGTCTTTCTCCAGTCTTTGTGTCTGACCAGTGAGAGTCACAACATATTAACAAACACACTTACGCACATGTGTAACTCTAATCTGCATCAATGTGTCATCATGGGACGATGATCCCATACAACCTCTGACCAGAGACACTGATGTCAGTGTGACCTCAGTGTGACCTCAGTGTGACCTCAGTGTGACATAATACAAGAATACCAGAGTGTGATTTTGGAAGGATGATCCAAAGTGTCCAAAGTTAAACATCTCATCTTTACCTTGGCCTGGAACCAGACCTCCAGCTCCTTGTGGTTCTTGGCAGCAACACTTTCGTACTGCTGCCTGATCTCCTCCATGATTTTGGTGAGGTCCTCCTGGGGGGCAGCGTCTACCTCCACATTCACCTGACCGCTCATCTGAGTTCTTGCTGCCAGGAGCTCCTACATTCCAGCAGAAATGAGACACTGAATACTCACTAAATCTGTGTGTGGTATCTGAAGCCTTGAGGTGCCACGAACCTCCTCATGGTTTTTCTTCAGGAAGATCAGCTCCTCCTTCAGGCCCTCGATCTGCATCTCCAGGTCGCTCCTGGACATAGTCAGCTCATCCAGGACTCTCCTCAGTGCGGCGATGTCGGCCTCCACTGACTGACGCATGGCCAGCTCGTTCTCGTACCTGAACATTGGACATGAACATTAGGCTCATGATCCTCCACTCTCTGGATCTCTGGCTACTCTTTGACACCAGGTATCCATCAGAAATGTTCTTGCTAGGATTTCAAATTAAAAGCAGTTCTAATTGAGCTTTGGTAACATAGCGATCGATTATTAATGAATCGTATCAGTTAACTAATTTGATTAATCGATTAGAGACTATTTTGCTTTGGTTGAGGAAGTATGACATCAGACTGTTCCAGGATGTTATTTTTACATTGCGCCCTCTAGCTGCGAATCATTCAAATAATTTTCAAAATGCACCATTTAGACAACAACATCTGACATGAGATGAGATGTTATGATCTTCATCTTATCAAAATCTGCAAACCTGAAAGACATGTGTTGTGCTCAACAATAAACGAATGAACTCACTTGACCCTGAAGTCGTCGGAGGCCAGCTTGGCGTTGTCGATGGAGAGGTAAATGCCACCATTGACTTTGGTAGCCTCCTGGATCTGGAACATGAAGGGTGCTGTTAGATCATCCCTGTTAGGAGTTTTTAAGATCTCTGGTCTCAGATGGACTCACATCAACATCATCATCATCATCACCATCATCACCATCATCATCATCACCATCATCACCATCATCACCATCATCACCATCATCACCATCATCAACATCATCACCATCATTACCATCATCACCATCATCAACATCATCATCATCACCATCATCATCATCACCATCATCACCATCATCATCATCACCATCATCACCATCATCATCATCATCAACATCATCATCATCATCATCACCATCATCATCATCATCATCATCATCATCATCATCATCACCATCATCATCATCATCACCATCAACAATCGGTTTGAATTCTCTTCATGATGTCAGCTGTTGTTTAATTCATCTTTTCTGAACATCAGTATGACCTGCAGGTTTGTGTGTGTTAGCGTATGTGCTGCTGTGGGATATTCAGTGACTGCTGATGTAACACATGTGTTAGTGATAGCGTTTTGGACATTGCATCAACCTTCTGTGGCTGTTGTGACTAATGTTGTCATGTTGTCTCTGCAGAGGATGAACATGATGAGGTCAGCCTACCTTTCCCTGCAGCTCTGCGATGATGACGTAGTAGGCGCTGTAGTCTCGCGATGCGGTTGAGGTCCTGGTCTCCAGGAACTGTCTGATCCTCAGCTCCAGCTCAGCGTTGGCTGCCTCTAGCTTGCGGACCTTCTCCAGATAGGTGGCGAGGCGGTCATTCAGGTTCTGCATGGTGGCTTTCTCATTGGTGGAAATTTCCATGTTGTCTGCACCACCCGCTCCACCACTAAAGCTGAAGCCATAGCCACCAAAACCACCAGCGCCACCACCGCCACCGCCACCACCACCACCACCACCGCCGCCATACATGGACATGGAGGAGCCAAAACCGGAGATCCGGGTGCCACCAGTTCCACCAGACAAGGACCTACTGCTGCTCATGTAGGCTGAACTGCCACCAGACCGGATCATGATTGCGTCTGGAGATGAGACCGACTGTCTGCTTCAGCTGGAGCGGAGAAAGTTGAGTGGAGAGTTGGAGAGAGGCTGATTATTTATACCGTTAGATGGGTTCGTGAGGAGGGAGGGATGGAGAGCTGGTGCCAAACCTAGGAGGAGACACCGAGTCCAAATAAAACACAAAGTCAACACACTGTCGCATGAAGAGAAATGTGTTGTGGGTGCGTCTGAGAAACCTCAGACACAATCAGCTGGCTCACATCAAAGCTTCAGAGGTTGGAGCAACTCAAATCAATCAGTCAATCAAATTTTATTTGTGTAGCCCAAGTTCAGCCCTCAATGATATTTAGATGGAACCACTGCCAACAAGAGGAATCAGGTCCAGTCAACCAACGGCTCTGCAAGCTGCTGCCAGCACCAGCAGCAGCACCACCAGCACCAGCACCAGCAGCACCAGCAGCACCAGCAGCAGAATGGAAATCAGCAGGTCAGTGGTAAAGACCAGATGTTGTAGGTGCAGATGTGGCAATCGAGAGTATAAATAGATCATAATAAATATTTGGCAGACATCTTTAAATATACATTTCTTCTGCTGTTTATAGCTGATTGGCAAACAACTAGATGCATTACAAACCACACAAACACATCATACTCCTCTCCTTTGCAGTAACAACAACAACAACAACAACAACAACAATAATAATAATAATAGTTATTCAGTCAGTGCGACGGTGTCTTCACTCTCATGTCCAAACCCATGAGAAGGTCTAACATGTGGACACCGCCTCTGGACGTCATCAAAGGAACGGCTCCTTTTTTTCATTTTGTGAAAAACAGCCTGTAAAACCATCAGCGTTAATTACACACACGCTGAGTCAGAGATTTCCTTTGAATCGTTTATCAAATGTTCGTTTTTTAATGTGTTGTTGTTGTGCAGTGTGGGTGTAGCTGTGTGGAATCTGCTGCAGGTGCTGTCAGGCTGCAGGGGAATCTTCAGGTATGTACAACACCCAGTCCTCTCGCCTTCACACTCATTATAATAATAATTAAAATCATCATCGTCATGTTTGTGTAAGAGGTGTGTGACCAGCGCAGGCAGGACACATCCTGCCAAAATAAAAACATTTAACATTTACAACAATCAGCATCATCACTTCATTCTTTGATGCGTGGGAACTGTCGCTGAGGGCACTGCACCAACACAAACAGCCGTGTTGTGAGTCCGAGCAGACGCACAACTCTAACCCAACCCATTGTAAAGTAATGATTTATATTCTCCAACATACACAAATGTCATATTTATAACATGGTTTTTATAACATGTGCTCCAGTCATCCGTTGGCGTGAAGTGCATTCTGGGATACGAGCTGGTGTGAAGTGCATTCTGGGATACGAGCTGGTGCGAAGTGCATTCTGGGATACGAGCTGGTGTGAAGTGCATTCTGGGATACGAGCACCTCTGAACACAGCCATTATCTGTTTGTTATGAAGCTGTTTTTTTTCCAGACGCAGACATGATGATAATAGTCAACAATGATTGATAGTTGTTCTTCACCTTGTGGAGAGTTCAGGACAAACGTTCAGATGGTTAAGTCCTATAAGATAAAGTGATGACAGCTGACAGGAAGTCAGAAGGTTTGACCTGGAAACAAGCTGCTGTCACACACACAACCATGTGGATCATTAATAATCATCTTCAGGCTGCGTCCACACGTTTTCATTATTGAGTGACCGCCACCCACAGGAGCATTTCATATATCTGAATTAAACTCCGCCCACATTAACACGCTCCTCAGGTGTAAACAGGATGGAGATCGTTTGATCTGCGTTTGACAAAGTGGACGCCTGTAACATGTTCCTCATCACAGCCTGATGGAACCTGGGCCTTTCTGTGTGTAGATGTTCTCCCCTGTGTGTGTGTGTGTGTGTGTGTGTGTGTGTGTCTGTGTGTGTGCGCTCTCCAGCTGGTGTTATGTGAAATGGAGAATGTTTTTTTTGTCTCTGGTTGCTGCCCTGTGATTGGCAGATGACCTATGACCTTTCCACGCTGACACCGACACTCATCGGTCTCTGCTGCAGTGTGAAGGACAGCTGGAATCCACCCTGTCAGGTATTATCTCAACACACACACACACACACACACACACACACACATTAACATCATCCTCCCCCCGCCTCGGGGAACCCGCCCAGCCCACAGAACCTGCTTCAGGTTCCCTCCCCTGTCATGAATCTGTCAGTCTCCATCTGGGTCATCCAGCCCCGCAGCTCTACCTTTACATAACATCTCCTACCGGCCCCGCCCTCACCTGATCCTGGGGGTGGGGCTTACATAAGCTCCTGTTGCCTGAGGACACACACAGGTGTGCTGCTTGTTCAGAACCGGAGAAACCGAAAATTAAATTCCCCACAGGACATTCTCTCGTTCCTGCAAAACTTTCTCCTCTCTCCATCGGGTTTTTCTGCCTTTCACTTATTTCACTCAGTCATTCACACGCAGTCGCCACCAGCTCTCCATCACACGGTCACATCAGGACCCCCTGGTCCTCTGCAGCTCATCAGGACCCCCTGGTCCTCTGCAGCTCATCAGGACCCCCTGGTCCTCTGCAGCTCATCAGGACCCTCAGGCTCTGATGGTGACAAACTGCAGGTGTCAGTGAACACAACACTCGACCACATGCTTTTCATTTCTCTTGAAATGCAGGTTTTGGAGTTTTCACTGTGTCTCTCGCTCGTGTCTGACGGCGACACCTTGTTCTAACCTGCCTGCTCGTCTGTCTTCCCTCCTGCTGTCTATCTTCTCTACCATAAAAGGAAACATGAAGGAGTCTTGTCCCTGAGCGTTGACACAGGCTGATATTCATGTAGCTGTAGGAGGTGACGCTGACGTCATCACAGGACACTGTCTCCTACACATCAACACAGTGATCAGGACACAAATATCTTGATGACATTGTCACATTCATGAGACGTGAAATTTGATTTGAGGCCAAAGCGTCCACACTGGGATGCGTGTGTTAGGAATCTGACTGGAATCAGTCTGGTTATTCCCCAAACAAAGGCCAAGGTGAATTCTGGGATTTTTGGTGGGTGACGTGTCGTTCACTGTGAATAAACGTCAACATCCTTTACATCAGAATCATCCTCAGCGTCATTCATCTGCAGCGTCTGATTGGAGGCAGTGATGTCGCTGTGTTCACCTTCATCAGAAGCTTCCTACATGAAGAACGTTTCTTTATTCGTTCATAAGAAGGAGGAAAAAGACAAGAATGACAGCAGCAGTCATTTCAGCAGGTGCAACAAGCTAAATGAAAGTGCTGCCTCTAGTGGCCCGATGAGTTATAACGTTAGTGTTGGATTAAAACTGCTCCAGGCTGCCATGCGTTGATTCGATGGGATTTAATGATTTTAATGAGTTTACCACATTGAGCATCTGATTGTCAGAGGAGATGTGAGAAAGAACAGATAAGAAGAAAACTCAAGGAGATTTATTGGTTTCTTTTGTGCGACTGGTACATATTGCAGCAACACACACATAGACACACACACCTGAGCACAACGAAGCCTGGCAGCTCTTCTGCATCTCTGATCCTCAGCCAGCTCTCTGCTCACTGAGCCGAGTGTCCTGCAGGCTGAAGGAAGGCTGGTGGGTCAACATGCATCTTCATCATCTTCAGCTGCTCACATCCAGAGATCTGCTTCCCTCCAGCTGACACATTTTACCAGATTTACCTGAAGTCCATCAAACAACAACAACAACAACAAAACAAGCGTGACTTGATGTTGTATCTGATCCAGGAGCTGGAAGTGTTGGACAGAGTGACAGGTGTGTCGCTGGCTGAGGCTCAAACCAGCAGCAACTAACAGATCATTACTGAAATTAGAGACAGGTGTGTGTGTGTGTGTGTGTGTGTGTGTGTGTGTGTGTGTGTGTGTGAAGTTGTTTTTTTGTCTGCATACCTCACACACTGACCGCTCTGTTCCAACAGGCCTCTGGGAAATACCAGCATCAACACACAATCAGGTTTGCACCTGCATGAAAACACACACACACACACACACACACACACACACACGCACACACACATGGTTTCACACAGCATCTATCAGTGTTAGCATGTTGAATTGTCCTCATTCTGTTTGACTGCATACCCCAAAACCTTAACCCTGACCCCTGACCCCTGACCCCTGACCTGAGCCAGGGCTGGACAGGTCCAGCTTTACTGCTCTGTACAGCAGAGAAGGTTCAGATGACTCACACAGGTTTTTCTTCCCTTCAGATGACACGAGAGAAACAATATGCCAGCACACACACATGAACAGGCACGCGTCCTCATACTTTTGGTCATATGGTGAATTCTGCATTTAACACAGACAGGCATGTTTCTCTCAGGCTGTGTGACCTTCGACCTTTACATATCTAAGAAAGGAGGGGCTTTGTCAGAGGGTTGTAAATCATTGATCAGTGATGGATTAGCAGCCCTGTGGCAGGTTTCCCTGGGGGTGGGGAGACGTCTGAATACGTGTCAGAGGGGAAAATGTCAAACAGCTGAATAATGTCATGTGATTATTGAACTCATCCATCAGGATCAGTTTCTCTCCGGAAAGAGATTTGATTTGATTCAACTTTATTGTCATTGCACACGTCACAGGTACAGAGCAACAACATGCAGCCGATGTCAGATCATAAAGGTTGTGATGTAAATAAAGTTGAGTAGAAGCTGAAAAATTAGAAACTCTACATTCACAGTTAAATATGTTTGTCTAAAAGCTCCTTGCTCCTTATTGGGAGAGGACGAATGTACAAACACCTGCCTCACAGGTGAGGTAAAAAAACCCACTCTGGTTTATTGTCCCCCATAGTCTATGTGTAAAACGTAAACATCATTTCAAACAATTCTTGCTTTAAGAATAAGACAAACAAATAAATTCTGTTTTTTTGGCCATTTATTTACGACTCCTCTGACTCAATCTTATTTTCATCTCTGCTGCCACCTGCTGGTCAAATTGAGCCGGTCGGGGTTTGATCCTTTTCTGGACTTCAGCTCTTGATTTAAGAAGCAGAAGAAAATCCCTTTATTTGTCCCGCAGTGGGGAAATGTACACTGTCACAGCAGCCAGGAAACTAAAGTATGGAACAAGTAATGTAACAAAATAATACAGGACAGTGATCAGATTAGCAGGAGTGGATAAAGTCTGTAGTCTCACGTGACATGTTAATGTCAAACGCCTTTATAAAACCAACCTTTGTTTTATGAAGGAGACTGTTGATGACATATTGTGTAGGACACACTTCTGCCAAACACCTCAACAACAGTTATCTGTCACAAGGACAGATTCAGGAAGTCATTCCTGCCATCAGGATCTACAACAACTCTCTGTACAACTGACTCTGCTACTTTGCACATGTCCATCACTTGTCTCTTTATGAGACTAATATTAGTTAGACTACATTAGTCTTCTAACTTAAAAACATCAAACATTCTGTAGTTTTTTATTATTAAAAAAAAGAAAGAAAAAAAAAGAACATTTCACTTCACATTGTACTGTGTACGATTGTGTATGTGACAAATAAAACTCTTGTATTATTGTACAGCTGTGACAAAAGAATAGTGTCTGTCTGTCTGTCTGTCTGTCTGTCTGTCTGTCTGTCTGTCATAACCATCTCATCATACTACATAAGGTCTTACACTCTTCTATCTTTATTTCCATTGAAGTAAAATATGTGACACTCCACACAACCAGCTATCTATTGTTGATGTTCCGGCTTTGTCCCGCAGGGGTCGTCGGTCAGCTCGTCATCTCTGAACTGAACACACGAAACAGAGTCATCAGCCAATCACAGGTCCGCCTGTGCCCTCGCGGCGCCTGCGCACTGCCGCTGTGAGCGTCTTGTTGCTATGTGTGCAGCGGGGCTCGATGGCGCTTCCTGCGGGCTGTAGTGTGTCGGAGAGACGGTTCCTCCGCGGAGCAGCGGCCTGATGGAGAAGCCCTCAGACCCGGTGAGTCCTGACACACGTCGGCCCCGCGCGAGCTCCGCAGGCCGCCTCTAATCCACCGCTGACACCGACACCGACACCGCGAACAGAAAGAGGCTGCTCTAACTCTAACTGTGTTGCTGCTACATGTGTGTACATGTCAACATGAGCTAACACTGAACAGGCGGCTGTAAGAGCGGCTAGCGCCGCTGTCCTCCGCACACAGCTCCTGCCGGAAGTCGTTCTCAAAGCCATGAAACGTCTACTTCCGCCGAGTCTCTCACAACATCCACTGTCAAACTGTCCACCGGGGAAAACAACAAACAACAAACAACACACACGCTGACAGAAGCCTGCAGGTAGTTCATGTTGTCGTCTGTTGTGGACACTGTGTCTGTCTCACTCTGTCTGTCTCACTCTGTCTGTCTCACTGTGTCTGTCTCACTCTGTCTGTCTCACTGAACTGTAGTGTCCTTCCACAGGTAACACACTGACTGCAGCAGCTGTCATCACAGCAAGGTGTGCGTGTGTGTGTGTGTGTGTGTGTGTGTGTGTGTGTGAGTGTGAGTGAGAGAGAGAGATGTTTTTTTTTATTCAAACAGTGAAGAGCTTGTTTCTGATTCGTGTGATGACAACAACAACAACAACAATAACAACAACAACAACAACAACAACAATAAGAATAAGAATCAGCTGACTTTTGCCTGCAGCTCTGGTTTAGTTCAGAAAGGCAACTTTCATTTATTAAAAAAACTAAACGAATCCTGAGACCTCACGTGAACTTGTTTTCGCTCTGTCCTCAGGTGGAACATCTGCCCAGGAAGCTGAGGGACTCCTTCGGGATGTTGGACGGTTTGGACGAGGAGCGCAGCAGCTGCAGCACAGAGTCCAGCGGGGGGAGCGGAGCGTCCAGCCCCGAGGACAGTGAGGATGAAGAAATAAACCCCATCTACTCCTCCTCTCTGACACTCATCAAGACCAATGGACAGGTGTACACCTATCCCGACGGGAAGGCAGGCATGGGTCAGTATCAGTCACATGATCGGACGACTTGTTGTTGTTGACGAGTTGATCTTTAACTCGTTTAACACAGTGATACAAATAAAGTTTGAATTGGTGTCCGATGTAAAACTGACTCGTTGGCAGCAAAGGGGACAGTGAAGATGTGAAGAACATGTGCTCTGTGGTGTGACGTCCATTAACATAATGTGTGTGTGTGTGTGTGTGTGTGTGTGTGTGTGTGTGTGTGTGTCAGGGGAAGCCTCCCACCAAGAAGGCCAAGGTTCTACACAAACAGCCTCTGATGACAAAACTGGCTGTCTCCACTCAGCACCAGGCCAACCAGCAGAGTGGAGTCAGAAAGAGCAGTGAGTCTCGTCTGTGTGAGCTCTGTTCTCACACCATCTCTGAATCAAAGTGTCACATGAGACTGGAACTGTACCTGTTCATTTGAAAAGTCATGCTTTGTGTGTGTGTGTGTGTGTGTGTTTACTGCAGTTACTGTGGACATGTTTGACTGGGGGCGTTATCTCGGAAATGGAAATGTGATGGGAGCTCCAGTCAGCTGCTTCAAACATGTGGGTAAAGCACGCACATACGCGCACACGCACACACACACACGCGCACACGTCAGACTCATTCAGTGTCATGTCCTTGTTGTGCAGGTCCACATGGGGAGGTTCTGGGCTGACATCTGCGAAGGCGTTCGGGTTGAAGTCCCGAACACTGATAGTGGTCTGCCCCTGAAGGTTTACTGGATCGCTGGCATCATTAAACTGGCCGGTATGCGCACATGCACGTGTGATGTCACACGTGTTATTTATTTATGAATCTTTGACACCGTTCAGTACTTCCTCTCCTTTTATTAGACCTTCACAACTTGGACGGTGTAGAAGTACAGTATGTATGGTAGAAGATCTACAGAAGATATCTACAGGAGCTTGTTTATTTTTTCAGTCGTCGAGTAAAATAAAGCCGCTGCAGACTCGGGAGCGTGGGTATGTTCTGTGTTTCAGGCTTTAAAGCCCTGCTGCGATATGAAGGCTTCGACACTGACTCCAGCAGAGACTTCTGGCTGAACCTGTGTGCACCGGACATCCACCCTGTGGGCTGGTGTGCTGCTGGAGGGAAACCTCTGGTCCCCCCTCAGTGTAAGAGCCAGCGAGTTCAGCTTTATTGAACTGGCTTCACACAGATAATAAACATATAGGTGGTGGAGGGTGTGGTGTCATTGTGATTGGCTGACTGCACCCATCTGTTTGTGTTAAAGCCATTCTGCACAGGTTCACCAACTGGAAGACCTTCCTCATTAAAAGACTGACGGGGTCTGCAACTCTGCCGCCGGACTTCTCCTCCAAGGTCACCGCGCTCTCTCAGACACCGTCCAGGCCTCAGTGGCCGACCTGAACCTTCATGTAAACCTGTGACCTCAGTAATCTGATTGAAAGTAGAGAGACAACAGTCGGCCCTGGTGACGTTCACAGTGCCAACACAAACAGAAAACCTGTTTTTGCACGAAGGTCTGAAACGTTACACAACCACCACATTAGTTCTTATACAGAAAAAACGCTGTGTGTGTTTACGCCTGTTGCCGATTGTTGTCCACAGAGTTGGTTCAGATAGGACGTTGTGGATCAAACATTTTGTTCCCAATCAGTAAATAATCAGCTGTAATTATGCTCATGTCACACAACAGCAGCTGATCTCAGATCTGAGACAGATCTTCATGAATAGATTGAGAGTCATTGGTCGCTCAAGGCAGACGTGTCCACTGAGCGAAGCTCCTCCTCCCGCAGGTGCAGGAGAGCATGCAGTTTCCCTTTAAGAAGCAAATGCGGCTGGAGGTGGTGGACAAGACTCACCTGTGCCGGACCCGGGTTGCTCTGGTGGAACAGGTGGGCCTCGTCTGACGGCCGCTCACAGGAGTCACTCGGACTCAGATGTCGGATCGGAGAACGTGATTGACAGGTGTGTGTCTGTGTTGCAGGTGATCGGAGGTCGTCTTCGTTTGGTTTACGAGGAGTGTGACGACGGGACGGACGACTTCTGGTGCCACATGTACAGTCCTCTGATCCACACCATCGGCTGGTCTCGATCCATCGGACACCGCTTCAAACGCTCTGGTGAGTCAGCTGATCGGCAAGCTCCACCCCCCTCCTTTATAATTATTTATAATTTATATGTATTTACATATTTACATGACGTCTCCTTAGTGATCATGTGGACACGTCTCCACGCTGCACTGAGAACATGTGACATGTCACTGAGCTGAATTTGTGGTGCACTGTGCCGACTCAGCGCCGTGTCTGTTCGTTTTCTTCCAGATGTGCTGAAGAAGCTGGACGGTCAGGTGGACGCTCCAGGACAGCTGTTTGCCAAGGTGAGAGTGCTGCCACCTGGTGTCTGATCGCCTATCGACACAGAGAAGCAGCAGCTGTACTCAGGCTGAGGCCCTGCAGCCTGCGCACAAAACCCACGTCTTACTTTGTGTGCAGGTGAGGGAGGTGGATCAGAGCGGCGCGTGGTTCGAGGACGGGATGAAGCTGGAGGCCATCGACCCTCTGAACCTGTCTGCCATCTGCGTGGCCACAGTCAGGAAGGTGAGGAGCCGCTGGGCTCTGCAGCGCCAACAGACAGGACCAGCTCGCCTGCGCCCAACATGTGCAGATGCTTTTGGCCTGATGTTTGATAATGAGAGACTGCGTTAACACCTCTGTGTGTATGACATAAAAAATGTAAATGTGCCTGGTTTAGCTGAACGTGCTGACACGTTGCTCCTGCAGGTCCTGGCTGACGGGTATCTGATGATCGGTATTGATGGATCGGAGGCGGCCGACGGTTCGGACTGGTTCTGTTATCACTCTATGTCTCCCTCCATCTTCCCGGCCGGCTTCTGTGAGATCAACAGCATCGAGCTAACGCCCCCCAGAGGTACAGCTGCACCACTGCGCTGTGAGTCACCTCAGCAGGTTCCTGTATGACAGGAGTAATAAGTGAACTCTTCATATCTCCTCTGGCTCTCAGGTTACAGCTGCCTCCCCTTCAGATGGTTCGAGTATCTGAAAGAAAGCAAGTCTGTGGCTGCTCCAGTCGGCCTCTTCAACAAGGTGAGTCCAGACACTCCTTACTTTGATTGTCCAACATGCATCATCCATCTTCTCTCCTGAGTCTCTTCCACCGCAGCCAATACAACGCTAACCTGAACCTCAGTGTTGTTCTAATGTTTGTAACATCCAACAAATAAAAAAACACGGTTTGCATTTTGACACTGTCCACAGTATGTGAAAATTGTCTTTGTCACAGTCAGGTCTTCTCATCTCCCTGCCATATAGATTGTTAAGGATTTCATGTTGCCGTGGAGACGCTATACGTCTTGCTTTGAAAGATTTTATAACTTCAAAAGTGTTGTTAGTCAAATATCAAACGGTTGGCTGCTTTTCCTTTCTCTCCTGTCACAGCTGACCATGATGGACGTACGTTTGAAACCGCGTTTCATTACTGAAGCAGAGAGATGAATCTGTTTTCATTGTTTTCCCACATTTCTTCTTTTAATCATAGTGCAGTGAAAGTTTTTCATTATTTCTCATAAAGAGACCCAGTTGGCTTCACCGACCTCTCTCTCCTTCCTCTGACAGGAAGTTCCCAACCATGGTTTCCGTCCTGGTATGAAGCTGGAGGCCGTCGACCTAATGGAGCCACGGTTGGTGTGTGTTGCCACGGTGACGCGGATCGTCCACCGTCTGCTACGGATACACTTTGATGGCTGGGAGGATGAGTATGACCAGTGGGTGGACTGTGAGTCACCTGACCTGTACCCTGTTGGGTGGTGTCAGCTGACTGGATACCAGCTGCAGCCTCCTGCTGTTAATGCAGGTAACACACGTGTGTACGTTCCTAACCAGAACCCTCACCTGCGAGCATCATTTTACCTCATGAGGGGGTCATGAGGTCATGAGGTCATGAGGTCATGAGTCACTGTCACAGAAACATGGCTCATGAGATGCACCAAAAACTTACAATACAATGTTTATGTTTGTTAAAATCAGGAGCTCTCATACACAGATTTACACCAGCGAGTTGACATGAACCCATTAAGTCCAAGAAGATTTCTAATTTCTAATAAATCTAATAATTGTTTGTGTGTTTTAGTTTCCAGAGAGCTACAGTCAGCAGTGTCCAAACAGAGAAAGAAATCCCAGCAGTACAAGGGACAAAAGAAAAGTGAGTCTCTCTGTTTCTTTATGTATTTAACCATAATCTGAATTCTTTAATTAAAATAGATTTACATATATTAGCTTCATACGTTACAGGCTGTCTGCACGCGTCAGAGAAAATCCTTTTGTATTTAGTTATCCACCTGAAAATCAGCTGATTTATGACAGATACATTTAATTAATGGATGAAAGTACAGTATGTCCTCTCTGCCTGTCTGTCTGTCTGCCTGTCTGTCTGTCAGTCAGTTTTAATCGTGTTAGTTGTAATAATTAATCAAATGTTTTTCACAAATTCAGCTTTTTATTTGATTCATGTGATAAAAAATTGTGTCTGTAATATTCTGTACAAAATATTTAATTGACGCAATTATTTTCTAATTAATAATTGGTATACAATAAAGTTTTACCAATAGAATAAAATGATTTTTATTTATGTCTACAGGATGTTAGTTTAGTTCCACAGGACAGAAGAACTAACATTCAATAGAAAACATGGATGCAACCAGCTGACACCACTTTGTAACTGAGTTTACCTCCGTCTCTCAGAGAGGAAGTTGCCCATTGGTAAACGACCTGTCAGTCTCTCTGGTGCCGTGGTAACGGGTGTCCCCAGGAGCCTATCAGGAGACGAGAATGAGACACCGTCAGATTACCCATCACCCCCTACTCCTGCCTCAGCAGCTCAGCCCGTCTCTGCCGACCTGGAGAGCAGCTCTCATACCAAGTCAGGGGCAGGTACATATATATACTGTATATATGTTTTTATATACTGTATATGCACACACACACACACACACACACACACACATTAATTTTGACCATCACAACTGAACAGTTAGAGAAACATGTGCTGGTAATTCACCAACGTCCCCATCAAGCACAGTCGTCCTCACAGTGAATAAACAGTGAATAAATGTCCTCAGAGTTATTCTGACTCCTGTTACAGTTTGAGGTTGTTAACCAAAGAACTTGATTGTGTTACTGAGTTGTTGTACTGTATATGGATGGTATTGATCTGCACATTAAAACAATTTATTATTATATACTGTGTGTATTTATACTGTGTTTATTTATACTGTGTGTATTTATACTGTGTGTATTTATACTGTGTGTATTTATACTGTGTTTATTCTCTGACGTCCTCGATGTCTCTGCAGCTTTACAGGTTAAAGAGGAAAACACTGAAGCAACTCCGTTCTCTTCTGACACAAATGAAATGGCAACCAACGGATCCACTGCAGAGTTCTTCACCAACCCGAATCAGTAGGAGGCCACGTCTACTCCTCCCCATCATCCACCCATCCATCCATCCACCCATCCATCCATCCATCCATCCATCCATCACATTCTGTTGCCATCATGTTCGAGAGCAGGGAGTCAACTGACCGACCTCCGTTGACGCCCGTGTCATCTCCACCTATCTCAACAAGTTAGTGTTGTACATACACAGAGTTGTAGTCTGTGTCCAACGGGACCCTGAGATGTTCAGTTCACTGACATATAACAAAGAGAAAGATCCAATAGAAAAACTGTAGCCTTACTCATCTTTTGGTTCTATGATAAAACAAAAAAAGTGAAAACGACAATGACACAATGTGCAATGACTTTTATATGATGATTTTTTTCACTGCCAGAATCTTTGTATTTTTGATGTGTTTGTGTAGAGTGTTCAAAAGAAACATGTAAAGTCATGTTAAAATTAGCAGTCCTTTTAAAACTGTGTGTGATTTGTGTTTGTGTCTGACCAAACACTTTTTTATTGATCCAAACGTATCATCTCTGTAAATCTACAGTAAATCATACAGTATGATACTGAAGTAACAAGTGTTGCATGTGTCAGGAATTAACCTGTGAATTTAAACTGGTGTCAGACAGAGCATTTGTTGCTGTTTGAGCACTGGATGTGAAGTGAACTAATCATTATGATATCGTCTAATATGATATGATGTAGTCTAATCTGTGTTTTTTACTGAATTGATTTATTATTTTGACATGAAGACTCACATGTCTTGGTGGCGTGCAGTGTGTGGTTACCGAGGACTACTGCTACTACACATGCTAACCAGAAACTTGCCCTGTGCGGCCCTTCGTACGGAGGTCTTCATAATTCATTCATTGAACAGATTCACTGAAACAGGAAACAAGCGTTGTGACGTTCGTTTTCACTGTTCCTGTTTACTGCTTTGTCCACATGTCACAGAAGCAGAAGATTCACATGAAGTTACATTGTTACATTGTTACATTGTCAAAAGAATCCAGTAAAATGAACAAAATCTCCCAAACACTTAAACTGAAAGCAAGCGGGACCAAACCCTGCGGCTGTGCTCACTGAAGACAGAGTAACTCGACTTATGTTGATAATAATATTAGATTTTGTTCATTAAAAGATTTAAAAGCTTTCATTGAAATGAAACATGATGACCAGGTTGATTATCAACTTATTTTTTAATGCTTAAATCTGACAAATGAGTAAAATGTCAAAGAATGTATGTTTCTATCAAATGTAATTAACTGCAGTTACAGGACGTTCTCAGTGATAAGCAGTATAATCACCAGTGTTTTACATTGAAGAGCTTTGTAGTTAATCGCAGTTTTATGTACCTCACAAACAATTAATACCTCATTAAAAGTGTTCAATAAGGATTATAGGAATCTGTAGTATGAAATAGTTGGTTAACAAAATAATATAAATTTACAGACACAGCTTTGTAATTGTATGTTGATTAAAAGAAACTTGTATTAATCACACAATCACACTCAAAAAACGAAGGATAACAGTATAATTAAAGAAGAAATACTGTCACAGTTTTAATAATGAATATAATTTTTTGAGCTTTGTGCTTAATAACAATACAGAACTCCAGGTTCAGAATGAAGCAAGAATGAAGGTCTCAAATTGAACACAACAACCATGTCTCATATTAAAAAAGGTTTTAATCATTCAGATATCATCGCATAATGACATCATCATGAAACATAAACAAATATTGGATCATAACAAGCTCGCATAACATTTAAGGCTGCAAAAAATGATTTTACCTATAAAGTCAACATGTTTGAAGAAAGAATCTTGTCGTCATGACACAAATGATATTTAGGATCTTTACCTTTTACTCAGTGTTGATTTGAATGGTCTCTGTAATGGTGTTTGTTTTGTCTCAGTTGTGTAAATCTGAATATGTCAGGAGTGTGTGGAAACAATATGAAGGTGGTAATGTGTTATAAATACTGTGAGTGTTTTTTCTAAATAACACATTTGTATGTTGGTATCCTTTTGTTTGCATATGGTTCTCATCACAGTGATATTTACTGTATTTGTTTGTCTCCTGACACTGACTTGTCACTTGTTTGTCGTAATATTAACCACTTCCCACATCAAATGTAAAAGAATAAAGGGCCAACAGGGGCCTCAAAGGTTCCCTCAACTTTATGTAATTCATTTGTAACGTAACAAACTGAAGCAACTCCAGTATTTTTATTGCTGAATATTATTAAATACATCAATAAAACCAGTGTTTGTATGTGAACAGGAAACTGATGTTATGTAAAAGCTGGAGAAATGGAAATCCAGTTGCACCTCACTGTGACAACAGGAGCTCGTGTTTAGGGTTCAGCTGGACGCAAGCGCTATGTTTTCAGGTGCCACTATTGTGGGTCCGGTGTTTGACACCTGTGTGTAACCAGGATGGGATGGATTTGGGATTAAATGTAGGAGCAGTGTGGTGGTGGTCAGTCTGACCTCCATGGACCTGTGTCTGACCTGTTTCTCCCACACAGATGCCGTGTGACGCAGTGGGTATGAGTCTGTGAAACCTCGTTGTCTGAGACTGAACGATGGCGATGAACGCGCGTTTATGGAGGCAGCTGGATCTATGGGAGGAGCTGGTATCTGCCGATCTCAAACAGACTCAGCTGAGTAATGTCAGCTGGTTATTGTCAGGGTTTTGTTCTCGGTGTCTACTTACTGCAACTTGGATAAATTGTGTTCAGTGTTAGTTGACGGGTGGTGGTGGTGTTTTAATATGGAGATAAATAAACTGTCTTCTCCATGTTGCCAGGCTCCATGATAAAGGTATTAAAGTAATCTGTATCACACAGAAGAAATAAGATATTGTTGGATCAAAAATATTTTAATAAATCACTTCACTCCAGTCATGAGTCTTTATGAAATTCTCATGTTAAATGTGACCTTTTCTTCAAAACTGAAACTTTCTGTCTCCCACTATGACTATAAATGTGACCAGCCCAGAGCTGACTCACTGGATCTTCTCTTCCATTGGTCCTCTGGGAAACAGTCCATCATACTCCAGCTTCTTCTGTCTTCACGGTGATGATCATCATGTGGACGCTGTGGCTTCCTGGTACTGTAGATCCACCCACATCGCGTTTATCAGCATCAAATGTTTCCAGCTCAACGTCGACACAGTGCAGTTTCCATCTGTGGAGCAACGGTTCTATGGACCAGTCGGCACTGAAACATGATGAGGTGACACAACAGAAACCACAACTTCTATTCACTGTATCCATTAATTTTTGTCTGTGTATTGTGTTGTACTTTGCTGATCTATGGAACAAAGGGAAATCATTACTTTCATAAAGTCACTGGACATAAAGATGCTTTACCTTCTCTCCTGATACGTGGTCCAGAACTGCGCTCCAGGGTTTTTCCTCAGAAGAAAAGCAACAGTCACAAGCACGTCCTCGAAATCTGGAAGGTGTTGTCAGCCTTCAGTTAGTTTCACAGCTGTGACACTGTATATTTGACAGAACTTTATTTGTACAGCCACTTACAAACAGAAGGAAAGGGAAGTGAACAGAACGACCAATCAGAATGCAAACAGCATCACTCATCATTCCAGTGGGAATAAACGACTCCACTGACCCGGGGGCTCGTAGAAGATGTCTGATCCCATGATGACGTCCAGCTTCGGAAGCAGGACGAGATCCGGGGAGACCTCCCCCCAGTTGAGACCCAACACCACCACGTCGCCAAGGCCGTTGGCTTCACAGCTGCGCCTGCAGTTCTCCAGGCACAGTGGCGTCCTGGTGCTGTCGGACAGGATCACCGCCGCACCGCATCTCGCAGCCACCACACCTGGCAGACTCACACCTGCACCAAGCTGTGGAGACAACAGTGTGTGGAACGCTGGGCCACTGCATCTCCTGCAATCAGATCAGATCCTCCACTGAAACCTTCTCCTCACCTCCAGCACGGTGCTGTCTCTCAGGCCGTCCCGGTGTGTCCACACGTACTGGGCCAGCACCACGGCGCAGGGCCACACGTACACGCCATACTGTGGATCCAGCAGCTGAGGGAGCCAATCACAGGTCACCTGTCAACGTCACGCAGTGAACGACAACAACACACCTGTCCAACACCTACAGCACTGTACCGTATGACCTCTGACCCCGGAAGACCCCGACTAGACTCTCACCAATTCATGTATTCTAAGAAGTTAGCGCATTAATAATATGGGAGCGGATCGTGCACGCGCGGGGCAGCTGCGGGGAATGACGTAGTGCGTGTGACGTGACGCCAGGTTGTTTGAACACAGACCTCGGGGATGGAAACACGCAGAGACTCCGGACTCTGTTTCCGGTTGTCTTCAAACGTGAACTCTCTGAAGACGACGCTCGGGTTCTGTGCCTCGCAATGAGCCATTGCATGATTACGTCATCGCTACGTCGCCCCGCCTTTATATTATATCAGGATGTGTGGGTTTAATTCATCCACCGGTGTTGTTGTTGTTGTTGTTGATGCTTCCTGTTCTTCTTCGACGAAGTCGTTCATACGGCTGTGGTAAAGTATATGAGTGCATGACCGCCACCCTTTGGTCAAAAATGATAATTGCAATAACGGCGGCTTCTGAAATGCTGACGTGAGCATCGAAGAAAAAATTCATTCATTTATTTATTTATTTATTTATTTTGATCTCTCAAAAACTAAGATAAATACTTTTTATTACATTTAACTGTTTGGAATCACCCAGTCGAATAACAGCCAATCAAATCTAAGTATTGTGCCTGGCGGGAAGGCTTAGTCTTCTTTTCAACCAATCAGTATTTTGTATCGCCAGACGCTGGAGCCAATGAGCTTTCTATTCCGCAACGCTCGTCGGCAACAGGGGTGGGCACTAATGACGTCAGTCAGCCACAGAAGAGTTGTGTAGCCGGAAGGCTAGCTGCTCCCATTAGCACTTTGCCAGGCTGTATCAGCCGACTGGAGTCCGCACAGCTCTGGTCCCTGTTCGCGGGGCTTTAAGGGCGATCTGAACGCGTTGTCAGATTTGTCGTTTCCGTTTCGTTGTCTTGTTGAGCAGCGAAGCTGTGAGTGTGAGGTGAGAATAGCCCAGCTAGCTGTGCGAGCTAGTGAATGTCTCCGATCCGTAGCCCCGGGTTTGCTCGATAGCTAGCAGAAACCCCAGAGGAGCCATGAACCATAAAAGTAAGAAGAGGATTAAAGAAGCTAAGCGGAGCGCCAGACCCGAACTGAAAGATTCGTTAGACTGGATAAAACACGGCTACCACGAGGCTTTTGATCTGTCTCACCGCACCGTGAAGGTAACTGTCAATGTAGCATCGGAGGCTAAGCTAACTAGCGACTGCAGGAGTGCAGCTTGTCACGTAGACACCGAGAGAACGTGGCGCCGGGGTCACGACAGATACTGTCATCAGCTTTTCCCACTTTATCACATGAGATTCTTTCACAGGCAGAAGACGCACAACAGCGCAGTGAACGCACATAAACACTAGCGTCAACACATTAGCATTGTATTAGTTCTGTCTGTGCTAACAGTCAGATGTCAGTGTTATGATCGTTTCACACAGGACAGCAGATAAAAACCCAGCGCAGGCGCTGTGATGCAATGTTCTGTAAAATATCATGTAAATATTCTATAAACCTGAGAGACGAGGCTGGATGCTGAGTGTGTGTGTGTGTACTGAGACATGCTGTGTTACAGGACAACGTGGAGCGCGTGGACGCCCTGCAGCTCAGCCCTGAAGAGTTCATCCGGCGCTTTGAGAGACCTTACAAACCCGTCGTGCTGCTGAACGGCCAGGACAGCTGGCCTGCCCGGGAAAAATGGACTCTGGAACGCCTCAAACGCAAATACCGCAACCAGAAGTTCAAGTGTGGCGAGGACAATGATGGATACTCAGTGAAGATGAAGATGAAGTATTACGTGGAGTACCTCGAGAGCACCAGGGACGACAGCCCCCTGTACATCTTTGACAGCAGCTACGGTGAACACGCCAAACGGCGGAAGCTGCTGGAGGACTACCAGGTCCCCGTCTTCTTCAGGGACGACCTCTTCCAGTTTGCAGGAGAGAAACGCAGACCACCGTACAGGTTGGGTTGTTAATTACTTGGTCTTTGTTAGTGAGATAGTCAGTGAGATTTGTTAAATTCCAACAACAACAAATCTCTTTATCAAAATGTTTCTCCGCACGCTGCAGGATTAATGATCAGTTATTATCATTATCCTGCTCCTGGTCAGATCTTTAATCTGTCTCCTACTTCACCCACACTGTCCATTCATGGGTTGGACGAGGAGCTCAATAGTTGAAGTATTCGTTTAACTTGCACTGTGTGTGGTGTTATATAGAGCCGAATTTCTGACTTAACTCTTATCTCTACCACAGGTGGTTTGTGATGGGTCCTGCTCGTTCAGGCACCGGCATCCACATCGACCCCCTGGGTACTAGCGCCTGGAACGCCCTGGTCCAGGGTCACAAGAGGTGGTGTCTCTTCCCCACCAACACACCCCGAGAGCTGATCAAAGTAACAAGGGAGGACGGAGGCAACCAGCAGGACGAGGCCATCACCTGGTTTAACGTAGTTTATCCCAGAACGCAGCAGCCAAATTGGCCTCCAGAGTTTACGCCGCTGGAGATTCTCCAGAAACCTGGAGAGACCGTCTTTGTGCCTGGTCAGTGAAAAAGCTACTTACACACTCACTGAGGCTGGAAACACACATCACCAGTACCATGACGTTAACATGCAAGTTCAGTCTGGTGACGGTGTGTCCAGTCAGAGAGTCTGTGTGAGACCTGTGCAGGAGAAAATGTGGACGAGGACATCGGCCACTGTATTGTCCACATTACCTTTTGCTGTGGCTGAATCAGCGACACCATGTGGCTCCCTGTCGTTTGTAGAACTAGCTGGGACGTAACATTCAGCCTCAGCTGCTGCTGCAGGTTTTTTCATTAGCCATGTTTCATTTTTACAAGCCAGCCAATCAGAACCCAGAGTTGCCTTTTCCCCCTCAGCACCTGTGTGACGTACAGTAACTGGTATATTGACCATTGAGACAGCACCTCTCCTGTCCAACACTTAGATGTTGATTAGATCACAGGCACAACCAGGACGAGGTGAGAGACATGGGTCACATGTTAGCGTCTGCTAGTGGAGGGTATGACATATTTCAAAATGGAGTCAGCATCCTGATGTGAGCATCAAAGCTCATGGAGACTAAAGCAGAACTGAACCCAAAATATATGAAAGTTTGTTAAAGCAGCTAAAAATATTGATTGATTTTATTGATTCATTTTTTCCACCTGATGCTAATGGTAACTAGCTGTGTGTCTGCAGGTGGATGGTGGCACGTTGTCCTCAACCTGGATACAACAATTGCTGTCACTCAGAACTTTGCCAGCACGACCAACTTCCCTATTGTGTGGCATAAAACTGTTCGTGGACGACCCAAACTCTCCAGAAAGTGGTATCGGTAAGGATTCATTTGCAGAATCCACAAAACGCACCTGATGTCCCTTTTTAAGTTGATGTATTCACTGGGAATTCACGTAGGTTTTTTTTTTTTTACTGTGTTTTGGTTTGTAAACATGATTCTGAATTTAGTAGCCTTCAAATTAGAGATCAACCGGCCGATTAATCTGCGCTGTTTTTAACAAAGCGCAGTTTCTGCAATTGCGGAAGCCTTTGTGGAAGCACTCACTATTATTAGTGTGAGATTTTAGCATGCAAAAAAAGCGGAAAACGTCAAGATAACGGCCAAAGAAATCGGCCATCGGCTGACAGTGACCTCTAAACATCAACATCAGTCGATCTCTACTTCAAATGTCATTACTTTGATCAGGAAAAAACACGATTTCCTCTTGCCTCTTCTTCTCCTTCTTCTTCTTCTTTTTTTCTTCTTCGTCGTCTTCTTCCTTGTGTTTTTAGTATAAAATGCATAAGTGTGGATGTAGCTCAATTCCGTGTTGTTTGTTGTTTTAGCATTCTGAAGCAGGAGAGGCCTGACCTGGCAGCATTGGCAGACCAAGTGGACCTGCAGGAGTCAACAGGCATTGCATCAGACAGCTCCAGTGACTCTTCATCGTCCTCGTCCTCCAGTTCATCTGACTCTGACTCTGACGTATGTTATGCAACACTCCAACTCAGCTATCGAGAGTACAGTGGTCTTCAGACAGTGCCCAGAGCAGTGTTTACTTGATTTGGTTTACAATTAG
This sequence comes from Trinectes maculatus, assembly GCA_016785345.1. Classification (NCBI taxonomy): domain Eukaryota; kingdom Metazoa; phylum Chordata; class Actinopteri; order Pleuronectiformes; family Achiridae; genus Trinectes; species Trinectes maculatus. The sequence continues at coordinate 274,776 of JAFBJQ010000754.1, forward strand.
AAATGATCCAGTACTGACACCAGTGTCTGCGATGCCTGCAATACTGAAACCTCTGGACTGAGCATCGGCGAGTCCTATTTATAGAGCAGCGAAGAGTTGACTTGCCGTAGTGTAGCATTAGCCAGAGCTAAGTAATATGTCAACAGGTAGAAATATTTCAGCTGTTAAGTTTGTCCAGTCAATCGCTGACACGTCCCTTATGTCAGACTTCAGTTACAAAGCCAGATGCTGCCAATACTGTCACAGTTTAAATCTACATTCTGTGTGTGTGTGTGTGTCTCTGAGTTTGTGTGTGTGTGTGTGTTTAAAGGGTCCAACCTAAGCCACAGTCACATCACTTCATCATCATACATCATCATACAGCATTACATGCAGTATATTACATGGTTTAGGTTTCAGTGGTATCAGGTACAATGTGACAGATAAACATGATATTAACGTGGACATAATTGTGCATATTGAGGACCAGGAAAGTCTTGAGTTGGTTTGTTTGTATTAAAGCCAAACTAACAGAAATACATCGTGGTGCGTTCGTAGCTGACACACAGTCACAGTCCCTGCTTTTAAAAACCCACAAGTGTCCGGGTCACTTGTGAAGTTAGTGCCATAAGCAGATTCTAACATACAACGCAAGTCAGCCATTTCTGTGACATGACAGGTGTTTAACATGTTGTGACAGTTTGCATATCAGTCACATCGTCTGCACACCGTGTTCCCACAGGCAGAGGCAGGCTCCGAGGGCGACACCATGTCCCACAGCAGGAAAAAGAGACGCACCTGTGGCGTGACAGCTAACGGAGACACCAGCAGCCAGGATGACTGTGTCAGCAAGGAGAGGAGCTCATCACGGTGACCTCCATCCTCTGTCCAGCCTCCACCCAAAACCCCCACACTGACTTATTTACTCACAAACAGATGCTGCTGCTTTTCTTAGGTAAATGTCTGAAGCCCTGAGTGACGGTGGCCGAGCTGCTTTTAGAGGCAAGATGGCTGCCACCTAGAACGTGGTCAGGTGGAGGGTCCTCTGGGGTGTGGCCTGGAGACCACTGTGCTTTTCAGCTCCAATCAGTCTCCTTTAGCTTCTGTAGGGTGACGATATGGAGGGAAATAGGAAGATGAATTCTAGCCGTGCGTGTGTGTGTGTGAGTGTGTGTTTGTGTGTGTGTGTGTGTGAGAGTGAGAGTGTGTGTGTGAGAGTGTGAGTGAGAGTGTGAGTGTGTGTTGGGGGCATGTACTGGGATCTGTCTGTGGGCTATAAAACTAAGCTGCTGTCTGTTGTGACCTTGTGCTGGAAAAGAGGGACTGGACTTGTCTGATAAAACAGTTTGTGCTTCCACGGTTGAACGCTCCAGTCAGGATTATTAACAGACGATGTCTGCACACCTGAACACCCCATAGTATAATATAGCTAGTTTCACAGCAGGAAACAATAAGGTCACGGCCGTAAGTGTATGTCCTAATAAGGGAATCTGCTGGTCTGGAAAAGTCGTCTGGGTCCAGGAAAGAACTGAATCATATTCAAGCCATATTGTCCCTGTTCATGCAGTGTAAATGTTAAAGGAGACTCTGTTCAGTGTGAGAATTTAAACGGTGTCAAAAAGTCTTACAGTGAGTGTGTCCCCTGTCAGACTGGAATTCCCTGTGATAATATACAATAACACAATGTATGTCAGTATATGACAAACTGAAACAGCGATAAACACAGCTCATAGCTAATATCAGAGTGAATTGTTGACAAATCTAACCTGCATTTTACTGATAAACCTGTGATTGACTGATCCTCATGGTGTCAGTGAAAGAGGCGTGTTGCCATCATATTGGACTGGCCTGTAAACACATCGCAGTAATGTGAGGAGCTGAAGTTAGATATCTTCACTCCCTTACAATCTGGGATATTTACCTGAGACCTTTTGTCTCCAATATACAGAATCAAAAGATGAGGGGCAGGTGTCAGAGGAATTTAAAAAGAAAATCAAATAAATAAGATGTTGTTATTTTTAAGAGCAATGAGGAGCTAAATTAACTTAACCTCATTTAATATGATACATAATTTAATATTTAGATAATCTCGAAAAACAAGACAAAGGTGTGCAGCATATTCAGTATTATTGATTGCTTATTAATATAGTTGTTTAGTATTAGAAACTCTATTCTAGTATTACAATAAGATTGAGTTTATAATATAAAGACATTTGTTGTTAAACTTTACAAAGGACCAGAAAGTTGGTATTGATTTAAAAATGAAATATAAGACTTTCTCATCTGCACCTTCTGGTTCTGGGCCGTGTTTCTCTGACGATCGTTTAATGTGGTCTTCACAGTTGCAGTGTGTCAGTCCTTCACTTCAAACAGTCCAGTGTCGATACAGCATCAGAACCCTGTTTACTCATGTGCTTATGGGCCTGAACTGTCCAATATGGTGGACATGTTGACATTATCAAACACAAGCATACCAAAGTAGCTCTTAAGCTAATCATTTTAAAACCACAAACCCAATCAATAATTAATCAGTCCTGATTAATTATTTCCTTTTGGTAGTTAATTGACTTGAAGACGTTTGAGGAAAAAAGTTTAAGTCAAAAATGTCATAAATAAATAGTCATTATTGACATGATCCCCGTTGCCCCCCCCCCCCCCCCCCCCCCCCCCCTTTCAAACCTGTCGAACACAGAATGGTGCAGATGCTTGTTTTCATTTTAAAACCACAAACCCAATCAATAATTAATCAGTCCTGATTAATTATTTCCTTTTGGTAGTTAATTGACTTGAAGACGTTTGAGGAAAAAAGTTAAAGTCAAAAAAATGTCATAAATAAATAGTCATTATTGACATGATCCCCGTTGCCCCCCCCCCCCCCCCCCCCCCACATATTTCAAACCTGTCGACATATTTCAAACCTGTCGAACACAGAATGGTGCAGATGCTTGTTTCCTCCTTTTATTTCCTCGACAAAATGATGAACTGGGTTTTTAAGTGACAGAAAAGTGTCTTGTTTTCATCGACAGTTAACTGGGAAGCAGAGGGAGCAGTAAAGGAACAGTCCGTGTTTCTGCTGCACAGTTTGGTTGTGAACGTCTGCATAAACCAGTGGCTTTAGATCAAAGTGCCTGTAACGTTTGTCGTCTGCCTGTGAGCAGAGTGAGTGTGTGACAACAGACTGTGTGTTTTAAAGCTGGTCTGAGGTCAGTCACACGGTGCCTTCCCTGTGCCTTTTGCTTTTGGTCAGAGACTCGCACCCCCCCATGTACTGACCCGGGACTACGTTGATTATTAATGTGTGTGTGTGTGTGTGCGTGTGTGTGTGTTGTTAAGATGCAGGTGGACGTGGATAAAGTGAGGATGACGTTGTGATAAACTTCATTTTTGTTGGTCAATAAAATCTTTTCTAATTCCTCCTCCCACTTCTCATCTGTTTGTCTGCTGTGCAGCTTCAGGTCAGTACTGTGTCACAGACGTGTGGTTGTGTGTGTGACAACAGGAGGTAGCGTTGTGTGTGTGTGTGTGACAAACAGGTGCAGATGATTGACACAGGTGAATCCTCGGTATGACGACAGGTGTTAAATGACCTGAGACGCTGAAGCTCGCTCCCGTGTCTCAGTCTGACCTGTCCAGACACCGGCTCTGAAACTGACCTGAGGTCAGGTGGATATTGGAAACATGCAGCTGTGAGGAGAAGTGGTTCTGGAGATGTTGGTGTCAACACCTTCACCAACATCACCCAAAGCTTCTGGCCGCTATTTTATTCTGAAAGCAAAGCGGCAATAAGTGTGGATCCTGTCGCGGCTTTTACTGTGAAAGGAAGGCGGAAGTGTTGTTTAAGCCGGTGTTGTGTTGAGGTTGTGTGATGAGTCGCAGCGCGGCTCAGTGTGCGTGTGACCGCGGCCTGATCAGCACACACACCCGGCGACATGGACCCGGACCCGGACCTGAGCGTCTTCATCCCCGTCGTCCTCTTCACGGTGGTCGCGGTCTACTTCGCCTCTTCGCTCCTGAGGAAAAAGCCCGACGCCTCCGCCTCCTCCGCCGGCAACAAGAAGCAGCAGGTCGGCTACGGAGACGACGTCCCCCCGTCCAGAGCTCTGGGTCATCGGCCCCCAGTGTCCCCGCGGCCGGAGGCTCGCGCTGCGGATGACGGGGTCCCGGAGCCCGGGCTGAGCGTAAGATGGAGCCGCCCTGTTTCCACACGTTATTAATGTGTTATTAATGTGCACTCATGTAAACAGATGTAAACTAATGAATCAAAGTTTAGTTTTATTTTGAAAAAGAAAAAACTCCGTTACCCTCATAAAGTAAAAGCACAAACTTTAACTGTTTATAGAAAATATTCAACTTTATTTCAAATAATTTTACAAAGTATGAAAATAATTTAAAAAACAAACAAAACAACTCGCACATTGTTTATTTTTGTTTTATTTATTTATGAATACTATTGGTATTTTATTAGTAGTAGTGTTGGGTATTATCAGTCAAAGTGCTTTGTGTTGGTCTTTGTTGCGTGGATGTTGGAGATGTTCTCAATAATTATTCAGTAAATACAAAATAAAACGTCAGGTCTCGGTTTTAAAAGCCAGATCTTCAGCTTCCTTTGAAATTCCATGGAAATAAAAAAAATATTAAAGAAAGAAAGAAAGCTGAAAGAAATCTAAACTATTATTATGGATATTTGGAACGATTACACATAATAATAATAATCAGTGTTAATCCCATCAATAATCAGACTTCATCACTGACGTCCTTCACACAGCTGAGACGCTTCGTCCTGCTGATTCACACAAAAACTCAACACACATGTCGGTCTGAGACAAATATAACACCCCCCACACACACACACACACACACACACACACACACACACCCTCCACCCACTGATAACCTTATCCAACACACATTGCACTGCTCAGCTGTGTGACAGCAGCCGTGGTGCATCATGGGACCACACACGAGGACTCTCTGGGTCTTCTCTGATGGTTCTGGGATGGTTCTCTCAGCATCAGCACCAGCGTCCCACAGGTTTAGAGGAAAAGATGTTGGTTGTCAGTGAAACAGTTGGTGGCGCTAACACTCTTGTGTGCTCCGTCAAACCATTGCAGCAGAGGATGATGTTTAAAGATCTGACATTTCCAGCCTCATGTTTTCATGTGGTCACTGGAAGTAATGCAGCGTCATGTAATCTGATGACCTTTTAGGTTACTTTTATTTGACCCCATTTGATTGAGCTACTGAGCTCGAGCCACGGCGACGCCCACATGTTTCCTGCAGCGTCAGCAGCTGAGAGCAAAACAGCTCCGCTTCTCTTCACATTGTGCTGATGCAGTAACTTTATTTCTGTCTGACGTTCATGTTCTTAGCATGTTGTTCTGACGCGTCTTCTCCAGTTACTGACTGCACCTCCTGCAGCCTGTGGACGGCAGCAGGAGATGGGGTGGGGGGTCGGGGGGGTGGGGCGAGGTGAAGAGAGTTTTATTTGTCCTGGTGTCGGTAGCAGGCGGCGCCGAGCCTCAACAAGGAGCTGCAACTGACAGAGGTCAGAGGTCAACAGGCTTGTCAGTGTCCATCATGCTGTCATAAGCAGACTGAGCTGATGAGACAGAGAATATTCACAAACAACTTTTATCAAAGGTTTGGATTCATGAGTTTAACTATAGAGAAGTTCTGACCTGGATTCATCTCCCTTCATTACAGTGGTTTTATTGATTTTTATATTTTCATCCTGTTAATGAGGATAACGAGGAGGTGATTATTATTATTTATTATTATTATGATTTCTCTCTCTGCTCATGGTCACATGAATCCATCCGTTTCAACACCCTCTGTCTCCGCAGGCATCGGCACCAGAACCAGAACCAGAACCCGTCCCAGAACCAGTATCAGCACCGGAGCCTGTCCCAGATCCAGAACCTGTTCCACAACCAGTGCAAGAACCAGAACCTGTCCCAGAACCAGCATCTGCATCAGAGCCTGTTCCAGAACCAGAACTTGTCCCACAACTAGCATCAGCACCAGAGCATTTTCCAGAACCAGAACCTGTTCCAGAACCAGTGAGAGAACCAGAACCTGTCCCTGAACCAGCATCAGTACCAGAGCCTGTTTCAGAACCAGAACCTGTCCCTGAACCAGCATCAGTACCAGAGCCTGTTCCAGAACTAGAACCTGTCCCTGAACCAGCATTAGTACCAGATCCTGTTCCAGAACCAGTGAAAGAACCAGAACAACCATCAGTACCTGAACTGGTCCCAGAACCAGTAAAAGAACCAGAACCAGCATCAGTACCAGAACTGGTCCCAGAACCAGCATCAGCACCAGAACCAGTAAAAGAACCAGCTCTAGTCCCAGGAATTGTGTCAGAACAAGAACCCGTTGCAGTGGCTGATCCGGAGCCTGTATCTGAAGTGGTCCATCAGCCTGGGTCTGAGCTGATCCCTGGTTCTCCAGAGGGAAACCAGCCGAGCCCTCAACCTGCTGCAGAGGCGTCGGTCGAGGACAAAGCAGAACCTGGACCAGAGACCGTTCTAAACTACGGTAAGACTGCCATGTTTTATCACGGGAACCATGAACCCAAACCCCAATCAAAGTTCATGGACATATCAGTGATGTCAATAATAATAATCAATGATAATCATGAGCAGCAGCACCACCATGTGGTTGTTCCTCAGAAACATTTTTTGGTTAGGTTTCAAATTTTGTTCTGGAGGTTTGTTTTCATCAGGAAAACGAAATTAAACACCATTATTGAGTGTTTGGATGGAAACAGTGACATATGTGATGAGATGAGGTGGAGTCGGGTCGGTTCTGGACACGTGCTCCCTCCATCTGTACCACTGATCTGTGAGGAGGACACGGTGTGGTGCAGCAGCAGCAGATGTCAGCAGCTGTGCTCAGCAGATAAGTCAGGTCCAGTAAATAGACGGTGACGTCAGGTCACAGCTGCAGCGTCCAGACAACAGGTTTATTCACATGTAAACAGGAAGCTCTCAGGAGCCACGATGATGGAAAGCTGTCACATGGTTTTGTCAAGTTTCTCATTTCAAGACTTTCAAATTATATTTACTACACAAACATTGTCAGCACTCTGCTTCCATATGTGCGATTTGTAGAAACAACAGGTTTGGTAATAGATGACTTGTACATAAAGACTCAGACTCAGAACCAGACTCAGAACCAGAACCAGAACCAGAACCAGACTCAGAACCAGACTCAGACTCAGACTCAGACTCAGAACCAGACTCAGACTCAGACTCAGACTCAGACTCAGACTCAGAACCAGACTCAGAACCAGACTCAGAACCAGACTCAGACTCAGACTCAGACTCAGACTCAGACTCAGAACCAGACTCAGAACCAGACTCAGACTCAGACTCAGACTCAGACTCAGACTCAGACTCAGACTCAGTTGGCATTTTCACCAAATCACAATAGGTTACAGTCATTTTTTTGTGAATGATCAAAGTGTGTGTGTGTGTGTGTGTGTGTGCGTGCGTGTGTGTGTGTGTGTGTGCGTGTGCGTGTGTGTGTGTGTGTGTGTGTTTCAGATGTGGCAGCTGAAGATAAAGTGACGTTTACTCCAGGAAAGAAACAGAGCAAGTTTGAAACCCTGATGACCAAAGAGGAGATGGAGGAGGAGCAGAGGTCAGTTCACTCTTTATGATGCTCGACTTCCTCTCCGCAGACGAATGCAAACACAACCCACTTCCTGCTGTCTAACACTGCACGCCGCTTTATTTTCTTTCACCTGGCAAACTGCAGCGTCATCAGAAGGCGAGGGGCGTCTGCTCGTTAGCAGCTTGTGTCACCTTAACGAGTCACTTATTGATGTGTCTTTATGGTATGAATGTGATACCACCCATTGTACCACTTTGTGTTCTCATTGGGAGATATACACAAACATACACAAGTGTCATATTTACACTGAAACAGGTTTGTTATAACAGTCTCTACAATGTGCTCCAGTCATCAGCTGGCGTGAAGTGCATTCTGGGATATGATCCGTATACTTCAGTGTAAACAGTTCTTATTGTTATTATTATTATTATTATATCCTCAGTGATTGTGTTGTTGTTGTTGTCTGACACAGCCGCAGTGAACCATTTACAGCTTGATGAGCAATGTGAGAAGTGAGTTTACACTTTTACACTGAAACGTTTCAGCCGACGGACAGAAACACTGATACTTGGTGATACTTGGTGATACTTTGTGATACTTTGTGATACTTTGTGATACTTGTTTCGGGTCCAGACAACATTTGTGTCATGGTACATGAAGTGGACAGAAGATGACGCCTCTGTACCTTCAGTCTGCTGCACTGACTTTCCATCTCCATGATCAGCCTCAGCAGACTCCCACTGTGTGAGGAGGGAGATGGTCAGCTGATGTTTCTGTTGGATGGAACCCGTCCACCATCAGACGACATCCAGCCACTTCACATCCACCTGTGTGTTTTCCACCTCACAGGTGGATGTGATGTTTCTCCTGCTCCTGAGTTGTGCACCTGCAGCAGGTTCCTGCCTTCAGTTCGCTGATGGACTTCATCACTTTCAGTTTTATTTTACATCTGTGTCACATCTGTCCAGCTGTGCTGCTCCGCCGCCGCACGCCGCATGCTGCACGCTGCACGCTAACACCAGAACTACCGGTGAGTCCTGACACTCAGAATCGAACCTTGTACCACTGTGCCCCTGGTTGGTTGGTTGGCTGGTTGGTTGGTTGGCTGGTTGGTTGGTTGGTTGGTTGGTTGGTTGGTTGGTTGGCTGGTTGGTTGGTTGGCTGGTTGGTTGGTTGGCTGGTTGGTTGGCTGGTTGGTTGGTTGGTTGGTTGGTTGGTTGGCTGGTTGGTTGGTTGGTTGGTTGGTTGGTTGGCTGGTTGTTTGGTTGGTTGGCTGGTTGGTTGGCTGGTTGGTTGGTTGGTTGGTTGGTTGGTTAACTCAGCTGCATGTGAGGGTGCGTTAGGGCTGGGCGATAAACCGAAAATTTACCGATACCGAAATTTACGACGATAACCGAATTCATTTTGCCCATGTCGGTATATTCGGTGTTTAAAAAAAAAAGAAAAGTGGTTTTCGTCTTTTGGCTGTGTGTGTAGGTAGGCTGTGTTCCCCTTTAAGACGCCGCACACAGTACAACATATGTAGTCACGTGACTCCACCCCATCCAGTCTGTAACAAGAAGGGGAAGAGACGGTGAAGAAATGGAGGCGAGTTTAAATGCCGAAGCGGCAGCTGAAGCGCCAAGGGCGGAGGAAGAGCAGCAGCAGCTTGTTCCAAAAAAAAACGCCACTTCCATCGTGTGGCAGCAATTTGGATTCAGCAGGGAGGATACTTGTCAAAAAAATGTAAAATGTAAATTGTGCAAAAAGACTGTTGCCACCAGCCAGGGCAATACCACAAACCTTTTCCACCACCTGCAGTACAATCACGTGGTTGAATTCGACGAAGTTAAAAAAGCTCAAAGCGATAAGAGATCAGGGGGACCAGCAAAAAGTGCTTCCAGGCAGCAGTCATTAACTGAAGCATTTGCTAATAGTCAACAATATTTATAAGTCAACTATAAGTCAACTCAATATTTATATTCATTTATTTTCAGACACTGTAGGTTTACAGTCCTTAATTAATTTAACTAGCTGTGGAGCAATTATGCTGCCACAGCCCCATCTAGTGGACAAACTTTTTGCGCAAGGGATGGTCGTCCATTTATCGTTATCGAGGTGAACTGCTCAATTTATCGTGATATTGACTTTAGGCCATATCGCCCAGCTCTAGGGTGCGTTACTGTCACAGTTTGTGACGTCTACAGTGACTGTATCAAGTTAATGGACGTTTTTTCCTAGATTTACACTGTGAGCTTATTGGATAGTGAACAGTGAACATCATGTTAGAAACCTTCTCAGTAAAAAGTAAATACAGAGCCAGGAGTGAATCATGTTTCTAATCGTGACCCTTTGACCTTCACTACCTGCACGAGGACACACATTAATGTTCTACTGCTAAAGTCAGCAAGGTGAATCTGAAGCTGTTACTCAGAATGATGGAAGGCAGTGGTGTGGTTGTGTTTCTCAACAAATACAAAAATATTGTTTTTCAAAAGAGCCAAAAACTAATGTTCTCTTCTTTCCCTTTAGAGCTGCTGAATAATCTGTTAGACACCAAACACCTCTCAGGTTCTCCTGCCTGATCCTGCTGGACCTGCTGATGGACCTGGAGGACCAGGAGGACCAGGAGGAGAAGGAGGAGGACGAGGAGGAGGAGGACCAGGAGGTTCAGACCTGTCCTACGAGTAAAAACCCAAAAGCTTTATCCCAAAGTGCCTCAGAAATCCTGTTTTGTTTTGTTTGATGATGTTTGTATTTTAGGGTTTTGTGTGTGTGTGTGTGTGTGTGTGTGTGTGTGTGTGTAGAATTTCAAAGTGTTGTGTTAACAGTGTGTGAAGAAAGAAGAAATGTGCAACATTTTGTAAAGTACAAATCTGTTGTGCAAACTTTGACCTGTGATTGACTCAGTGACCTGACAGAAGCTAAACATGGAATAAATGTGTGTGGTTGTACACGTGTTGTTGTTCATCATGTGTGTTTTTTTCAGATTCTGGATTCTGAAATGATCTGATCATATTCTCATCTTTACATCTCATCTCAAACATGCACCACTCGCCGGTCAAACACAACACAATCACATGAAACGCTGCCTTCGCCGCCGCTGGCGAGTCCCGCTCCTTAGGTCACATTCCAGCGGTTGACAAGGATCCTCTCTGATTGGATGAATTATGAACAAAACACAAATTTGCTATATTTCATTGGTAAACACGGATTTGTCCAATCAGTGATGACCCTCGATGACATCACTTCCTCCCTGATGTCATTGTTGTTTCCACGTCTGTTCATATAAAAACACCTCTTGTGTGTTCACGCGTGTTGATGTGGCCTCACTTCCCTTCCCAGGGTGCAACAGGAGCAGCTGGCGGCCATCTTCCTGCTGCTGAGGGAGAACCAGGAGGCGCTGGGGGAGGTGACGGAGGGGGACATGGAGGAGCAGCTGAAGCTGTACTCGCTCTGAGACGCTGTCCACATGTCCTCTCAGGGACACTGCTGTGTCGCCTCTGTTACCATGGCAACACGGCAGCACAACAGAGGTTGACTGGAAAATATCTGATATTATCTGACCTGTCAAGCTGAGACCTGAGTTCAGTTCCAAACTCATCACACTACTGACTGTGTTTGTTACTGCGTTTGTTACTACATTGGTTACTGTGTTTGTTACTGCGTTGGTTACTGTGTTTGTTACTGTGTTTGTTACTGCGTTGGTTACTGTGTTTGTTACTGCGTTGGTTACTGTGTTTGTTACTGCGTTTGTTACTGTGTTTGTTACTACATTGGTTACTGTGTTTGTTACTGCGTTTGTTACTGCGTTTGTTACTGCGTTGGTTACTGCGTTGGTTACTGTGTTTGTTACTGCGTTTGTTACTGCGTTGGTTACTGTGTTGGTTACTGCGTTTGTT
>JAFBJQ010000754.1:291272-320347 GCA_016785345.1 Trinectes maculatus
CTCAGGGGGGGTCCCCCCCCCCACCCCCCTCACCCCCGGTCCGGCCCCCCCGGTCCGGCCCCCCCGGTCTGGGCCCTGTGCTCTGTGTGTGTGTGGTTTATGATTAAACCTTTCACGTTGATTTTCACTCTCTTCTTGCTTTGGTGAAGTTTTACTCAGTCTCTGAACAGAGGGGACATGAGGAGGGGACATGAGGGGGGGACATGAGGGGGGGACATGAGGGGGGGACATGAGGAGGGGGACAATGGGGGGGGGTGGTTTGAGGGAAAGTGTTAAAGCCTCTCTGCCTGAGTGTTTGTGCTGATTGTGTTTGTCTGTCAACTCTGCTGTTGGTGTGTTAAATGTTTAATTTGGCCCCTGAACAGCCATGTTTTCTTCAGGCTGTAAACGAGGCCAGTCAGAACAATGCTCCTGTGTGTGTTGGGCCCCTCGGGACCTCAGGCTGCCACAGGTTTATGAAACGCAGACCACGACTCGTTACCATCAGAATCAGAATCAGAATCAGAATCAGAATCAGAATCAGAATCAGACGGAGTCATTTTCCAGTTTTCCTGCAGAGAACAGCTGAACATGGGACACACGTGTCATAGTGCAGGAGGTGGTGCATCATGTGGTGCATGATGACATCAGAGCATGATGACATCAGCACATGATGACATCAGAGCATGATGACATCAGAGCGTGATGACATCAGAGCGTGTTGGGACTAGAAGAGTGAGCTCTTGTGGTGGAGATGAGTTTTCCCTGAGTCTGGTGGGTGTATGTTGTGTGTATGTTGCGTGAATGTTGTGTGTACGTCGTGTGTATGTCGTGTGTATGTTGTGTGTATGTTGTGTGTACGTCCTGTGTCTGCTACGTGCATGTTGTGTGTATGTCGTGTGTATGTTGCGTGAATGTTGTGTGTATGTCGTGTGTATGTTGTGTGTATGTTGTGTGTACGTCCTGTGTCTGCTACGTGCATGTTGTGTGTATGTCGTGTGTATGTTGCGTGAATGTTGTGTGTACGTCGTGTGTATGTCGTGTGTATGTTGTGTGCACGTGTGTATGTTGTGTAGTGGGATTCAGTGTGTGCAGCAGTGCGGCCGTGGCTGCTGGACTCGTTGTTCCTTTGTTTGGTGAGTTGTGTAATAGTTTTCTCTTTGGGTCTTTTTCTTATTGCTTCTTTTCACAGCGACAAACCGGCGTCTTTGCCTTTTGTCGGCTCATGATCACATGATCTGACATGTGACCGTTACACTGAATAAAGCCTCGGGCGTCTACTGTGTTTACATAACCACAGGATACAACTGGACCGCCGCGGCTAGCTGTTAGCGTGCTAACTGTTGACATGAACTAACAGCTGTTCACATTGGTGACAGTTTTATCTTTATAGAGGCAGACAGATAGTTTGTGCTATAAAGTGTGTTCTGTACTGTATGTTAATGAGTCAGATGCTACAGCAGGTTGTCACCTTTTTATATTGTTTGAGGGGGGGACATGAGGGGGGGACATGAGGAGGGGACATGAGGGGGGGACAGGAGGGGGGGACATGAGGAGGGGACATGAGGGGGGGACATGAGGGGGGGACATGAGGAGGGGACATGAGGGGGGGGACATGAGGGGGGGACATGAGGGGGGGACATGAGGAGGGGACATGAGGGGGGGACAGGAGGGGGGGACATGAGGAGGGGACATGAGGGGGGGACATGAGGGGGGGACATGAGGAGGGGACATGAGGGGGGGGACATGAGGGGGGGACATGAGGGGGGGACATGAGGAGGGGACATGAGGGGGGGACAGGAGGGGGGGACATGAGGAGGGGACATGAGGGGGGGACATGAGGGGGGGACATGAGGAGGGGACATGAGGGGGGGACATGAGGGGGGGACATGAGGAGGGGACATGAGGGGGGGACATGAGGGGGGGACATGAGGAGGGGACATGAGGGGGGGACATGAGGGGGGGACATGAGGAGGGGACATGAGGGGGGGACATGAGGGGGGGACATGAGGAGGGGACATGAGGGGGGGACATGAGGGGGGGACATGAGGAGGGGACATGAGGGGGGGACATGAGGGGGGGACATGAGGAGGGGACATGAGGGGGGGACATGAGGGGGGGACATGAGGAGGGGACATGAGGGGGGGACATGAGGGGGGGACATGAGGAGGGGACATGAGGGGGGGACATGAGGGGGGGACATGAGGAGGGGACATGAGGGGGGGACATGAGGGGGGGACATGAGGAGGGGACATGAGGGGGGGACATGAGGGGGGGACATGAGGAGGGGACATGAGGGGGGGACATGAGGGGGGGACATGAGGAGGGGACATGAGGGGGGGACATGAGGGGGGGACATGAGGAGGGGACATGAGGGGGGGACATGAGGGGGGGACATGAGGAGGGGACATGAGGGGGGGACATGAGGGGGGGACATGAGGAGGGGACATGAGGGGGGGACATGAGGGGGGGACATGAGGAGGGGACATGAGGGGGGGACATGAGGGGGGGACATGAGGAGGGGACATGAGGGGGGGACATGAGGGGGGGACATGAGGAGGGGACATGAGGGGGGGACATGAGGGGGGGACATGAGGAGGGGACATGAGGGGGGGACATGAGGGGGGGACATGAGGAGGGGACATGAGGGGGGGACATGAGGGGGGGACATGAGGAGGGGACATGAGGGGGGGACATGAGGAGGGGACATGAGGGGGGGACAATGGGGGGGCGGTTTGAGGGAAAGTGTTAAAGCCTCTCTGCCTGAGTGTTTGTGCTGATTGTGTTTGTCTGTCAACTCTGCTGTTGGTGTGTTAAATGTTTAATTTGGCCCCTGAACAGCCATGTTTTCTTCAGGCTGTAAACGAGGCCAGTCAGAACAATGCTCCTGTGTGTGTTGGGCCCCTCGGGACCTCAGGCTGCCGCAGGTTTATGAAACGCAGACCACGACTCGTTACCTTCAGAATCAGAATCAGAATCAGAATCAGACGGAGTCATTTTCCAGTTTTCCTGCAGAGACCAGCTGAACATGGGACACACGTGTCATAATGCAGGAGGTGGTGCATCATGTGGTGCATGATGACATCAGAGCATGATGACATCAGCACATGATGACATCAGAGCATGATGACATCAGAGCATGATGACATCAGAGGGACTAGAAGAGTGAGCTCTTGTGGTGGACATGTGTGTATGTTGTGTGTATATTGTATGTATGTCATGTGTATGTTGCGTGAATGTTGTGTGTACGTCGTGTGTATGTTGTGTGTACGTCGTGTGTATGTTGTGTGTACGTTGTGTGTATGTCGTGTGTATGTTGTGTGTACGTTGTGTGTACGTCGTGTGTATGTTGTGTGTACGTTGTGTGTATGTCGTGTGTATGTTGTGTGTACGTTGTGTGTATGTCGTGTGTATGTTGTGTGTACGTTGTGTGTATGTTGTGTGTATGTTGTGTGTATGTTGCGTGCACGTGTGTATGTTGTGTAGTGGGATTCAGTGTGTGCAGCAGTGCGGCCGTGGCTGCTGGACTCGTTGTTCCTTTGTTTGGTGAGTTGTGTAATAGTTTTCTCTTTGGGTCTTTTTCTTATTGCTTCTTTTCACAGCGACAAACCGGCGTCTTTGCCTTTTGTCGGATCATGATCACATGATCTGACATGTGACCGTTACACTGAATAAAGCCTCGGGCGTCTACTGTGTTTACATAACCACAGGATACAACTGGACCGCCGCGGCTAGCTGTTAGCGTGCTAACTGTTGACATGAACTAACAGCTGTTCACATTGGTGACAGTTTTATCTTTATAGAGGCAGACAGATAGTTTGTGCTATAAAGTGTGTTCTGTACTGTATGTTAATGAGTCAGATGCTACAGCAGGTTGTCACCTTTTTATATTGTTGTTATTGTTACTGCTGTTGTTATTGTTACTGTTGTTGTTATTGTCACTGTTGTTGTTATTGTTACTGTTGTTGTTATTGTTATTATTAGAACATTCACCTCCTGACAAACGGAGTCAGACTGAGTCAGAGCAGTTTTGTCCTCTGGTCCTGAGGTTCAGCACAAATCATCATATTTTTATTTTCTGCCTTTGCATGGCTGAAGAATTCAGAGAGCACTCATTTGGGTCAGAACTGTGGTCAAACGAGAGAGAGAGAGAGAATGTGTGTGTGTGTGTGTGTGTGTGTGTGTGTGGGAGATCAGTTCACTCGTAGCTCAGGAGAGAAAAGCGTCAGACTGGTTTTGCTTTGTTTCATGAAGTCTTCCCTCTGGACCCCTGGAACCCGTGTCTACACACACACACACACACACTGGGACCCGTGTCTACACACACACACACACACACACTGGGACCCGTGTCTACACACACACACACACACACATTGGGACCCGTGTCTGTGCCGACTCTCTCTCGTCAGAGCAGCAGAGTGAGTGTGAACACACACACAGAGGGAAGAAGTCAGGCGGTGATGTCATGGCGTTGGTATGTGGACCCCATAGAAAAACCTTCAGTCCCCTCGCTGAGGCCGGAATCTGACTCCAGTCAGACGCAGCCCGCTGAGGGATTCCTGGTGAGAGAAAGGGGCGATCGAGGCTGTGAGACTGACTCTGGTTCAGTTTCAGTTTTTATTTTCAATGTGTCATTTCATCACAGACAAAAGACAAACACGATGGACATGTGATGTCAGGGGTCAGAGGTCAGGGTTAGATGTGACCTTGATGCAGCCACAGAAGTTTGGCACCAGACAGATAGACATGCTGCTCAGTGTCTGTGAGCCCCCCCCCCCCCCCCCAACACGCGTGTGTTTGGGGCGACCTGACATTATATAACTCATGAGATGGTCTCCTCTCTCTCAGCAGTTATTGTGTCACGGTATCAGCAGGAGGCCACCTCACCCACGCCGACCTCCAACAGGCGCGGGTCAGGGTGGAGGCTGAGGGTCTGAGCAGAGGAGGAATGGGTGTGGAGCTGATCTCACATCCCCCTGAACAATGTGTGTGTGTGTGTGTGTGTGTGTGTGTGTGTGTGTGTGTGTGTGTGTGTGTGTGTGTGTGGACTGACTAATGAGCTGTTTCTTGATTTAGGCTCAGATAGAAACAGGAAAACACACAACTGGGACACAACATGGGACTTTTCAGTCCAACCTCCTGTTTGATTCTTTAAATTCCTGTCATGCACCATGTGACGCTTCATCATATTATTATATTCCATATCATAGACTTTATATGTTATGTGTGATATATCATCATTCAACTGCAGCTTCTTTGAAGAAGGAGGTGAAATTGTGGCTGTGGGAAACTTGTTGATGGGACGTTGTGACTCCGGTGTCATAAACCACCAGCTCAGGCTTTGGCTCTCAGTAATTATGTATCATCTAACTGCTCTTTGTTTGGCTCTGGGCTCTGGGCTCTGGGCTCTGGGCTCTGGGCTCTGGGCTCTCGGCGTTACATCAGAGAACGTCATCTGCTGGTTTGTTTTCATGCTGATGAGAGGTTTCATCAGGAGAGAAGCTATTTGCAGCAGATTGTAAAGTTGTGTCTTTGGTGTTGTGTTTAAAAGCTGCAGCAGGAGAAGAACTCTTTTCATCTCTTACATTGTTCCCCGTGGACAGAGACATGTCCAGTCCACAGGTTCCTCCGGGTCCAGATCTGCTGAGCTGTGGGACAACATGTTCATCAGCTGTCCACTGTCCATCAGTCCAGTTTGTGTCCTGCAGTCAGACGTAAAGAGTCAGGATCAGTGTTTCCACAGCAGAGGACTGTGGATGAGGCGACGGCCAGAAGCTTCCAGCTGGACCAACACACAGGAGAACCTCTCTGACTCCTCACAGACTCTGTTGACACTGGCCTCCTGGCAAATAGCAACCAAAACACACAGGTCACCGCTCACAGGGACAGAAGCTGCAGATAAGCACAGATAGAGATTCCTGACTGCGTTTGTGTTGCCAGGTCACGAGGAGCTCGCGTCTTCCAGCTGTGGCCTTGTTGTTCTGGAGGTCGTATAAACCTGCATCTGGTCCACAGAGGAGTTTTGATTGACAGGAAGGTTTGACTGAAAATGATGGAGCGTTCTTTGGTTCCAGCTGTTTCACCTGTGTCAGAAGTTTACAGATGCAGATGTTTCCCATGGGAAATTCTGCTGTATTTCACTCAGGGTCAGGTTTGATGTTATAGACGAACGTTGTGAGACAGACGTTCTCCTGATCTCCTGATCTCCTGATCTGATACTGTGAAACTCTATTTTGAGGTTTGTGTTCCTGTGTGTGACGGAGGTATGGAGCTGTAACCTGGCCGTGACTTGGAGCCGGAGGTGGTGGAGGTGGTGGAGGGTTACTTTGTGTTGACGGAGGCTCTCCGGGCGTGGAGCTCTCAGGAACAAAGCCAGGGCTTGGAGACGGGCCTCTTCCCAAACTTCCTCTCCAGTGCCATTGTTCCACAGAGCAGCAGGAAGAAGTGACTCCTCCCCTCGAAGGAAACCACACCCACTGAGTGACAGGCCGAGAGAAAAGGGAGGAGACTGAGTGATGTGGTGCAACGTCCCCTCTCAGCTTCTCCTCCTCCTCTCCTACACTGTCCATCATGCTCTGTCCATCAGGACAAAGAGACACTTTAATCCTCTCAACGTCCTCACAATACACATCACACGCGTGTGGACAGACAGGGACGTAACCTGGGCACAAACAGTTTCTAAAATGATCAAAGTTTTCCTTCACTGTATAGAAAGCACTGGCTGCATGAAGCAGACTGTAGATGTGATGGGTCTGGGTTCATGGTCAGCATGGTCCTGGACCCGGAGACAGAGCAGATCTGATCTGAACCATTTATTACTTTATAAACCAACTGCTTTATTTTGAAATCATGTTCTTTTAAAGACAGGACGTGGACTGGATCGACGCTGTCCACTTGGTCCCCTGGACGAGTTAGCCGTGGTGAGCCATGATGTGCTCTCTCTCTCTCTCTCTCTCTCTCTCTCTCTCCCTCCCTCTCTCTCTCTCATCATCAGATCAGCTGATAACTGACCAACATGTTGAGGAAATGAGTTTGGAAATGCTCATAAATCCTCTAAGACAATGGAGGAACCTTTACTTCATATCTACTCAGCATCAAGTGTGAGAAGCAGCAGAGTCGAAATGTGTGTGTGTGTGTGTGTGTGTGTGTGTGTGTGTGTGTGTCATAATGTGTCCAGGTGTCCAACCATCAGCCAGATGAGGGTCTGGTTACATGCAGGAGAGGGGTGTGATGCGATGTGATGATGGTGTGGTGTGACGACAGTCGGAGTCGGTGAAGAGCGGTGTAGTGAAGTCAGCTCCTTATATCGTCCTCCTCTGCAGGACAATCAGAGACGACTGTTGCGCGTGTTGTTCCGTCCTTGCCGTGGCCGCGGCCGTTTGAGTCCTGACAAACGCCGCTGACTGAGGCGTAGCCTGCACACGTGTAATCATAGTTCTGATCGTCGCAGCGGTTTGCTAATTTTAGTCTGTAGATTGTCTTTCAGCCTGAGGCCCGAGCCCTCTGGCTGCATTCCTGTGGCAGCGTGTTCTGTGGGACGTCCGGCTCCAGGAGGCGCTGCAGAATGCTGCAGCTGAAACGTCTCCACCCGCCTCGCTCCATAAACAGCAGCAAAAATAACTCCAACAAATGTGCGGCAGATGACGGCGGCGGCCAGCGACAGCGTTTGCCTCAGCTGGTTCCTGAGGGGGCGGGAACCAAACGGCGGCGACTGTGACGCGGCATGACGTGATGGTGACCTCGGCTACGTGTCTGAGGCTCCTCTTTCTAACGCCTTGTGGTTGATGGAGGTTTCTCCTGCTCTCATGCAGGAACCTTCTGGCACAGTCTGATGCCTGAACACCAGCTTCAGCCCAAACTCAGGCAGCTGCAGGAACCTGCTGCTGAAGCCTGATGTATGAACGCTCTGACCGCCGCTTTATAATGACACGCCGATTCGACTCAGGCCGCCGCCGGACCCAACAGAGCGCCGACTGTCAGAGACTGCGACCCGTTAAAAGGCCGAAATGCCACAACATTCCAGTGAGCGGGAGTCAGACCGAGCCTCTCCACACGGCCAGAAGAATAAACATCCTGGAGCCTTTGACTGGCAGCAGATCAATGAGTTGCTGAATTTTCCCTTCAGCGTCTTTGTGGTGGACTGTCCAGATGGAGAAGATCAAAGCTGGGTCAAAGGTCAGAGACACTGGAGGATTCTGGATTCTGGATTGTGATCAGGTGTCTCAGTCTGATGAATAAAACCACCAGTTGTACCAGAGGGAGGAGGAGCCTGGAGGAACCTGGAGGAACCTGGAGGAACCTGGGCGGGAGTCACCATCTCCTGCATCCTACAGAAACATACACACACATCCATCATAAAACAACAAACAAAGAGGACTTATCATACAGTGTGTTACAGAGAGAGAGAAGGTGACACGGTGAAGGCCACTGAGCTGATGGTCACAGCTGATGTGTGATCAGCTGATGGTCACAGCTGATGGTCACAGCTGATGGTCACAGCTGACACCAGGTACAGACGCACACATGATGTTCAGACAGTAACATGCTGTGATGTTGTGTGTTTTCCAGAGTTGCTGGGCTCCACCAAGAGACTGAATGTGAACTACCAGGACTCAGACGGGTGAGTGATGAAGTCAACACTGTGAACGGAGTGTGTGTGTGTGTGTGTGTGTGTGTGTGTGTGTGTGTGTGTGTGTGTGCGGGTGCACGTGAGTTAATCACACCGCCACATTCAAACCCAATGTAGACAACTCCCCACAATCCTCCTCTCTTCACCTCTGTTCATGACGTCATTCACTCAACACAGACACACAGACACACACACACACACACACACACACACACACAGCCTGAGACAGATGCAGCCAGAGGAAGAGGAGTCAGTGCTGGAATGTGACACCGTCAGCAGGAACGTTGTCTCTGGTCTTCTGGGTCACAGCTCGTCCTCTCTGTCTGTCACCACCTCCACCCCCTGACGATGGGGGGTGGAATGAGCTCACACAAGGCCTCGCCCCCCCAGAGAGCGGAGGAGGAGGTGCAGGAGACGGAGGTGAGCAGGTCTGAGGACTGATCTGAAGGTCCATCATGGTGGTCTGCAGCCTGGGACAGCACCTTAATGACCTGGATCATAGCTGGAACCCTTGAAGGTGCAGGAGATGTGTTGGTTGGATGAATGATGTGTGTTGTGTCTGGACTCGCCGCCGCGGCAGCGAACAGGAGAGCGAGTCAGATCATTGTGCGTCTGTGTGAGTCAGACGTGGACCTGCAGCAACAGGTTTACAACATCACCTGCAAACACGTTGTGGAAAACTACTGCGACTGGACTGATTTGTGTTTGCTGGACGTGGTGTGTCACTGTCCTGCTTCTGACACACACACACCTGACACACACACGCCTGACACACACACACCTGACACACACATACCTGACACACACACCTGACACACACACACACTTTTTTTTTCATTTGCTGCAAGTTTGCACGGGATCGTTTTGCGTTTTCTGACCAGTTTTTGTTGCGCCGTGCCGTGACCTTTGACCTTTGACCCCTGTGTCCTCCTCAGGTTTTCAGCGCTGCACCATGCCGCTCTGACGGGGACCAGCGAGCTGCTGTCCGCGCTGCTGGAGGCTCAGGCCTCTGTGGACATCAAGGACAGCAACGGTGAGACACACCTGCCTTCATGTGCACACTAACACAACGTTAGTGTTTACATACGTTAACACAGTGTATGTACAGATACAACAAAACAGTCCGATCAGGTTGTTGGTGCGTCACCTTCCTGTCACATGACCTGAGCTTTTGCACTGTTGCCTTTTAACAGCTGAGAGGACGAATTGAATACTGATTATTGATCACCGGTTGAAGTCTGATTGTCGATCACTGACTGTTGGTCGTGACTCGTGCAGGAATGCGTCCGCTGCATTACGCAGCCTGGCAGGGGAAAGCCGAGTCGGTGCTGCTGCTGCTTCGCTCCGGCGCCTCGGTCAATGGCGTCTCCCTGGACGGACACATCCCGCTGCACCTGGCTGCTCAGTACGGACACTACGAAGTGGTGAGGTTCAACATCAGGATGAGCACTGACGAACGAGTGAAATGACGACCGCATTAATCCCGAGGTCACGTCTGACTGTGACGACTGTTACACCACATGTGCACATGTAACGTGTGCAACTGCTCCTTTAAATCGGTGTTCTTCAACATGTCTGACTCACTGTGTGTTTGTGTCGTTGATGTCGTTTGTTACTGTGGCTTCAGTCAGTTGTGTTAAAACCAGCTGTTTGTGGGTTTTAGTCTGAGATGCTGCTGCAGCATCAGTCCAACCCCTGTCTCATCAACAAGGCCAAGAAGACCCCTCTGGACCTGGCCTGTGAGTTTGGACGGGTCAAGGTGAGAACATCACATGATCTCATCACATGATCTCTGGTTCCATAGTCTCCTGCTCTGTGCACACAGATGCACAGCTGCACCTGGTTCAGATAAAAGACGTCAACACATTACAACCCACCTGTCTCATGTTCCACACATGTTACCACTCACTGTCTCCTGTCAGGTGGCCCAGCTGCTGCTCAGCAGCAACATGGTGGTGGCGCTGTTGGAAGGAGAAAGGAAGGAGCCGACAGACTCGGCCTTCACCACGCCGCTGCACCTCGCCGCCCGAAACGGACACAAAGACATCATACGGTAAGACACGGTATACATCACACACACACACACGCACACACACACACACACACACACACACACACACACAGTTCCTACCAAACAGAGCTCAGTTCTCAAAGCAACTCCGACCTTTTCTGGATCAGGACCACGTGTGTTAGCAAACACACACTCAAACCCAAACTCTCTGCTCAGCATCTGGACTCTGTCTGTCTGTCTGTCTGACCGTCTGTCTGCCTGTCTGTCTGCCTGTCTGACCGTCTGTCTGCCTGTCTGTCGCAGGCTGCTGCTGAAAGCCGGCATCGACATCAACAAGACCACCAAGTCTGGCACAGCTCTGCACGAAGCTGCTCTGTACGGAAAAACGGAGGTGGTGCGACTGCTGCTGGACGTGAGTGCATCTGAGGACACACACCTACATGTCCCGGTCGAAGTGTAGCTAACACGTCCTGTCAGGAACAGATCCTCCTCCAGAAGAACACATCCTTAGGTCCTCTGGAGGAAAATGGAGGTTTTGGATAATTATTTCGAGAGCCTCTGGTTTTGCGTTGTGGGACCAGAGTGATGAGAAGAACATGAGAACATCATTGCTCCTTATTCAGACTGTCAATACTGAAAACGTCCCGCGTCTCCTGTGCTCTCTGTCGTCCTCTCAGGCTGGAGTAGACGTCAACATCCGGAACAACTACAACCAGACGGCGCTAGACATCGTCAACCAGTTCACCACGTCACACGCCAGCAAAGACATCAAGCAGCTGCTCCGAGGTCCCAGTCCGCTTTCTGTCTCTCCCCCCCCCCCCCATCACACGCCCTCACACTGCAGCTGTCACCCTGCGACTTCAGCCACATCGTACCAAAGTCCAGATGTTTACGATCATATGGATAAAACCTTGTCACTGTTCCCTGATTGATGAGTCTGATTAAAGGAGTCATTTAATAATAATAACATAAATTATTCTCAGCTCTACGAAACCCGCATTTTCATCAGCGGTATTTTTATTAATAATTAATATGAATATGACTTTATTCTTTTATTAATAATAATGAATCAAAGTAATATTACTCATCATCTCAGTCTCATCTACCTCCACACGTTTCCTCCACAGATGCAACAGGGGTTCTGCAGGTTCGGGCTCTGAAGGACTACTGGAACCTCCATGATCCCACAGCCCT
The DNA here is from genome assembly GCA_016785345.1 of Trinectes maculatus. Taxonomy (NCBI): domain Eukaryota; kingdom Metazoa; phylum Chordata; class Actinopteri; order Pleuronectiformes; family Achiridae; genus Trinectes; species Trinectes maculatus. The sequence goes on from JAFBJQ010000754.1 coordinate 303,089, forward strand.
CAACATCCGAGCCGGAGATGTCATCACGGTGAGACTTGACCTCCTGACCTCTGATCCCTCCTGATCAGATATCATCTGCTGGAGCTGGTGTCTGGCCTCTCGTTTGGACGAGGTCCACACTGACTCTTCTCATCCTCCTGCAGGTGCTGGAGCAGCACGTGGACGGACGCTGGAAAGGCCACATCCATGACAACCCGAGAGGGATGGACAGAGTGGGCTTCTTCCCTCCCTCCATCGTGGAGGTCATCAGCAGGAGGAACGGTGAGTCACACAGGTCACCTAGGTGACAGAGGTCACAGAGGTCACAGTTAAGGTTGTTTACTGTGTCTCATGTTAGAGGTTGAAACTTCAGCAACATAAAACAAATATATGTGTGTGTGTAAGGAAATCACATGACTCAAATGTGTCTTGGGAACGACACAGTGAGCTCAACAGAAAAATCTTTCGGACACTACTCTCGGCGCCGGTAATTACGTCATCGCTGTCGCACAATTAAAACGTACCACATTATTGTCGTCTCACAAAAAACCTGTTTACCACTGGATTTTTATTAAATTAGAGGCTTTTGATTACTTTCCTGTACTTTTTATTTTCGTATTTTGTTATATTTTATAATATTTATGTATATTTCTCTCCCGCCCTTCCGCCATTTTCACTTCCGCGCAGCCCAGAGAATTTCTGGCAATGCATGATGGGATATCTTGGTCCAGTTAGTGACCATCGGATGTTCACTACATTTCGTGGTGAATTGTGGGATACACTGAGTGCACTATATAGTGGACGTGCTCTGATCCCTAAGCCTTCAGACACCACTACACAATGGCGTGCTCACTATATAGTGCACTATATAGGGGTTAGGGGGCGATTTCAGACACAGCCACAGTCTTCTGCAATAGGAGACAGGAAACGTGGCAGCAGACAGACGCTGACCAATGAGGAGACACCTTACTTAAATTAATACAATAAACAAACAGTGTCTCTCCATCATGAAACCTTCATCACCACGTCCTGTACCTCATCTCTTCTTCTGGTGGTAGGACCATGGACCTCTCAGTGGAGACTGGTTTCATATGTGGTGCTGAATACCTGTGGCAGCAGTGCTGTCTGTCTGTCTGTCTGTCTGCCTGTCTGTCTGTCTGTCTGTCTGTCACCATTGAGTCTGATGGTTCTCACCTCAGACAGGAAGTGATGTAGTTGACCAGCTCCTGTCTCACTTCCTGAACTAATCTGCTTCCAAACCGTCCCATACTGTCCTGACCTCCTGACCTCCTGACCTCCTGCATCCATCACTCCATCCATACCACATAATGATTGACCTCCACCTCTAACCTCCAGCTTGATAACCTCCCCCTCCTCCTCCTCCTCCTCCTCCTCTCCTCCCCGTCTCGCCCTGTAGGGGGCACCCTGTCCCGGCACGCCTCTCTGCCCACCCAGCGCCAGCAGCTGCTGTCCAGAGCCCCCCTCTCCTCCAGCCTCAGCTCTGCCCCACAGACCGATGACTCCTACACACTGTATGCCCCCCCCATGCACGTGGTGCTGCCGCTCACCAACGGCCTCGCTGCCAGCTCAGGTATACACACTCAGGACACACACACACACACACACACACACACACACACACACACACACACACGAAGAAGGACAAAGCTTTAGTGTTGGAGCCACCTCCCTGCTGTGTCAGCAAAAACCCTCCTGTTGTTACTGTGTGAGCAGGACAACTCCTGTCCTCACACCACATCTACTACACAACCTACACAACTAATCGCTCCAGTGTGATTCATCTGCTCTCTTCTCCATTAATCCATTAACCTCAACAGACAAATGACCTTTGACCCCTTAATGTTACCGAGATGATTTACGTTGTGTGTATGAAATGTGGGATTCTCCTGTGAGGATACTCCAACGTTGTCTTCACAACAACCAGGGTCCATTCATGTGTGTTGGTTCCCTGCAGGGAGACTGGTTTGCACTCAGCCCCCTGTTGGTAGGAGCATGTCGCTGCAGGTCTCTGCTCCCAGCAGAGAAGGTTTGGGAGCAGCTTTTCCTCAGGTGATCAGTAACAGCCGTGCTGTCAGTGCAGATCAAACATGGTTTGATCAGATACTGACTCACGCTGACCTGCGTTGGTGTGATGTTTTTGTGGCGTGTGATAAAACCAGGATGTGAATCCGCCCTGGTTTTGTGAAACCTGAATGTGAGACGAGTTATTTAAACAAAACAACATCCACAGTGTCAAGTGGTTATTGTGGAGGTGGGGGTCAAGGGGTCATGAGAGACGCTGTCCAGGTTATTACAAAACAATAATAATCATAACCAGGAAGTGTCAACACTGCTCTGTAGAAACGCCCCCCCCCCCCCCCCCCGCCCGTCCTGACAGAACCCCCATTGGCCCGTCCTGACAGAACACAGTGTTTGTGTCTGACAGGTCTGTCACCGAGCCGCCTGTCTCACTCTGGATGTCCCTTTGAGGACATCTGGGTTCTCAGGGACTCGTGTCATGGTAAGAATCTGCAGACCTCGGCTAAACCCTCACCCCCCCACCCCCTCCACCCCCTCCACCTGGCTGCTCTGAAGCTGCATCGCTGCCCCGCTCAGTGCTCCGCATCAGGAGCCCACACACTGAGACCACATCACATCAGTGTGCGTCTCAGTGTGCGTCTCAGTGTGCGTCTCAGTGTGCGTCTCAGTGTGCGTCTCAGTGTGCGTCTCAGTGTGTCGGGTCCAGTGCTCTTCACTGTTTGTCTGCTTCAGGCTGAGTGTACGTGAGGCCCCCTCCTCTTCTCCTCACGCCATGATCCTCCCTGTACTTCAGCTCCTCCGGTTCATCTGTCGTTGCGTTGTGTTGTGTTGTGTTGTGTAATGTGTGGATCTTCAGCTCATCATCTCATGGTGTGGCAGTGGCAGTGATAGGAGAAGATTCAGTGTGTCGTATGAAACACTCCGCGTTCCTCCCTGTCTCTAAAAGCCTGACGCTGCTGGCTACACCACTGACTGACTGACTGCACAGCTTCTACACCGGAAACACGCATCCCACCGCCATCGTCACCCGGCCCAGCTCTCGGCCTGCCGCTTGCTGCAGCCTGACCCCCAGCCCTCGCTGCAGACGTGGACTTGACCTCCTGGCCCTGGTCGTTTCAGTTTGGTTGTTTGTTTTCTGTTTGCAGCAGGCGACAGGAACAGTGTCGGGAGCACAGGCAGTGTGGGCAGCACCCGCAGCGCCGGCAGCGGACAAAGCACCGAGAGCAACAACGCACACAACGGCGTCCAGCACCACACCGGTCACCATGACAACACCAACAGGGTGAACAAATGAAAACTCTTATATTGCTTTAAAGTGCTGCTGTTGGACCTGATGAGTGAAGAAGATGCAGACAGTGGATCAACGTCCTCCAGATCAGCTCTAATAATATATCAGCTGCTGGAGGAGAAATTCTCTTCATATATGGTTTGTGTTTTGTGTTTGTGTGCAGCCGGCGCCCCCTGCTGCCGACTGTGGACAGTCAGACACCAACAAACAGCCCGATCACCCTGCAGGTACTTCACTTTTTTACATTTCTTCTATAACCATGCATTCAGATACGCCCGTCTCATTATATAATAATATATAATAATATATACGATATATTTATTTGTATGTTATTATAAGCCATCGCATCACACACAGGATATGTGAGTAATTAAAATGATGAATGAGATGAAAGTATTTTCCCCACATGAAAACTCTTAGAATGAACAAACCTGATGTCTTCATGTGGGGACAATGAGTCTGTCCCCATGAGTCTGTCCCCATGAGTCTGTCCCCATGAGTCTGTCCCCATGAGTCTGTTCCCATGAGTCTGTCCCCATGAGTCTGTCCCCATGAGTCTGTCCGTCATCACAGCTGACAGGGTGTGATGTCACTGCAGGTGGGACACCGCGGAGACAGACGGTCACGGTGCAGAGACCTGCGGACCAAAGCTTCTCGCCGCAGTTTGTTCGTCCTCAGCAGCTGCTGGAGGGCAAGGTGACGGCCTGCACGCTGAAAAACACACACAACACAACAAACACTGAACCACCACATCACACAACACAATCTCTTGTCGTCTCGTGTTGTTTCTCACACCGTCTCGCAGCACCTCACGTCCTCGAGGACACCTCTCTTTTGATTTCAAGTCGAGATGAAGTTCAAAGTCAGAGTCCTCAAAAAACGTGTTCTGGGTTCACAACAAAACACACAACGTTGACAACAAATACAAATGGAGAAGAATCACACTGTGGCTGTCAGGGTTGAATGAGAGATTTGGTTCCATTGTGTGTTTCAGGATGCAGAGGCCATCTACCAGTGGCTGAGGGACTTCCAGCTGGAGCAGTACACCGGGAACTTCATCAGTGCCGGATACGACGTTCCGACCATCAGCAGGATGACACCTGAGGTGAACACACACAGACACTCACAGGAGAGCGGGACGCGCTCGGTGACTGTGTGACTCATCAGACTGTGTGTGTGTGTGTGTTGTCTGCAGGATCTGACAGCCATCGGAGTGACCAAACCAGGCCACCGGAAGAAGATCTCCCTGGAGATCAACAACCTGAACATCCCAGAGTGGCTGCCTGAGTACATCCCAGTAAGACCCATCACTGCTGACTCTGACTCCACTCTGAGCGCCGTGGCAGCACTCTAACAGCAGCTGATGTCATGTGATGTGTTCTGTCTCACAGTCGGACCTGGGTGAGTGGCTCAGTGCCATCGCTCTCCCACAGTACCACAAAAAGCTCTCTGAAAGCGGCTACGACTCCATCAGCATCGTCAAAGACCTGACGTGGGAGGACCTGCAGGAGATCGGCATCACCAAGTTGGGTGAGGCCAGGTCACCTGTTCAGATCGTGGCCCGTGTCTGCTCTCTGTGTGTGATGGTGTTTACTGTGGTGTGATGTTTGAATTTTCCCTCCAGGCCATCAGAAGAAGCTCATGTTGGCGGTGAAGAAGCTGTGTGACATCCACAGGGCCGTCCTCCACGCTGAGTCAGGCCAGGGCACACTGCGACGCAGGGGCCCCGGGGCCCTCCAGCTGGTCACCATCGAGCCAGCTGACGCTGCAGGGGAATGCTCCTCCCCCCACACCCCAAAGATGCTGACCTTCCAGGACAGCGAGCTGAGCGCTGAGCTGCAGACGGCCATGTCCAGCCACTACGGAGGCTGCGAGGACGCGTTTGCCATCAGAAGTGCTGTGGGACTGTCCCAGAGCCAGGAGAGCATCGACACCCGGTCTGGAGGCTCTGGACGCTCCCAGGAGCCTCCTGCAGTCTCCATCACTCCACACAGCTGGTCCCAGGAAAGCCTGGACGATGGTGCAGCCAAGGAGAGGAACCTCCCTGAAGGCTGGGACCAGAGGCCCCTGCAGCAGCCGCAGACCAAGCAGGTGCCTCTGGGCACCGCCACTGTCTTTAAGTATCCAGCCATCCCAGCCAAGCCCAAACTGTCTGCTGCCTGTAGCCCCTCCCCTCACGGCCCCGCCCCTCATGGCTCCTCCCCTCACGGCTCCCCGGCACTGAAGGCTTTCAGCTACCTACATTCTCACTGTGGCTCCACAGACCTGAGCTCATCTCCCAGCCGCACCATGACCCTGGCACCACTGAAGAAGCGCTCCCAGAGCTCGACCCGCTACGCTTTGTCAGACGGCGAGCCGGACGAAGACGACGAGGAACCTGGACTAGCATCCGAAAACCTGCCGTCGTACGCCACGTTAACCCGCAAGCCCGGTCGCAGTCAGCTGGCTCGATTACAGTCCAGCCCCGAAAAGAGCGGCAGCGTGGGACGCAGTCAGTCTTTTGCTGTGCGTGCCCGGAAGAAAGGGCCCCCCCCTCCTCCACCAAAGAGACTGAGCTCAGTCAGCAGCACCCCCAGTGGAGAGCTGAGCGACAGCAGCCCAACGGCCTCTGACAGCAGGGTGATCACTGACAGTCCAGGCAGCGTGAGGAGCATCGCCGCTTCTCTGGAAGGAAGCACAGATGGACCAGAGCCAAACCTCGTCCACCAGGAGCCGTCTCCCTCCTCCCTCAGCTCGGCAGGGCCGGATCCCAGAGAGGCCACGGGTATCAGGAGGAGGGTGCAGAGCGAGTGCATGCCCACCACCCACACCAGCACCGAGCCGAATCCAGAGGTGAAGTCTGACTCAGAGGAAGAGGAATCAAAAGGTCACCGACTGGAAGGCTCTTCATCCCCTCAGAACAGCTCCAGTGAGTGCATCCCCTTCGCCGAGGAGGGAAACCTGACCATCAAGCAGAGGCCCAAGGCTCCGGGGCCTCCCAGGGCCGAGGCAGTGCTGGAGCCTCCTGACAAAGCAGCGGCCAAGAGCCCGGACGTCCCCGAGTTCAATCTGAAGGAGTCGGATACAGTGAAGCGCCGGCACAAACCCAAAGACAAGGAGCCGGGAGAAGGCTCCCCCAGCCATGAGGCTCCACAGAGGTCAGAGGTCAGCCAGGAGGCGGTCAGCCTGAGGATTAGTGCAGCAGGATCTCCCATCAAACCCCCACTCTCCCCGAAACCTCCTGCTGTCGCCCCCAAACCTGCACGCCACAGTCTCCAAGGTAAGATACACAACTTACCGATCTAATCACATACAAACGCACACACTGTCCATATACGCAACCAGTTTCTCCATGTTACCACCAGAGGGCACTGTGGAGAACCCATCTCACCTGAGCCAACGACACGACTGGACACATTTCAAACCTGCGTTAGTTCAGGTTCATGAAATTACGTTTGTTGCAGTTGATATTTGTTTTGTTTGGGTTTGTGGATTTGGACTGAAGGGACGTCCCTTCAGTCCACGTCCCTTCAGTCCACGTCCCTTCAGTCCACGTCCCTTCAGTCCACGTCCCATCAGTCCACGTCCCTTCAGTCCACGTCCTATCAGTCCACGTCCCACCAGTCCACGTCCCTTCAGTCCACGTCCCATCAGTCTACGTCCCTTCAGTCCACGTCCCATCAGTCCACGTCCCACCAGTCCACGTCCCTTCAGACCACGTCCCATCAGTCTACGTCCCTTCAGTCCACGTCCCATCAGTCCACGTCCCTTCAGTCCACGTCCCATCAGTCCACGTCCCTTCAGTCCACGTCCCATCAGTCCACGTCACATCAGTCCACGTCCCTTCAGTCCACGTCCCTTCAGTCCACGTCCCATCAGTCCACGTCCCTTCAGTCCACGTCCCATCAGTCCACGTCCCTTCAGTCCACGTCCCTTCAGTCGACTCAGGACTCATTTCTCTTTGACATGTGGACGTTCAGACTCGTCTGGGAATCTGATTTGGGATCTTGCTCTTTAGCAGTTTGATTTGGGACTTTGTCTTGTTAGTGTTTTACTTGCTGTTGTCTGTATCTTCTCAGTCGGAGGACTGTCCTCTCCAGCCGTGTCTGTCAGCGTGGGTCAGAGCGTGGCCTTTCCCTCCTCCTCAACCCATGGGCCCCCAGATCCCTCCCTGGCCCAGGGCCCCTCCTCCACCCCTCAGAGTCCCTCTCTAATGGCAACAGGAAGAGCTGTGTGTGTGGTGGGCTCTGGTCATATCCCGGAGTCGTGCTTTGCGACTGAGGGGGTTCAGCAGAGACTGGATCAGACCAGCACGTCTCTGGAAGCAGCTCTGAAGGCTGTTGAGAGAAAACTGACCCAGGAGGACTCAGACGGGTAAGATCATGGAAGAGAAGTATGTTCTTTGTCATGTAGAGTAAATATAGTCCGTCCAGGTAATGGACAGGAAACATTTCCATGTGTGTGTATGTATCTTAGAAGTAAATGTTGATATGTTTGTGAGATCATTTTATTGTCTCATCTTTCCACAGTGGAGCTCACACAGTCAGGTCAGCAGGGACCATCCTGGACGACATCGGCAACATGTTCGACGACCTGGCCGACCAGCTTGATGCGATGTTGGACTGAAGACCTCTGTCCCCACACCAGAGCTCAGGAAGTGACACACGCCGTCCTCCACTGTCCTCCCCTCAGATCCAAACACCAGAGGTCAAACATTTCCTAAATCTGGTTCCTGTATGGATGAGTCCAGTACAAACCATTGTAGCCCTCATGTTGTCCTGTCTGATTAATTATGGACCAAACAAAGAGACAAACGCTCGACCAGCTGAGTGTTATCAGTCCACTGTGAGGACAAACTCCTGAGCAGATGACGCTGATTATTATGAAACACTAATATTACAACATGAAGTTTTATCTTTTTGACAGAGACCTGACGCCCTGATGTCCTGTATCAGTCCATCTTCTATTCCAGTAGCATGATCGAAGATAAATGTGGATTTAATATGAACCCTTTCAATATTTGTGTAAAAATGGATCACATGACTGCTCAGCCTCTTTTATCATGTCTCATGTCTTCTTCACTCTAATCTCTAATCGCCTGTCTTTGTTAAAGCTCTGAAAAGGCAAAGAGCCAAACAGCATTATAGGCTATGTTATGTATGTCGGTAGTAAACAAAGTATTAGACCCTAATTTAACACTAAAAAAGTATATATGAAATAAAGTCTGCTATCTGAATGGCAGCTTAACACTGTTAACACTGTGCACCATGTAAAGAAAAGTAAAAACAAAGCCCCAACGCCACAAACCATGTTGATGTCACAAAATACTGAACCCTGTGTTATTATATAATCAACTAATGTACATAGAATTTCCACAGAGTGAACCATCATCATCTGTGCTGTGGAACCCTCAAACCTTCTCTGTTTTTAATCCTGTGTGCTTCAGGTTCATTTCAGCCCACTGCGTTGGGCCATTTCAGATTTTACATATTTAAAGACAAATATTTCATACCAGTTGATCTTAAACCTCGTGTAGTTCTGTGTGTGTGTGTGTGTGCGTGTGTGCGTGTGTGGAAGGGAAGAGAAGCATGTTTAGCTCATTTCACAGTTGGGGTCAGTCCTTGTATATGTACACATGACATGTCAGTAATACACGAGCTGTTTTATGATATTAAATATAGCCAAATTAGTATTTAAATTAAATGTTATCTAACATGTATATTGTACACTAGAGCTATTTACACGAGCAGATATTCAACCAAAGGTCTTTGTACATATTCTCCTCAGATATTTTCACATATTTCCTTGAAAAAACTCCAACCCTCGGCTGTTTTCACTGCCAGATGTTTCTGGAATGTTATTGTGTCCCACCTGCAGCAGCATATGGATAAAGTTTCTATCGTTGGCATGTTGTGTCTCTGTCTGAACATGTGTCCTGTTTGAGAAACAAATTGTCGATGCTTGTGTGACTGTTTTCATTTTGTGATCATGTGACATATGTTTGCCTGAGATGTTTTTTTTTTTAATAGTATCCCTGAGTCTCAGGAAAAATCCCTCTGAACCTGTAGGCTTCAGCTTCTTCTGCTGCCCTCAGCAACTTTAAAAATGAAATCAAGTCATGGAGTTCCAGTCCTTATTCATTCATGTGTGTGTGAGGGAGCGGTGTGTTCACTGTGGCTGGGTTAAATGCAGCACAGTTGGTTAAAGTTAAGTATTCATCTACTATTCTATTCTACGTTAAAAAATAAAATTTGCACAAAGAAGAACTAATTATGTTTCATGAGTAGCTTCCTGTCAGAAAGCCACGTGACTGCGGCTCGCCCACAGGGCCACGCCCACCAGCTGTGTCGTCCTTTTCCTGGTTCCAGCAGGTCGCTCAGTCTGATCCGGAACCCGGAAGAGAGCCAGCTCCGTCCGTCACCGCCGCTGCCGCTGCTGCGTTCAGGAACAACTTTACCCACCGACGACGACCTGTGTCTGGTAAAGTAAAACTTACGATCTTTCCCGAATGATCCAGACGAAAGCATCTGAAAACTGAAAACACAAACTGGACTTGGACAAAGTGATTCTCGTCTGAGTCCGGTGACGTCAGATCGAACCCATTTTTTTATAAACGAAACAAAATCACAGCGACTCGGTGATTAATGACAAACAAACAGCTTCCGGGTTCCGGGTGAGAACCAAGACGCAGGGTTTGTGAAGGGAGATTTCAGCTCGAACATCAGCTCAGTGTTTTGTCACAATGATCATGATTGGATCAAAGAAGGCACCTGACACACACACACACACACACAAACACACGCACACACACACACACACACACACACACACACACACAGTCTGATCCCTCCCTCACTGACGCCATGAGGCAGCAGAATGTGATGTGTTATTATGTGACATACTGTGATGTTATGTAGTAATAATATAATGTAGCTGCCATTAACTGTGTGTGTGTGTTACATTTGAAAGAGGTCGTGACCTTTCGTCATGTAGCTAACAGAGCCTCTCCTCTGCTCAGTCTTTCAGCTTAGACCATGTCAAAGAAAGGAGTCATCCGCGGGCCGGAGTTTGAGGGGCCGGTGGAGGCCTCGATCATCCGGATCCCACCTCATCACTACATCCACGTGTTGGACCAGAACACTAACATCGCCCGGGTGGAGATCGGCCCGCTCACCTACATCCGCCAGGACAATGAAAGGTCAGAGAGCGTGCGTCTTAACAGGCGGTTCACTTCGGGGTCGTTCGTAAGTGGCAGTGAACATTCACTTCCTGATCCTGGTTCTTATCAGTCAGAGCTCCACTCCCACCTGTGAATATCACTGCTCCTCATTCAGAGGGGTTTCTGTCACAAAGCAACCGGCAGCTTCCTGTTTACACCCGGGTGGCCATGTGATGTGGCCGACTGCGTTTTTCGTGCGGATGCCACCTCACGCTGTTTGGACGTTTAGAGAGACAGGAAACAGTGTCTTCAGAGTTTCATCATGTTGTTGTGTGTCTGCTGTGTGGTCACAGTGTGCGTTACAGCTGATGACGACACATTGATCGACTGAGTCAAAAGACAAAGGGAACAAAGGTTACACTGGAGCTGTCAATCAATCACTGTGACAGTGCACATTGTAAACAGTGGGTGAGGCTGACAGGAATGTAGACCAGTGACTGATTAGAACACACAGTCGATTGTTGATTTTTTTTTCTGTTTAACAAACGATCACATCTTTAACAGTCTCACACACACACGCACACACACACACACTCACTCAGTCAGTTCATTATTCTTTGATTCTAGTCACATAGAATATTAAATCTGTCCATCAGGCGTCATATTAACCCCTGACTTATGAAATGAAATGAGAATCTCTCTGTGATTGGTCGATGAAGTCTCCTCCTCTTTTCACAGAGTGCTCTTCCAGCCTGTTCGTATGATCATGGTGCCGCCGCGTCACTACTGCGTGGTCATCAACCCTGTTTCTCGTGATGATAACGGTCAGGTCCTCTTTGACCAATCAGGTCAAGCCAAGCTCCGCCACGCTGACCTGGAGATCCGTCTGACCCAGGACCCATTCCCGCTGTACCCCGGAGAGGAGATCCAGCAGGTCTGTGCCAGACCACTTAAAACAGGAAGTGATATCATGAATGCCTGGAATCCATTTCGCAGGCGAAACGCATTTTGTGTTGCTAGGTTTCAAATGTATGATGAATGTAAGGTTAAAGGTCAGTTTACAGTTTGATGTTTAGATATTGCGTTTGGTACTTGACATATCTGACCTGTGGCGTTTTGTCTCTCAGGACGTGACCCCGCTGCAGATTGTGTATCCGGACACGGCCCTGCGTCTGCAGGCTCTGCTGGACTTCGTGGAGGAGGGGGGGCAGAAGAGAGTGGCTGGAGACGAGTGGCTGTTTGAAGGACCTGGTAGGTTCTTACACCTCCCTTCATATTCTCTGTATAGACATGGACTCGTGTATCTTTGACTCGTGTATCAATGACTCGTGTATCATTGACTCGTGTATCTTTGACTCGTGTATCTTTGACTCGTGTATCATTGACTCGTGTATCTTTGACTCGTGTATATTTGACTCGTGTATATTTGACTCGTGTATCTTTGACTCGTGTATCAATGACTCGTGTATCATTGACTTGTGTATCAATGACTCGTGTATCTTTGACTCGTGTATCTTTGACTCGTGTATATTTGACTTGTGTATATTTGACTCGTGTATCTTTGACTCGTGTATCAATGACTCGTGTATCAATGACTCGTGTATCAATGACTCGTGTATCGACGCAGGTCACAGTCAGAGCTGAGAGTGTGTTGTGTAGAAGTGGCGTTTGTGTAACCGTGTCTCTGGCTGTCAGGGACCTACATCCCCAGGAAGGAGGTGGCGGTGCTGGAGACCATCAAGGCCACAGTGATCAGAGAGAACCAGGCCATCAGACTGAGAGCTCGCAAAGAGGGCGTGGACAGAGAGGGAGTGCGCCGGGTCACAGGTAAACAACAACATGGAATCACACGCTGCGTATGTGACTCATACATACACACCACATACATGTACAGTGGTACAGTGTGTCAGCAATGTGTTAATTAAATGAGATAATTCATCTGATCTGGTGTGTGATTGTGTGTGTGCGTGTGTGTGTGTGCGTCAGGCGAGGAGTGGCTGGTCAGTAAGGTGGGAGCGTATCTTCCAGCCGCCCAAGAAGAAGTGGTTGACATCGTGAATGCGTTCATCCTGACTGACAAGGTGAGCAAGCTGCACGCACACACACACACACACACGCACACACACACACACACACGCACACACACGCACACACACGCACACACACACACATAAACACTGCTGCTCGTGTCCTGTCAGAAAGCGCTCCACGTCCGTGCGCTGCGGCCCTTCAAGGACGCCGGCGGCAGGGACCGGCGTACGGGGGAGGAGTGGCTGGTCACCATGGCGGACAGGGAGGCTCACATCCCGTCAGTGGCGGAGGAGGTGGTGGGGGTGGTGAACGTGACCACCCTGAACTCCAGGCAGTACTGTGTGATCATGGACCCGGTCGGCGCAGACGGGAAACCTCAGCTGGGTCAGAAGAGGGTGGTGAAGGTAAGCAGAGCCTCCACCCGCCATCTTGTTGCAGTTTTCACTTCTCTTCCTCAGTGTGGACGAAACAAATGTGTTTGTCTCCGCTCTGTGTTTCTGTGTCAGGGTGAGCGCTCCTTCTTCCTGCAGCCGGGGGAGCACCTGGAGGTCGGCATCCAGGATGTGTACGTGCTGTCAGAGGACGAGGGGCTGCTGCTGAGAGCTGTGGAGGCGTTCAATGATACAGAGGAGGTGAGGAAGAGACGGTGGTTACTATGGTAACCCCTGTGGTAACAGTGGTGAGAAACTAATGTCTGTGACTCCTTCAAAATAAGAGGAAGAGCAGATAAATGTGTGTGTGGATGTTGAATGATTGTCGTGTTGTGTTGATCAGTTGTCTGTCACCGACGATGTGTGAGTTTATGAAGTGAATTCAGTTTCACACAAACGTCATCGTCCAGGTGAACTTTTGTCTCATCAACCAATCAGTGTGCAGAGATCAGACCCTGATGTAACATCGGGTAACTCCCTCCCTCTCTCTCCCTCTCTCTCCCTCTCTCTCCCTCTCCCCCTCTCCCCCCCCTCTCTCTCTCTCTGTGTGTGTGTGTGTGTGTGTGTGTGGAGGAGACAGTAACAGGAAATTCCTGCTGATACTAAGAGCCAAAACCCCCCCCCCCTCTCTCAGAGGGAGTTGTCTCTCTGCTGATCTTGCGTAACTGAAAACTGATAAGAGAAGTTGAGTCAGTCTTTAAAGTTGTTAATGACGTGCGACGCAGTCTGCTGATTGGCTGTGCTCTCTGTCAGGGGTGGAGCTTATGGCAGGTGTGTTTCTGGGGCGAGCAGTGACAGGGGAGGGCGGGGCTGATGTGAAGCTGATGTGAAGCTGATGTGAAGCTTGTGAGAGTTAGTTGTTGGTTGAGTGTCAGTAACACTGTCACCACATGATGTCGCTAATGTGCAAACGCTGCTGCTCTCTCAGCTGATGGTATGATGATGTCATCAGCTGCTCTCTCTATGCAAATATAACCAGACTGATTATTGGTTATTGTGTTATTGATGAGTGTGTTGTCCTGAGCGGGGGACTGTGATTGGCTGAGTGTGAGAGGACGTCTGCAGGTTTGTCTTCCTGTCTTCTGCTCTTCTCTGCACTGTCCTCCTTCCTCACTGGTTAACCCTTTACTCCCCTACTCTCTTCTTCTTCTTCTTCCCTCCTTTCTTTCTTTCCCGGGCCCAACACCCGTCTCCCTCGCCCCCCTCGTCTCCCTCGCCCCCCTCGTCTCCCTCGCCCCCCTCGTCTCCCTCGTCCCCTCTCGTCCCCCTCGTCCTCCTGACACCACGATCACCTCCTTTCTTTCTATATTGGTTTGATTTTGCTCTCAGCTCCTCCCCTCAGTCTCCACCTCCCCACCCGTCCCCTCTGCTCCCCTTCCTCCATCTCTCCAGTGCATCGCCACGTTAACCCTTCTCTCCGTCGTCCTCCTGTGTCTCCGTCTTTCTCTTTGCCAGCTTGGGGAGGAGGTCGAGGAGGTGGTGGAGGAGCAGGTGCAGGAAAGAGCCAAACGCTCCCGGCGGAGCGGCATCCCCCGCCGGCCCGGAGACCGCTGGATGCTGCGGGGCCCCATCGAGTACGTCCCCCCCGCCACCGTGGACGTGGTGCTGAAACGACAGGCCATCCCACTGGACGAGAACGAGGGCATCTACGTCCGAGACATCAAAACCGGAAAGGTTGGTGTTACCTGTCCAGGGAAGTGTGTTTGACGTATGCAGGTCATAGGTAGAAAGAATGGAGCAGGGACCAGTGTCCTCCCTGACCCCGGCGTGTCCTCGTCCCCCTCAGGTGCGAGCAGTGATCGGTCACACCTACATGCTGACTCAGGATGAGGAGCTGTGGCAGAAGGTGCTTCCTCCTAAGGTGGAGGCGCTGCTGGCGTCCCCTCATGACCCGCTGGCCGACCGCTCAGACCGCACCAAGACCGGAGTCAGCCAGCCGAGGGACATGACCCGGGTCGTGTCCTACAGGGTCCCCCACAATGCTGCCGTCCAGGTGTACGACTACCGGGAGAAGAGAGCCAGGTGGGACGCGGGTCTCCAGCCTCTGATGGGGGAGCGTGGCAGATGAAAGCGTGTGGTGACGCGGTGATGTGGTCTTGTCCTCAGGGTGGTGTTTGGACCAGAGATGGTGATGCTGGGACCTGATGAGCAGTTTACTGTCCTGTCCCTGTCCGGAGACAAACCAAAGAGACCCAACGTCATCAAGGCCGTCTGTCTCCTGCTGGGACCTGACTTCTGCACTGACATCATCACCATCGAGACGGCTGACCACGCCCGCCTGCAGCTCCAGCTGTCCTACAACTGGTAACAGACAGGAGGCGCACTCTCACACACACACACACACACACAGCAGGCTTCACTCAACTCTCAACATATTTTCTGTCCCTCTGTCTCTCTGTCCCTCTGTCCCTCTGTCCCTCTGTCTCTCTGTCCCTCTGTCTCTGTGTCTCTCTGTCCCTCTGTCTCTGTGTCTCTCTGTCTCTCTGTCCCTCTGTCCCTCTGTCTCTCTGTCTCTCTGTCCCTCTGTCTCTGTGTCTCTCTGTCTCTCTGTCCTTCTGTCTCTCTGTCCCTCTGTCCCTCTGTCTCTCTGTCTCTCTGTCTCTCTGTCTCTCTGTCTCTCTGTCTCTCTGTCTCTGTCCCATCAGGCACTTTGATCTAAAGTCTCCTGCAGACGCTGCTGAGGCAGCCGCTCTGTTTTCTGTCCCTGACTTTGTGGGTGACGCCTGTAAAGCCATCGCCTCGCGGGTCCGCGGCGCCGTCGCCGGCGTGCAGTTTGATGATTTCCACAAGGTTCATATTTCACCATCAAAACATTTTCACATCCGACGATGAAACGAGTCGTTGATAACATCTTATTTTTATCTGCAGAACTCAAACCGCATCATCTGCGCCGCCGTGTTTGGCTTCGATGAGAAGATGGCGGTCCGTCCGTGTCTTCGCTTCAACCAGAACAACCTGGTGATCAGCAGCGTGGACATCCAGTCTGTGGAGCCTGTGGACCAGAGGACACGAGACGCCCTGCAGAAGAGCGTCCAGCTCGCCATCGAGATCACCACCAACTCCCAGGAGGCCACAGCACGGTCTGCTCACACACACACACGCACGCACGCACACACACACACACACACACACGCACACGCACACACACACACACACACGCACACACACAAATATCATCAAAAGAAAGATCAACATTTGATTTGTCTTAATTTTTCTTGCATATTTCTCTGTGGGAGAAAAAAAGCTTCCTTCATCACCATGGCAACAAAGGGAGTTGTCAGGTTGAAATGCACCTTTAGTGAACCTGCTGAAAGCAGCTACAGTGAAGCAGATGCTGGATCAGTTTGATTTGTCCTGTGTAGACTGAGACATGTGACGTCAGGTCTCCTGTAAACAGGAAGTGGAGCTTCAGGATGCTCATGGTGTTTCCTCTGTGCAGGCATGAAGCTGAGCGTCTGGAGCAGGAGGCTCGGGGGAAGCTGGAGAGGCAGAGGATCACCGACCAGGCCCAGGCTGAGAAGGCCAGGAAGGAGCTGCTGGAGCTGGAGGCTCTCAGGTGACGCCCGGCGCCCGGCGTGGTGATGTTGATACATGAACGTGACATGAAGACATTTTGACATAATGTGTGTGTGTGTGTGTGTGTGTGTGTGTGTGTGTGTGTGTGTGTGTGTGTGTGTGTGTGTCAGTGCCGCGGTGGAAAGCACAGGAGCTGCGAAGGCGGAGGCTCAGTCTCGAGCGGAGGCAGCTCGCATCCAGGGAGAAGCAGCCGTCAATGAGGCCTTGCTGAAGGCCAAGGCTCAGAGGATCGAGGCGGTGAGTTCCTCTCTCTCCTCCACCTCCTTCACCTCCTCCATCTCCTCCAGCTCCTCCATCTCCTCCACCACCTCCATCTCCTCCACCTCCTCCACCTCCTCCATCTCCTCCATCTCCTCCACCTCCTTCACCTCCTCCACCTCCTTCACCTCCTCCACCTCCTCCACCTCCTCCTTCTCGTCATCCTCCCCCACGTCCACCTCCTCCACCTCCTCCTTCTCTTCATCCTCCACCTCCTCCACCTCCTCCTTCTCTTCATCTTCCACCTCCTCCACCTCCTCCTTCTCTTCAACCTCCACCTCCTGTTCCTCCACCTCCTCCTCCACCTGTGGCAGAAGGAGTTGCGTGGACACACCTGTGTGTATCAGGTCTCATGGTTCATGCAACAGAGAAGAAGGTCAGCTCTTTCTCTTCAAATGCAAAGTGGCTACTTGTTAATCAGCTTCATTGCTGATCTGTTTGTTTTCATTCTGTTTTTCCAGAGGCTGATTTCAGATCTGTTCTCTGTCCAGCTGCTGATGAGCACAGGTCGGCGTCAC
>JAFBJQ010000754.1:320415-338501 GCA_016785345.1 Trinectes maculatus
GTGTGTGTGTGTGTGTGTGTGTGTGTGTGTGTGTGTGTGTGCACCTGTGCAGGAGGCGGAGCTGGAGCGGCTGGCGAAGGCTCGTGAGCAGGAGCTGAGCTATAAGAAGGAGGTGGACCGTCTGGAGGTGGAGAAGGAGGAGCGTCTGGCTCAGATCGAGATCCAGCGCTTCAGTCAGCAGGTGGCGAGTCTGGGCACCGACACGTTGAAGGAGATGGCCAGAGCTGGACCAGAACTTCAGGTACTGACCCCGCCCCCGCTGCTGCTGATTGGTCCACTCTCCTCACAGCTGCAGCTGATTGATGTACACAAACCAAACGTTCAGGTTTAAACGCTGTCTCATGTCGTCCTCCAGGTCAAGATGCTCCAGGCTCTGGGACTGAAGTCCACCCTCATCACTGACGGCTCGTCACCCATCAACCTCTTCACTACAGCCAACGGCCTGCTGGGGGCGCTGCCGGGGCAGGGACTGGGTCAGTGAGGAAGCGGAGGAGGAAGTGTCCTGAAGTGAACCTCAGATCGGCTGCTGGACAGATGTGCACTGATCCTGTCTCAGGACATGTGATGCATCTATGAAGTAGAAATGTATCTGACAGCCAATGACGTGGCCTCATACTGAGTCACATGTGTTTATGAGCTGATGAAAAATAATATGCTCCATTTGCCTTAAAGAAAAGATCTGTTTCTGTCCAGAGAGACAAGATGAAGCCATTAAAGTTCTGCTGCTGCCCACAGCCGTGTCTCTGTTCTGCTCCAATGTTTTTATTCCCCCAAACCTCCCACACGTCCATCAGCACCACCTGCTGGTGTGAGACGTCTCTGAGGATCACAACACTGTTCACACCTTCATCTTCTTCTTCTTCCTCTCCTCATGATGTTGAATAAGTCATTTTATATCTCCTGACGGTGAATGTTTCTTGACGCTTGTTTTTAGATTGTTTACATCTGAGACTTTCAGTCATTGATTTACTCATGATTTAAATAACTTTACTATATTTCAGTGAGTAACTTGACCTATGACATATGCCAGGGCTCATGACGTCATATTAAACGCACCAGCACTTTTTATTATTTAAAATAAACTACACAGTTTGGACACAAGGTGGCGCTGATAGCTCAACAGAAGTTTAAAGACCGGGAACTGTGACATATTTTTTCTTCCTCAGTTACCAGTTTCCATCAGGTCTTGTTTGAATGTGGTTATGGATAACGTCCGATTGTTAATGTTGTTGTTGTTGATGTTGTTGTTGTTGTTGTTGTTGTTAACTATGATGCCACAAAGTGACAGTAAGATATTGGTAAAACGTTGAAGGAAATGTTCCCTTTAATGTTGTTTGTTAAAATCAGATTTCATCAGCTGACACAGGAACCACAGAGGAAACTCTCTGACTTTATTTCAGAAGATGTCTTTTCTGCTGCGTTCAGATGATGTTCCACTCTTTGTTCTCCAGTTGATGTGTGTTATCACAGGGGACATCACAGGGGACATCACAGGGGACATCTGGTTGGACGTCGGGGTGGACATGACGGCAGCAGAGCAGATACTGATGAGCCTGAAGAGGTGGCTCCTCCTTAATTCAATTCATTGATTAGGTAATTGAGTCAGAGGAAGTAAATCAAATCCCTCAAGGTTGAGTGAAGTTCCCTCAACTGTCTCCTCTCCTTCTCCACTGAGTGATGTGATGCTCCCTGAAACCTCCAGCTGCTTTCTCTCCATCACAATCAGAGGATGGATGGATGAGTGGATGGACGGATGATGGCAGCATTGATCCCGTGTGTATCCATGGCGATGAAGGTATGAGACTCAGGAGAAAACTGAGAACATTCCTTTTTCTCATATTCACTGCATCGCTGGTGTTCCCCCATCTGCCCCCCCCCCCGACCCAGATTCAGCTGCATTATGACTCCCCCCCCTCCCCCCCTCCAATCTCCCTCTGTGTTCATCCCTCTCTTCTTCTCCATGTCTGAATAATTAATAAGAATCTAAAATTCAAATGAAGCAGAGAGACAGACAGACAGAGAGACAGACAGACTGAGAGACAGACAGACTGAGAGAGAGAGACAGACAGACTGAGGGAGAGAGACAGACAGACTGACAGACTGAGAGACAGACAGACTGAGGGAGAGAGACAGACAGACAGACAGACAGACTGAGGGAGAGAGACAGACAGACAGACAGACTGAGAGACAGACAGACTGAGGGAGAGAGACAGACAGACTGACAGACAGACAGACTGAGAGACAGACAGACTGAGGGAGAGAGACAGACAGACAGACAGACAGAGAGACAGACAGACTGAGGGAGAGAGACAGATCTTTTATGAACAGTCAGGAATCCATCCTTTCCACATCCCATCATCACCCACTGCCTTATAGCTCCCGTGGCAGCAGTTGCCGTGACAACCTGCTTTCTCATCCTAGAACCAGGGTGTAAAAGGGAAATGCAGCTCGCTCCCTCCTCATGGCTCCATCAATAACTCCTACAAAATAAAAGCATGTGCACCAACGTGGAGGGCGTGTCACGACGTTTCGGAAGATTCCTTTCTCTCCTCCTCCTCCTCTTCATCCTAACACATTGTTCTCACCCCCCCTCCACCCCCCCCCAATCTGGTCACAAACGTTGGGTAAAATTTGCAGACATGCTGCTTTCCACTGACTCAGCATCTTTCACAAGTATACATATATATATACACACACACACACACACACACACATATATATATATATATATATATATATATATGTATGTATGTATGTATGTATGTATGTATAAAAATCCACCTCCACGATCCATATATCACATTCTTTTCCCACTGCATCAGAGGTGATCTGTCTCCGAGTCACATGTTACTTAATGTGGCTAACTGGTTAGCATGCTAATCTCATCTGTCACAAAATACAGATACTTATAACACACACACACACACACACACACACATGTGTATGTATATATGTATGTATATATGTTATAAAGTAAATGACTTGAATACAGCAGCTATATTCTGGCAGGCAGCAGAAGACAGCTGATTGAGGACTGAGGACCACAGACGAGGGGGGGGCGGGGGGGTGGAGTTAAAGTGGGATTTATTCCCTGCAAACAAACATGAACAAATACGTCTCAGATTAATAGGCTGTGTTCAGGCATGCACAGGCACAAAGACAGTCGAGTGTCTGCAAACAGCAGTCAGCAATAAGTGCAGGACACACACACACATACACACACACACACACACACACACACACACTGCCAGGGAGCAGGTTATATTAGAAATGCCAGATACAAAAGAGAGGTGAGAATAGAAATCTTTGAGTTTTGATGCAGTGAGGCTTCATTTCCACCTCAGGTTTCAGCTGTCGACGGCTGAGTGAATCCGGCCTCTCGTTCTGACGGCGTATGATTCCATCACCACGTCTTCTCAAACTTCTCATGCTGAGATCAGTTTCTGCAGGAGCCGTCAGTTACTCTTCATCCTCTGCTTTTGTGCTTTATGACAACAGATCCAAAAACAACCCACTCTTTCTTTGCTCAGTTTCCTTTTCACCTTTTCAAGGTAAAAGTCTCTGCTGACGTTTTAAAACGTCATCCTGTAGGCAAACAGACACTTGAGTTTCCCTCTTGACAGATCTGGTGCCTGTTGAATGGGAGCTGGGCGACTGTACAGATTATACATCCTGCACATTATATGATTATCACAACGTAACAACAACGTAAACAGTGAAGCTTTCCGATATTAACACAACTAAATAAATATTTAAAAAAGCAGCACTAGAGATTGAACAGTCAGTTCAAATGTATGAAAGTGAGACGATGTGGTGCAGCCGATCTAACACACAGGCAACTGTGAGAGGTAGCGCAAGCTAATTCCATAAAAACCCATGCTGAAATACACAAACACAGCAGAACCCAGGAAGCTGGCAGTCGCACTGACACTGAGCCACTCGCTTTTTTTCTTTTCATAATGGGATTAGTAAAGGTTCATGCTACATACGGTCCAGACGGCGCCCCCTGCTGCGTTCATGTCACATCCGAGTAAAAGTACTTTAAATAACGCTTATGTCTTTTTTGTGGCATTTAATTATATTCATCTTCAAACAGGTCTTTAGCATCTATCATCCAACCATCTCACATGTGAACGCAGCCTGACCTCACCTGACCTCACCTGACCTCACCTGACCTCACCGACACACTGTCTGATTGGTGCAAAATTCAAACGTGTCACTGCTTTTGAGCCTTTGAGCCAAACTTTATCATAGCAGCAGCAACGTTTTCTATAAAATCCCACAGTGTGTGTGAGGTGACTGTGAGAGAACGAGGGAATGGACACACACATTCCACTGTCGCACACAGTTTCTGTACAAAGAGCTCCTCACTGAGCTCAGGTGTGAAAGTAATAATAATAGTAATAGTAATAAATACTGTAAACATGCACAGTACATTGTTGTCCAGTCACGTGTGAGCGCTGGTCCTGTTGCTCAGGGGATTGAGTGGTTGTTGCAGTGATCATGTGACCTGATGAGTATTGTTGTAAACTCATGTATACAAAATGTGACCTTTCACGTTTTGGGTGATGTAGATTCGATAGATTTAAAACAGTCATCCGTTGCTGTGGTTACGTGGTTATGTGCGATAATATGTCCAGAACCCGATCATCACCTGAACTCACCACGTTTGTCGCTTTTGTGTTTTCCAGATAAGGTTTTTATCGTCTTTGCAGACTGATCCGAGTAAATGACAGGAGCAACAGACGAGTGGATTCTGAGCCGGGGCAATAAAGGCGGAGCTATAGGAGGCAGAGTATATCATGCTGGAACTTTCCATTACATACATTAATCACAGTCGAGCAGGAATATTAGTGGAATATCAACGTTTCTAACTATTAGGTGCAAGTAAATGTGGTAACAGCGTGACGGCGTCACTGTAGCATAGTACAAATCTTTTTTGTATATTCATTTAAAAAGTAAAAGCCTTCACCCTCATGTCCCAGATTTGTGTTGGAATACAATCTGTGTTTGATTGTGTGCGTAAGCAACACAACAGGAGTGAGTGGACACTGAGACAGTCCTCCAGTCCAGTAGTACATGTCCTTCATCTCTTTGTTTCCATCGTCCCAATTTCAGTTTAGCTTATTATTTTGGCATCAGAACGTGGAAACTGCGTCTCCCAGTTTGCTCCGATGCCGGATCTTTGGCACTGGGAATAATCCTTTTCCGTGTAGACAAATGTCCAGGACATCAGGACCACCTGTCCGGTGATGAGAGACAGCCGTCTGACGAGATGAGAGTTCATATCCAGAGAGTGGGTTGGTTTGTTGGTTTGTTGGTTTGTTGGTTTGTTGGTTTGTTGGTTTGTTGGTTTGTTGGATTGTTGGTTTGTTGGATTGTTGGATTGTTGGTTTGTTGGTTTGTTGGATTGTTGGTTTGTTGGTTTGTTGGTTTGTTGGTTTGTTGCTCGTGTCGGAGGTAGAGTGTCCGGTGGACCATGCTCATCGTGCATCAATAAACAACAGCAAAGAACAGGAAGAGACTTGATTTTGTTTTTCATCTGGTGCAGGAGCTTGAAGAACAACAGGGCTTCAGGAACGGGGGTGGGGGGGGGAGGGGTTGTTGTGATGTTGGCCTCGTCACTGTAGCACCTCCCATCAGGATTTTAATATCACTAGTGGGAGAGAGAGAGGGAATTTGAAGCAGGTTTGTCCGTGTGAGGAACCAGGACTGAAGGTGTCAGACACCAGGGTTGGATGTAAACACTTCACAGTTGACTTCAGACGACCTGATGTTACTCACGTCCCCAGTTGAGGGCGATGGCTGCAGCGATGATGGCGATTCCTCCCAAAATGGACACAATCGACAGAATCATGGCATTCCGACCCAAACGGCGAGCCCCGTCCACGTTTCCCTGCTGCAGACTGTTCCGGGACTGAGCAGAAACAAAGGAAGAGAAACATTAATTTGACACAGGAGCAAGTGAGTTGAGAAAATTCTCTCAACAGGAGAATGTTGTTGTCTTCTTGCTCGTTTCTCACCATCACGGAGAAGGTGAGGGCCACGATGTTGATGGGCCAGAGTGGACAGAAGCAGGACAGGATGGCCAGCAGCAGATAGTCCCTGGGCTTGGATCCATCCACAGCAGCGCCCTCTGTGATGGCACTGGGTTGGCGGGTGAGAGAGGGTCTGGGCGAGCCCGCAGCTAACGAACCGGACCTGCTGCCCAGGCGAGGGCGACCATTGGTGTGGCCGCCTGGCTTAGCGTGCAGGATGGGCGACACAGAGGGCGCTGTGGGAGAGGAGTCATCCATCACTGGACCAATACCATTACCTGGGAGAGAGCGAGTCAGAGTTGTGTTAAGCTGTTCTAGCAGACTTTGTGTTGTGATCAGAGGGTGGCGCTACAGACCACGTTACGCCTGACTGTCATCAACAAAAAGCTAGGAATAATGACACACGTCATTTCGAGCTTCTCTCTGGACCAGGGACGAGTTCATGTGTCTCTGACAACAACAATGATATCATCACTGTTATTCTTTAGCTTATTATCGCTCTCATTAATAGCGTTAGTAGTTATAGTATGTGAAGCAGAGTTGGTATTGTTGTTGTTGTTGTTGTTGTTGTTAGACTCAGAGTAAATGATTGTGTAATTGCTGGAGCTTTATTAGCAGCGATTTCCCAGCTTCAGTTCATTGTTGGTAAAAAATCATATTTTCTTTACTGCTCTCCATGTTGTCGCTCGTCACGGTCAGGTGGTCCATGGCTTTTCCCTCCTCCGTTTGTTTGTCCTCTGGAGCCGGAGCTTCGTGCTCAGTGGTGGCTGGTTGTGAGGTCACAGTGTGGGTGTGGTTGGCCTCTCCAGCGTCCGGCTGTGTGTTGATTGGCTGGCTGGGCTGCTGAGTCTCCTCCATGCTGCTGGGTGGCTGGGTGGTGCTGGGACCAGAGGCCATTGGACGGTGAAGAGTGGTGTGTTGCAGAAAAAGCTTTACAGATCTGATAAATACAAAAGTGGCAAAAAATATCATTGTTCATATCAAATTTCAAGTTGTTAAAACCAAAAAAATCCAAAAAAATCCAAAAAAAGCTTGAATCATCATCATTTCTTCATTTCATCATTTCATCATTCTACTGAGTCATTTAAAAACCTTTCCTTAATGCATCGGTTGATCCAGTATATGACACACATACACACGCCTGTGAATATTCTCATTCATCCAGGTCATAGTTATCTCAAGGAGATTGAATCAAACCCAACTCCAGTTGGACTTAGTTAGTCCCAGCCGAGTCCCAGCTGAGTCCCAGCCGAGTCCCAGCCGAGTCCCAGCCGAGTCCCAGCCGAGTCCCAGCTGAGTCCCAGCCGAGTCCCAGCAGAGTCCCAGCTGAGTCCCAGCCGAGTCCCAGCTGAGTCCCAGCCGAGTCCCAGCCGAGTCCCAGCTGAGTCCCAGCCGAGTCAGCGAGCATGAACTGATGAAGTGAAGCTTCTTGGATGAGAGGTGAAACGTCTTCAAAAAGGCAAAAACCAAAAATCCAGTTGCGTTCGATTCAATCACACACACATTCCCACACACACACACACACACACACACACACACGCACACACACACACACACACACACACACGCACACACACACACACACACACACACACACACACATATGTATAAACTAGTGGGAATAGTGTTTTTTGACAGGACCAAATGTCCTCGTGCGGTGCAGTGTGATCTCACTGCTCACTGCTGTATCACTGCATTGACACTGGACTCTGCATTGAGCTGACAGATGCTCGCGCTCTGTCTCTCAGTGTAATTTAAAACATGTTACAAGATACTGTTCTTCAAAGGACCTCAGCAAAAACTGTGTGTGCTGCCTCAGCATCACGTTGTCTCAGCGTCAGCACAGGTTCTCAACAATCTCACAACGTTGTGATGTTTTCTGTCTGGTTGTGAATGTTTTTAATGTTTTTACAGGCAAGCAGACGTCGTTTTATTCTGAAATGTGACAGGGAGGAAGATTGTTGCCTGGACACTGTGGTGGTATGTACAACCCTGATGTGAACCAACACACACACACACACACACACACACACACACACACTGTTATTGTCATCCAGTGCTGAAGGTGCCTAATGAAGTCTGAGGGATCTTTACTCTAAACTGCCAACTCTCACAGCAATTAACCTGCTGTTGCCTTCGTTCTTGTTCAGTAAGAGGCAGGATTAGAGGAGTGTGTGTGTGTGTGTGTGTCTGTGTGTGTGTGTGTGTGTGTGTGAGGGGGGGGCAGGAAGACCAGACCATTAGAGCCATCAGAGCCTGTTGTTTTTAGCTCTGCAGTATAGCAGTATAATGAGTCAATACTCTGATGATGTTTATTTCATGCTGCGGTCGACCCAACAGCTGATTCGCTGACTGAATACAGATGTTTATTTATTTAATCCTGAGTGATGATTGGTCAGTTCATCTGCCCCCGTTCAGAAGAAGATACAAGTTTAATGTTCAGTTATTCTATAGTTGTTCTGTGCAGCATCATGTATATAAGCCTCGCCCATCATGTATATAAGCCCCGCCCCCTCCATGTTAGCAGTGTAATTTTAAAAAGTCGCCTATTGTCTTGTTGTATTTAGTGTTGTTTACTCTTCATCATCACCGTTCATAGGATTCTTTTTTAATTAAGCAGCCAATCAGAGTAAACAGTCTGCTTCCTATTTGCACTGACACTAACATGACCAGGGACAGGTCATGTGATATGTGCTTTAATGTGGACACATACACATGGAGCTGCACTCTCTCGAACCCACACACAGAAAGTCCTGTTGCCACAAATGTAACAAAAAAGTCTTTTTATTTAAACGGATAGTCCTGATATGAATATTCAAAGTTAAAAAAAAGACTTGTCCCTCAGGACAGGTATTAGAGAAATTTCTACGGCTTCCATATTTCTCTTCTGCTGCTATGGCATCATTTATTTCATTGTAAAGATTTTATAATATGGTCCAAATTATTTCACTAATTGATTTTATAATTTTCAAATTAATACAAATCCATATGAATATCTGCTGCTTTTTCTGTTTTTCCTTCTTATAAATTAAAATCTTTGGGTTTCAGTGTCTTGGTTCGATGAAACGTCACCTTATCTTGGCAGAAATGACCACACACACATTTCTCCTGACATTTCATTAACCTATATGGTTACAATCGAAAAAAAAGTACTTATTCATTAATTGAAATAATCTCATTGTGGTCTGTATCAGGCCGGTCATACTTTCAACCCCTGATTTAATTGGGTGGGTGTGGGTGGGGGTGGGGGGGACTTCAGGGGTTTTCTGGAAAAACACAGGAACATGCTCACAACAGATTCAACACAACTGGTCTGAACTGGTAAAGAAGGAAACCAAGAGGTGCTGCCTCTCAGGAAGACAAGATGACTCCCACCATCGTCTATACATAATTAACACACTGATGCATGAACATGTCCCACATCATTTCTCACTAACAACCACTCTCTCTCTCTCTCTCTCTCTCGCTCTCTCTCTCACACACACACACACACACCCACACACACACACACAACCTAAATGCACCAAAAGCATCAGCATCAAATGAGACAAAGGAAAAATGCAGACAGGAATGTGAGGTAGGCTGCGCTGAAGGAAGACGACACCCACACATTCACTGTAGCATCATCAGCATCATCAGCATCATCAGCATCAGCATCAGCATCAGCAGCATCAGCATCAGCATCAGCATCAGCATCAGCATCAGCAGCGCATGTTTCTTCCATCATGTGAAATAAAAAAGACTCTCACCTGGTGCTACTCCACAGGAAGCTGCAGGGTGCTGGTCATTGTGTGAGTGTGAGTTTGATCTGTGGTGATGCAGAGTGGTGGGGAGTCGCTGCAGCATCTCCTCACTCCACTGCAAGAGGCAGGAGGGAAGGGAGGGGTTGCTGTGTGTGTGTGTGTGTGTGTGTGTGTGTGTGTGTGTGTGTGTGCGTGTGTGTGTGTGAGGGAGAGAGGGAGTAGTTGCACTACAGTCATTGCCCTCCTCCCATCACGCAGTGTGAAGCTGCCTCACGCTGCAGTTTCTCTACAAAAATCCTTTCATAATAAAAGCCTGGTCTGTGGAATGTTTTTCAGGACTTGATGTAAAGTGGAGAATGTCACGTGACCACTGCGCGCAGTCAGCTGACACAGGGTCCAGTCTCAGGAGACACTGACAGCAGTGTGATACAGTCATTTTGTCACACGTTGACTTTAGTGTGTTACCGCGATGCTCTTATTTAGGGAATAGCACAGTAGCACGTGCCAGTTTCCTGTCCTGTCCCGGTGATCGGGAGGAAACTTGATGGACCGTTTCCCCCTGCTGTTTCTGCTGACACAGCACAAACCTAACAATGCAACCGCAGTTAAACCTACAACTCTGCTTTCTGCTTCCGCCGATCATCATTATTATTATTATCATCACTACAAGCTGCCAATAAGACTGTTTAGGATTCTTATTAGTATTAATATGTGTCTGTATCGATGAGCTACACTGTCACCTCAGCAACGTTTACATTCAGCAACGACACTTTGACTGATTCCAAATGTGAAGAAGGACAAAATAACCGACTCTCGCTCGTCTCGCCTTTTATTTTGAAAAATTAGTATGGCATTTTGTCTGCCTTTTAACCGCCTTAGGTTAAGATGACAATCTCGACTGTCCACTGCCCTCCTGTGGTGACAGGTGTAAACTGCAGCATAGTGCCTGTAACGCCATTATTCTACAATGATCCACTTCTGTGTTTTCTCAAACCGACTCACAGTAAATGATTCAATTCTTCAGCTAATGACAGCTACATTTAGTTTCTGAAATAACTATTTAATAATAATAATGAAAAACTGTTATTTTCTGAAACGGTTTTATTTTAAAGGGGCAGGTCACCGGATGTTGACCGCACTAGCTTCCTGTTTGGTTTGTTGTTCTCGGGCTGTGTTTCCGGTGTGGCTGCGGCTTGTTTTCAGGGGCATGAAGATGACCAGGCTGCAGCTGCTGAGCTCCTTCCTGACGGAGCGGCTGACGGAGCTGGTGAAGGAGGTGCTGGACGTGGTGGAGGACACGGTGACCGAGTACCGGGAGGAGGCCGCCAGAACCAAGCGGGAGAACGACAGTCTGCGGCGGCAGCTGCGGGACATCCTGCTGCTGGAGTCCGACACCGAGTGGCTGCTTCAGGGCCGAGGTATCCGGCTAGCAGCGTGACCACTGCTGAACCAGTCAGAACACAATGAAACAGGATGACAGGGCGGATAGTGACTGAACCCGGAAGTGAAACTTTTGGGTTTCGTTAGTTTATTGTCAGAACGTCTGGGTCTGTTACTTCCGCTCTGTCACACACACGAGCAGCGTGTTTGTGATAAAACACACACGTTTGGC
Organism: Trinectes maculatus; assembly: GCA_016785345.1. Lineage (NCBI taxonomy): Eukaryota > Metazoa > Chordata > Actinopteri > Pleuronectiformes > Achiridae > Trinectes > Trinectes maculatus. The sequence continues at coordinate 331,809 of JAFBJQ010000754.1, forward strand.
TTTGTGACGAGACGTGAACGTTTAATAGGAAACGTACTTTCAGATCACGCGCTTTGTAAACATCCACCCAGCTGCCAATAAGCAGATTGTGGTTTTCTGAACAGTCAGCTGACTGTAGACAACAAACAACACATTGGACTATACAAACAAAACAGGTCAATCCAACCTAAAACTGCTCAGTTCATTTACTCTTTAAGTAGCTGTGTTAGCTGTGTTAGCTGTGTTAGCTGTATCATCTGGGTCTGGTGATGCACCATGAGAGAAGACTGAGGAGATTTATATGTTGTTGTTTAAATCTCTGCTGTTCCAGGGTCCACCAGGCCTGGTCTCGGTTCTGCAGCTGCTGAGCAGCAGTCCAGTGAAGCCGAGCTGAGGTCCGGCTCAGAGGAGACAGACTCCATCCTGAACCAGAACCAGAACCAGAACCTGCAGCTGCAGCTGCCAGCTGACTCTGCCGAGCCAGTGGTGTCTGTGCAGTTACTGTCTATCCACAGTGGGAGTCCACCCAGCACCGTTTTCCTCCCCAGGAACCAGAAGTCCACTGAGGCCTGGGAGTGGGCTCAGAAGTCCGAGCCTCAGCCAGAGGTGATTACAAAGTCTTCGCCTCACTCCTCCCTGAACTCTCCCTCTGCCTCAGGTGCCAGAAACCATAGCGAGGTTGTGTTGCACAGAGAGGAGCCTGGACTTCCTGCTGTGATCAAAGCGGAGCCAGAGGAAAAGAACGTGACTGAGCCTGAAGGTCACACAGACTCTGTGACACTGACCCCGCACACTCTCGTCCCGAGTTTCAGAGACAGAGATGCCGAGCGGCCGGCGGTGGTGATGCACGCAGAGCGCCATGAAGGTCATCGAAGCAGTAAGAGCTCTCAGGAGAGGGCACCGCTGACAGCTGATGATCGCACAGTGGCTGGTTTCGCCTCTGAACTCGTCCATCGCTGCCCCCGCTGTGGCGAGGCGTTCGGCCAGGCGAGCGGTCTCCGTCTCCACTTGGAGCAAAAACGAAAGACCTATGCCTGTGATTGGTGCTGCAAGTCATTTGCGCAGTCGGCGGACCTGCGGCGCCACCTGCGGACACACACAGGTGAGAGACCACACTGCTGCTCTTTCTGCTCTAAGAGCTTCAGCCAGCGTGGAAACCTGAGGCGACACCTGAGGATCCACACAGGCGAGCGTCCCTACAGCTGCCCGTACTGCTGCCGCAGCTTCAGCGACGGAGACACCATGAAGAAACACAAACGCACACATTCAGGTGAGAAGCCGTATCGCTGTGTCCAGTGTTCCAAGACATTCACCACCGCCGGCAGCCTGCAGATACATGTGAGGAAGGACAAGTGCTTTGTGGCCAAAGCCTGATTAGTCGGTCAGGAGGACGTGACACTGCTGATGTGAAATCCCAGTCGACAGGGTTTCAAGCAACAGCTGTTGGAAAAGGTGCAGCAACAAGGACTTAGTGAGGCGTTTAAAGACGTCTGACCGCCATGAACAACAGCAACTAATCATGACTAATCATGAATAGTCACTGTCACAAAACTTCACATCATTGTTTTTATTCTTGCCCGTCCCTCATCTCACCTGGAAACTCATCGGAGTGCAGGAGTGGGACTGGGCTGTGTTACAGCTGCACACAGATCATCAGTTAGTGCACCGGAAGATCAGTGAATGACGAAACCAGGGAAACAGCTGACTTCCTTCAGCGGAACGGAGTTGTGCTTCATGGCAGCTAGACAGTTGCACTGAGTGATATAATTCATGCATTTGTATTATTAACTTATATTTATTTCTTGTTTTTTATTTTTAAAGAAAACATACGGAGCCCGTAGAGACAAGAGATGCCATGACTTACTGAGAGACACAAGAAGAAGACTAGGGAAACAACTGTTGCTTTTCTGGTCCATGTCCCATCTGCAAACGTGGGGGGTGTGGGGCTTTATGACCTATACCGCAGCCCAGACCTGGGCAAATCATTTACAACATAAATTAAACAAATATCTGTGTCATGCTTACAATACAACTGTGCTGCTTTTATTTTGAAATTTGAAATTTTATTTTGAAAAGCATTAACATTTATGCTTGTATTACTTCCGTATTGATGTGCGTGCGTGTGTTGTGAGTGAAGGTGAACAGTGATAAGTGACGCTAGCCAGGTTACCCTCAAGATTGGTAAAGAATGCCATGTTTTCAACAACACATGGACTGCCAAGTATTTCTTTCTCAGAAATGAAAGGTAAAGCTTAATCTGCGGTACACAGGTCGTTTTGTTTAAGGATTTGAATTTGAATCGCCACTGTATGGACGAGAGCTGCGATGTACGTGACACCACCCAGCTACTTGGTGTGGCCCTCTGACACAATTCAGGTTTCTCATGTGGCCCCTTGTAAAAATTAATTGCCCACCCCTGCCGCAGCCAGACACCAGGGGGCGATACAGATGTGTTAGTGAGCTGTTACGATATCCCATATTAGTTAGCGCTTGTAACGGAAATGTTGTGTTTGTTTAGAGATTTTAGCGGAGCAGAGTACTTCCTGTTCAGATGACAGGGTGTGTGTGTGTGTGTGTGTGTGTGTGTGTGTGTCTGTACAGTGTTGGGTTCGGTTGTGGTTCTTACTAAGCTCAGAGTGTGTGAGATGTTTCCAGTCAGTGACTGTTTATTATTTTGGAGACTCTGCTTGGGGGCAGACTCGTTTGCTGCTGCACTAAAAATGTATGATTTCTATTTATTTTCCTTTTGTATATTTTAACAGTGTTTGACAACTGAAGTCTGCAGAGGTTTACTGTGCAATCATTAGTATTTTGTAATCACGTGAAACCGCTGATAATTTAGGCTAAATAAATGTTCGATCAAACTATTGTGCTTCTAAAATGTTGGGAATTGAACTATGGTTTGATTTGTGTTTCTCAGTCCAATGAGGCGAATCAGTATGAAGACAAACTCCTGAATTCCAAACTTTACTGCTGCATCGTACATAAAACACCTGATAGAAATCTGGGAACAAATGCAAAGCACAAGATCAGTGTAAACAACAGTTCAACAATATTGTATAGAAAGCCACGTTCATACATTCAGTCGTGCAAAAAGAGAAACAGTAACACTGTAAACAGGAATCTTTAACACCTGAATGTTTCATCATGTTTCAACACTTTGAATTAGAAAACAGGCAAGGGAAGTACAGTATAAAGAAGTATTTCAACATATTGCATCATGCAACAACAAGGAAGAACCACTTGTATTGATACATAAGCATCATCGTCAGTCATGGCAACAAGAGGATGTAGTTTGTTCTTTCACAGTTGTCGAGTACAACAGAAATGAGATGTGATGTGTGTGTTGTTAGGCATTAGACCGGTGATCAATGTTTGTACATCTGACTAATATGGGTTGTAAATGAAAGTGAAAGTTCCTTGATCCTGAAGCTGCTCACTTGAGTGTTGGTCTGAGATTCATTCACGTTCGCACTATGTTTGATGAGCTCATCAAGTTAATTTGTTTTTTCCAAAATTAAAAAGTCAAACATAGGATTAGTTTCAAGGTTACACTCAACGTTTCATTGATCTGTTCGGATGTTAGCATTCATTAGCATGTGTGGCTACCCAGCCTGTCACAGTCATAGGCTGTGTCTGAAATCATCACGTCATGTAGTTTTTTTTAAAGACAGGTATTAAACAGTCCATCTTTAAAACAAGTCCCAGTCAGAATAGACCATCATGCATTGCAGTCTGAATGAAGAACAATAAAGGCTGGATCAACAGAAAGGATTCATGTGAAAAGAACAGATGTGTGGAAAATATATTTGTCATGTGGGAAATGTGTATTTATCACACAAACGCATACATGGGATTATTTGCTTGTACACAGATGTCATTGCGACATGTTTCAGTTGTGTCGCGGTGTGTAAATACTGGTGCAGGTTTGTATAGTTTGTATAGTCATTTACATAAAAATCCTGTAGAGTGTGTGGGAGGGAGGGAGGGAGTGAGGGACACAGACACAGTGTTACACAGTGTTCGACTTCCAGCATGTTCACAGTTAGCACGTCCATTATATTGCTACCAGACTTCTGGCTAACGTTCGTCTGAACTTTGCCCTCGACTGTCTCTGGGGAAGCTAATAAATATGAAAGTTAATTAACAAATTAACACCTTATTAATACTCGGCACCTGGACGAGCTGTCGGAATAATAACTTCTTAATAATAATAACTGTCATTTTTGTTTCATGTCTTACAGCTTCTTTTACCGTTAACAGTTGCATTTATCCTCCAACCGTTGCATGATGTTCTGCAAGTAGCCTTCAGGTGCACATTTAATTTCAAAGCTTCATTCGTTTATTTATGTAATGAATGTTGGCTGAAAACAACAAAGCATTGTGATGTTTTAAACAGTGTTGGTTAGTTAGCCAGGAAAACCTGCTGCAAATGTAAATGTGATTTTTAATGATCCGTGTCCCGTCGCTCAGAGGACAGGTGGACAGCGGAGGCTGGACTGAGCTGACAGTATATGACAGTATGTGGTCATAATGGACCTGCTCATGAAGCTGGCAACTGTGAGCTGCTCTGAGCACCTGATTACAACCTGATGACCTCGACACATGTCGACAGACACCTCCAGCTGATCCCAGGAGGACGGAATGGGATGTGAAACATATGAAGGGTGGAACTCTGAAAAACAAGAGTACAGAGAGTGAACACTGGGCTGAAGACACAGACAGAACCTGAACCTGAACCTGAACCTGAACCTGAACCTGAACCTGTTAATAAGATCAGAATATCTGGGCTGTGCTTTGTTCCATGGTTTTTCCTCATACTCCACTAATCGTTCTCTTTTGTGATGCTGGTCAAACTGGCTTTTCGCCGCGGAGCCTCCAGGAGAGATATCTTAGCTTATCAGTTGGTTTGCACTGAGCACTTTGAATTGAACTTTGAACTCCAGTGAACGTTTGCCAGCGTCACTGTGTTATCTCCATGTGTCGGTCTGGTTCAGCCCTGAGCAGATCTGCTGCCTCGCTTCCTCACCTGCTCACAGACTCAGCTTCACAGTTGAGGAATGGACGAATGGTTTAACGTTACACAACCGTGTGATGTCAGAAGTGCACTTGTCCTCCACCAAACCAAGATGCAACACAACAAGTGTCCATGCTTTAAAATGTTAGTCTGTGTTACATTCTGAATTATACTCACATGTAAACTTTGTACAACATGCTTTGGCACTACGACGGTTACTGAAGGTCATGCCTGTTAGACAGCAGCCTCTCACAGTGTCTCAGACTGCGGTCAGGGTCACAGGGTCACTGGGTCACAGGGTCACTGGGTCACAGTCACTGAGACGTCTTCATGCAAATACATTTAAGATGAATTCATCTGACTGACTTCATATGGCCCCAGTTTGTGCCTCTGCCAGTTGATCATTAACCACACATCATTCATCCAGATGGTGTTAAAGAGTTTTATTAAACCACCATCTGGGTTCATCAGCCGTTGGCCATGATTCAGTTTTTAATGCTGGGATTAAAAACTGAAGACGCACAAACTGGGTGGTGATTGTATGGAAAGAAGTTGTATGTCTATGATAGGAGAAGGAAGGAAGGAAGGAGGGAAGGAAGGAAGGAAGGAAGGAAGGAAGATTTCAGTGTCATGCCTGTGAGTTCCACCCCTCATAAGTCACGTGTTTAAGGCTACCCTGTGTGTGTGTGTGTGTGTGTGTGTGTGTGTGGGTGTGTGTGTGTGTGTGTGTGTGTGAGAGAGAGAGAGAGTGCAGGTTTCATATTGACAGTGGAGAAAGAACCGACAACCTTCTTCTTCTGGATGACTCACTAACGAAGGCACCACCATGCTGCTGACTCCTCTGGAACTCGTGTCCCATAAAGAACCAGAGGAACCATGTGATCCCTGACAGCCGCCTTCTGCACAAACAGACGCCGCAGCTGCTTATTCATGGCTGAGGGTTTGTGGAAGCTCATTGGTCAGGACGTGCCACCTCTCCACCCTGTGGCCCTGGTTCTTCAGGCAGTCCATCCAGTGGCGGAGGGCGTCCCCCTGGGACTGACAGCTGAGACAAACACCACCTGAACACCATCAGGACACGTGAGGTTTTAAATGAACATGTTCATTTCATTCATGAGAAAGTTCCCGATACTCACTCACAACCCAGTTTCCCCACAAAGACGACACGTTAACAACAACAATATCAGTTCATGTCAGTAAAACAATAAACCAACCAAACTAAATCAGTGCTCCTCTCCTTTCACATTCATATGTTTTGACTGAAATATGCAGCATAAAGAAATTCCTCAGGTACTTATGGGTGTTGGTTTTCAGTGACCCGATCTCACCCCCCCGATGGAACGGTTCTGGGGGGTGACCCCGAGAACCGCCAGCCTCTCACCAATGAAGTCGTTGGAGCGTCCCAGGTCGTAATCCCACACCGTCACCTCCAGGGTCTTGTTGGTGAGCTCTGACAGAGAGATGTCATAGAAGAACTCCTGCGGTGAACACACACACACACACACACGCACACACACACACACAGGTGGGTTAGGGGTGGGGGGGGTGGGCGTTTTATCATCGTCTGTGAGCAAACAACCTGAAACCTGTGTCACATGAAACACATGTGATTTGTATCACTTTACCTGTCACACACAAACACACACACAAACACACACACTCACACATGGTCCTTATTTGATTTGTTTTCATATCAT
>JAFBJQ010000754.1:341432-356432 GCA_016785345.1 Trinectes maculatus
GCCAGCGAGCAGGTTAGGTTTACAGAGTATGTTGCCGCGGTAACTGACTCAGAGTCCAGCTGAACCGGCTTCGTGAAACCGAAAACCCAGAGTTTCCGCTGACGCTGAGTCAACTAACTCAGAGTTTTCACTAAACCTGCTTCCTGAAACAGGGCCCTGGTGGTCACGGTGCTAACATTATAGGAGATATCGCAGAAGTAGTATTCAGATTTATTTATTTTTGTTGTTCTTTCCTCTTAATCCTCCTTGTTAATTAGAAGGAATTGCAGTGCTCAAAAGGGATAAAGATCTTTTGTACCAAGGTTGCTCATTAGCCATATTTTTTTACCATTGACTGTTTGTATAATTAGATTTTTTTTTAACTAAACAAAGAGAAAATTCAGTCTAATACACGTCTTCTCATCCCACATTTACAAACAGAGAAATACACTGCTGGTCTCTACCGCTGTTGCTTTCCGCTTTGTGTTTTATTTGCTCACTTACTTAAGAGGGTGAGTCATTAAATAAACGCCAGAGGAATTTCACGGATGGACAATAAAACCCCTTCCCCCGCCTCCGTTTTTAACAAAACACCTGTACTGCTGCTGAGGCAAAGGAAGGAGCCTAATGAGCTCACGCCAGGTCAAACCCATGAATGATGCTGAGAAAACAACAACAGGCTTAGCGCTGCCTGTGTTATACACACGGCATGAATCTAAACAAACCTTTATAATTGGATGTCCAAGTGACACAATCAGCTGATGGGACATGTCACCATGAGACAAAGGCACTAGGGACAGCGTGGTGATGGACACAGCTGTGTGGGCAAACGTTGGAAACAAAATGGTGACTCAATGAAAAGGTCAATAACATTGCAGGTGTTGATGATGAAAAGACCAATAAAACCGAGTCCTAAATCAAACTCAGTCCCAAATCAGGACTAGTTCAGGTCTAAGCTAACTGGTTTTATCTGACAATATTCTCGATAAGAATGAAGTGTTTTTCAGCTAATTCAATAACATCGTGTTCATCCATCAGATGGTTCAGAAACATGAGCAGTGACAAACAGACCAAAAATAAGACCTAAAATCAAAGTAGGAGATTTGATCCTGACATTAATTAAACAAAAATGTCACTTTGCTGGCTAAAACCTTTGATGGATTAGGAACGTGTGTGAGGATATGAGACTAAATGACTCACTGAGACACATGTTTTATGTCCAGAGCATCAACCAGGATGAGACTTTGATTTCTCACCAATTATAAAACTCCTCACCGGGCTGAATATATAGCCTACAAATCCTCTGCTAGGCAGAAACACACACACGCACACACAGGTCTATTAGTCGTCCCTGAGGACATGCTGAGGCGTAGCTTGGAAAATAGAGGTGTCAGACCCATAACAGAATATTCAGTCCTATCCTTAGGCTCAGTATAATAAACAGGATGGCGTCCTGCAGGGCGTCCTAACACTAACCTGCACCTCAGAGACACCCAGGTGTACAGGAGTCATTTAGAAAAATGGGAAGCGTTTTCACCTGATGATGGTTTAATTCCCTGTTATCCTGTTGTGAGAGTGAGAATATTAAGGACTGATTCAGGCTTCTCTCCATTCTACCACTGGAAGTCTGAACTGATGACAGCACAAGGTCCTCGTCTGTCTGACCCAGCGTACCAGGATAAATGTCTTTAAATCACATGTGGACCACATCTGGATTTCAGAGGCCACATTCTGTCTTGGCTGCCATGACATTGCTGAGTGTGTCCCTGGATTACCATGGTCTCTTAGTGAATTATTTCACCTTCATGCGATTGTGCACAGGTAAAATTACATTACCATGCAGCTGTGAGTGGGAATATTTACCTATTGACCTTCCCCAGTGACACAGCAGGGGGCACAGGAATCCGTTGTAAAAACATCTTTCTGGTACTGTTTGTTGGTTAGTTGATAACTGGGTTGAATGTGGTGTTGTGTATTGTTTTTGTCGTGTTGTTTCATGCTTCAGAAGAAGAGAAGAGGGTGGTGTGATTTGGTGTATGTCGTGGGATTTAATGATGTGATGGGTTGTAGTCCAGTGTGGTGTGGAGTTGGTCTTGGGTTTTTGTGCATTTCAGTTTTGTGTGTGTGTGTGTGTGTGTTTGTCGGTGGTAATGCTGTAATGCAAGGTGATGATATAGCTCATGACCTTTGGTCTGATGTCATGACACAGACAGAGACTCCTACCTCTCTCAGGTAGCAGGATATTCCTCGCAGAGCTTCCCCCATGGCAGTGGGGGAGGGGATCTGGAAAAGGACAGATACAGTGAGGATGTTTAGTTTTTGTTTAAATATGTGGAGTAGTGTGGCTACCAAGTGTAACCATAGCAACAGTGCTGTGTTTTCAGAGTTAAATATGTGACTTTGGATGGATGTTGTCGTCCTTGTTATGTTTAACTGGTGCCGCAGCTCTTACTTCCAGGTGGCACGTTTTTACTTATTTGACTGTGCTCGTTCTGTTACCGGAGGTGGGTGCTCCAGGCAGGTGTGGAAATGTTTGGTCTGGTCAGGTTTGACTCGTTTCAGAGGCACCCGGGACTCGCCGATTAACTCATTATGAGTCAACTTGTCCTCGTCACACACAGTCAACCTGGACAAAGCAGAAGAGAGAAAGGAGGGGGGCAGGAGAAGGGCGGAAGCTGATGAGGAGGTCTTTATAGACAAACTTCTTTATTGTCAGGTCTCTGGTCTGCAGGACTGTAGCCTCATAATGGTCCATCAGATCTACCTGTGGAGCTGTCTGATGTCCGAGGGGGACAAGTGCTGATGGATTGATTCCCAAGGTGGCAGAAAAGAAGTGGAGCTGGAAAGTGTTGCAGAGGACAGTGATGTCCTCTGCAACACAGTCCATCCCTGGAGAAGACATGTGTATGGACGAATGGTTGGGTGGTTATGGCTTATGTCTGTTCTGCTGGCTGATGAGTTCTTTTTCATTGAACAATCCTGAGGTCGTAGTTTGGAAAGTAAACGTCCCAGAAAAAATGTATGGATGGATACCCTTCACAGAGAGAGTGTGTTTTCAGACCAACAATTCTGTTGTCGCCCCCACAACACACACACACACGCGCACACAGACAGATGCACGTCTTCCGTGTCAGATTTCCCGATGAGGTTCATTCACAATGACACACTGGCTTTGCTGCCTGTGTAGTTGAGATGAAATGTTTGCTCTTCAGCTGGGTAATTAGAGGGTGTGCGCTCTTATTTCACACCTCCTTTGATTATGGACATGCTCCTCCGGTCGCCACCCTCTCTGCCTGCAGCGATACAAACACTAATTCATCACTAAAAGGTGGAAAACACAATGACATGCACTACGCTCAGGATGTAGCACATTGGAAACCCCACCGGACTTCACTGTGAAAGGAGCAGATTTCCCACACGAGCCCTTGGTGATGGTGATCTCCACTCGTCTGGTTGTTGTGGTGTGAAGAGACACAAGCAGACTGTCAGCAGGAGCTGAAAGCTTCTCACTCAGCAGCTTCGGCTCTGACAGATGAACTAATCAAAGATGACAAGTGAGCTTCACATGTGAATGTCAAGATGCTCCCACAATGGATTAATGGTGTGCTCAGGCTGAAATGGGATCTGATTGGACCAGGCAGCTACAGCCAGTCCATAAACAAAACGAATGAAGCAGTTTTATTTAACATCTTTAACGATCTGTCTTCATCTATAACTCCTGTCTGCTGAGGTGTCCTCACAACTACAGGAACACACACACACACACACACACACACACACATACCTGAGTGTCTTTCTGTGCATGTCTTCCTCTGTGATCCCGACGTATGTGAGAGTTTCATTCCACACAGGATTCAGTGAGTTACGGATCGTCTTCGTTTTCAGCTTGTTGGCCTTGAAAAGAACACACATGTATATAAAGTGTCATTTCACACCGAGCAGAGCTCCACATGGATCAGAAGATGCTTCACGTTAACCGATGTGTCGGTGTGTGAAACCCGTCTCACCTTACAGGCTCCAGGCAGCAGGTGCAGTTTGACGTAGGGGTCTGCTAAACCGTTGAAGTCCATGGGCTTCAGACCCTGCAGAGAGAATCCAGGCATCTATGGTTATTGCTCTTAAAGGACCTTTCTGCTCATTTATCATCATATTCCTCTTGTCAAACCATGGGACGGCATTACCCACAATGCACCTAAGTGTTTGCAGTCTGGTCAGACCTGTCCCTCACCTCAGAGGTCTTCTTCAGTGATCAGTGAAAACACTGCATTGCTGCTGCTGTTCAGTGATTCAGGAGCACAAAGGCTCACAGAGAGAAATGGAGACAGCAGGATGGATGATTCCTCCACATCGACACAGATCACATGATCTGAATCTCTTGACCTCATCAACAGAGCACCGATCATCAGGACAAATTGCATCTACTGCAGCTTTGACATTTAAAGAGACGAAGCGGAGGAACCAGATGGAGACTGTGCCCTCAGAGCCTGGCAGCGCATGTTCACATGACACTCTGCCTCCACCGTGCTACAGTCACCGAAAAGTCACAGGCTGAGATTTATAAATATAAAGCCCAAGGACAGAGGAAGAATGAACTATTTAAATATGTTTTTGATGGAAGCACTGTGGCAAATCGAAAACCATATCTGAATAGATTTTTAGTTCCACCTGGATCATAAAGGCCTCAGACAGTAAAAAGAAGCTTCATTATAAGGCTGCAGACTAAATGGAGCTGATAACCTATGACATCAGCACGTTTTTACTTTACTTTACTGTGCTAGTTCTGTCACAGAAACATATTTATCCACCTAAAAACAAACCTGTTTTATAAAGTCGACCCGTCGGGTGCTTCAGCAACAGTAGGTGAGTCAAAACAATAAATAATAAATTATATTACTATTTATTCAGGGAAAATCTGTTTAAATTATATATATATTAACTTTCGCATTAAGTCTGATATGTAGATGAAACAAATCACTTGCAGTCAACTCAGTGGCCTAATGTTCACATGTCCGTATACTTCTGACTGGAAACGGGCAGGAGCATCCTCACCTTGGCCCGGAGCACAGTGCAGTGCAGCTCACTGGAGCTCTGCTCGTATCTCAGCTCAAACTCCAGAGTTCCCAGAGCAGCTGGGAATAACAGGAGGGCACAGGGCAGAGACACAGTTACCATCACAACCTTTGTATCAGCAGACAGAGAAACGACATTGTTCAGACTCTGTTAGAATAAACTGAAAGTGGATGAGAGAACAGAGAAATATCTCCACAGTCAGAGGACGGAAATTCAATTAAGTGAAGCAGCAACTGTCTTATGAACCTGAGCACAGCACGGCAAATAACAGGAGCGCAAACACATTCAACAACTGTACACACACACACACACACACAAGCACACACACACACACACACACGCACGCAGTATAGCGCGGGGGCAAACAAACCACACACTATTGGTTATACAAAATGATACAATGTGTATGATTCACTGGGATTAGAGATGTATTTTAGGCATCAGCTCCATGTAAACCACAGCTTACACAACGCATTGTGTTCTTAAAGCTTCTGTAACACATTCTGATTTACATCATCACACATAAAACAGCCACGACACATGAAAATAGACGAGAACAGCTTCCAGGAGATACACAAACTAACCAGATGTAAAAACATTGTTTCCCCAACTGGTCAAATACCTCAATTACTTTGGAAAGAAATGATTGGCTGTGCTATGACCTCACACACAGACACACACACAGACACATGCCAACAGCGAGGCTCACTGCAGTCGTCACTGTCAGAGCTGTTGTTCTCCACCGACGTGTCCACGCTGCTGGTCAGAGAGAGTGACCCGCCCCCGCCGGGCCTACCGTGGGCCAGCAGGGGAGACAGCAGGTGAGCCCTGCCCATAGCGGAGGCCACAGGTCCAGGACTGTAGGGCACAGGGGAGGAGGGGGGGACTGGGGACAGGGCAGGGTTTGGGGAGATGGGGGTAGGGGAGGTTGGGGACAGGCGGGGGAAGTAGGCGGAGATTTGTTGGATGGGTCTGATTGGGCCAGGGCAGACGTCAATGGCCATGTGTTCCTGGATGGAGATGCTGAGCTTCTTTCCTCTCTGAACCGTCATAGAGTCTGAAAGAAAAGTCCCGTTTGGTCTCATTTTATTTTTTATACAACTCAGTTGTACTTTACTTTTAGTCTTTGATTTGTTTGTTTAGTTTTGATGATTGCTGTTAAGTACTTTAGTGTCATTGTACATTTGCTCATGTCACAGTGTGAACTGCAGGATGGAAGTTCAAATCCCATTAAATCATATATTTGAGAGGTAATCTTGTCACAGAGGTGAAGCATAATAAACTAACCACTGCTTCTCCATGTTTGCTTTGACTCTGGGGACCATGAATACTTGATAATAACAACCTCATATACTTCTTGTTAGAGTTTACTGGGAAAAGCTGGAAACAACAGCGACATAATGAGATACATAAATCAGCGATGTCCCACTCAACACACCACGTAGCGCACGCATGCATTTTTCTTAATAACACTGTTTGTGGATGTTGTACTGTGGTGCACATCATCATTGTATTAATAATCACTGAGCTCCACCACAGTCAACTCCAGGTTCAGCTAATTGACTGGTTTACACCACCCAGTGACTGTACATGAGTAAAAATATTACTTTTATAAATAACTATGAGCTGAGGATGTTCAGTGGATTCAGTGAAGTAGATGTGGACGGTGAGGCTGGATGAACGTAGGATAGTTGTTAGTGAATATGTGTGTGTGTGTGTGTGACACGTGAAGAGTGGGAGAAACCTCTGCTCTGTGTGGTGTCTTCAACAAGGCCGATGGTTTGACAGAATGATGGGTTCATCAAACTCTAACTGAACCCCTCTGTTCTTCTGGAGATGGTTTCTGTGTTTTAATGTGTGATTCAGGAGAAATGTGCTTTTTCTCTCGTCTGGATATTTGGCTCTGAGGTTTTAAATATGCAGGAGTGAGACAGAGAAGAGCGGATTTGTGCATGTGAGTCCAGTTATGGCTGACCGTTCTGCTGTGCGTTTATGTAAACAGTTTGACCGTAAACGATTCAGCCGTCATCAGATGATGAAACAGATTTCAGCCTGTGATTGGTGAGGTTTATAATCTTCCATATGCATGTTGGGTTGACCTCAGAAAGATATATTTTACAACGTAATATAAGGCATAAATACGTTCACACATATTGGCCATTGCTGCTGGGATGCATGATTTACTGGCCACAAAATGCAGAGTGCAGACGAAGCAGGAAGGTACAGCAATGAATATTTAATAATCTGCAGGGGAGGACGTCAGGGACACTGCTAAACAGAAATTCAAAAAACCCCAAATGAACAAAGTATAGCGCACAGTCAGAGGAGATCAGTACATGTCCAACTGAAGGGAAACAGAACAGGGACAGAACTCTGGACATAACAGAGACGGAGCGGACAACCTGATGAAGACGTCAATGAGGGGACGGCGAGGGGCGGGGATAATGGGACAGGTGTGACACATCAACACATCATTAAACAGCAACACTCACTGTTGTCATGGCTCATTTTAATGGGAGAGATCAGACATGTGATCACATGACAGACGTCCTCAGACATCAGATCACTGAAGCAAACAGCGTGAGAGCTGCGATAACAAGACATGACGCTAAATCACAAATGTACCACCAGTCAGCAAGTCTGACGAGTCATTTCAGACTAAAGAGATATTTCTGCCATTCGAGGTCATAATTGCTACAACAGGGTTCAATGTTTATATGTAATTTATTAAACTCTAATTTATCTAAGAGACAGATTCACCGTTTTAACTTGTTAACAATAGCAGACTATTTGGAATCAGATGTTAATAAGTGAAGTACTGTTTTACATGAGCTTGATGAGTTTGTTGTCCCATGATTGCCAGCTTTGTGTGTTGCCTTTCATTGTGTAGATGTTGTAGCTGCTGTTGTCAGGTTTGGTTCAGCGGGAAGTGGCGTTTATCAGCGGAAACATTCTGCCACATGAACGTGAAACCTGGTGCGTGTGCTGTGACTGATGGAGAGTCAGAGTGGGATTAGTGGTGAGTCTCAGCAGTGGAGGGTTAAGCTGAGGGACGAGTGCTGTGCAGTATGCTAATGGGCTGTGCACATGAAGTGTCTCTGTCTCTGCATCCTCACCCCCCTGCCCCCCCTCTCCTCACCTGCCACTCACTCCTGCAGCCTTTACTCCTATGTCTGTCTGCAGATGTGTCTTCATGTTGCCCCCCCCACTCCCCCACCCCGTCTGTGGACAGGTGACTCAGTGGTCAGTCAGTACAGTCACTGACGACTGACAGGCGGGGGGGAGTGAGGGGGAGGTGGGGTGATTGACTGCTACCAGTGCACTAGTTAGCCTCATGTATCCTTCTACCATCTGGCTACAACAACAATACAACAAAAGCACAAAGCATCACGTGAGTGCTGCTACAGCGCCACCTGTCTGTGAATTATTATTTAGGATCCTTTATCGTCAGTTTAGTTAGTAAGGCAAATAATGTTCCGTTTTTCTCGTAGAAACTAGCTGTTGTATGTTCTCTGCAAGGGTACGAGTACGAGTACGTTTGGGTACTCGCCGATACAGAGCACGATACCGAGAACATCCACGTACTGGGTAAGAGCGTCAGATATTTTTATCGTCTGTTTGTTTTTGTCTCGTTCCTCCACTGTTTGCCATAAAGTATGTTGTGTCGTGATGCTATTAGCAGCAGCAAACTCCTTGAACTGTGTGTCATGTTTGGTCTTGTGTGACGAAGAAGACGTAATGACCTCACATAGTAACGTAGGGACAGGTGTGGAGCCTTGGAGTATTTTTGCGAGGTCAACCTAACATGGAGATTGTTGTAGAATGAGATTATAGACATCAGTGCAATGTTTGGTCTGAAGTCAGTCTTATCATCTCATGACGCCTGAATCTTTTTGATCAAGCTGTTTTGCATTAACAGTTGATTATAATGAATAATAATGAGTAACTGTGTCTTCGTGTCCTCTCATTCGGACAGTTTTTACCACATATCTTTTAAGTTCTTGTATTTACTGTGTCAGAGATTTTTGCAAATGCCTAAAGTCGATAAAAGTCTCTCCCTGACCTTATCTGTTAAATCAACTCTTGCTCACAACACCACAAACCTGTTGAGGCTGAAGCGGCAGTATTGATTTACATGCAGCTGTTGGTGGGTATGAATTATAATGTGCTGTTTGTGTGACTGGAGGTTTTTTAAATCCCAGAGAGAACATTTTGGCAGAGCTGATTTTTTCCTCCTCTGCAGCACATGAGGTGGATTATTCTTTGAAGGAGATGGAGAAAAACTTCATCAGTCACGATTCTGTGGATCAAAGAAACAGGAAATAATCCTGCCACCCTCCTGCTGTGGGGGCTGTGTGAAATGATCACATTTAAGATCACTACATTTGTGCTTTTATTGAAAAGTTTGAATTTTATTTTTACTTAACACGATGATTTGAAGTGTGCGCACTGAGCAAAAGGAGCCTGGAAAGGAATCGCTCAGGCAGCGTTGATATATGTATGTATGCTGTTTCTGCTAATATCCAATCTGTGTGCAGGGCATTTTTTAATTATGTCAAGTGTGAGGGTTTTCAGATAAAATGAGACAATAATCCGAAAGATATTCAGAAAAACTGTCCGGAGGTTTGAAACTAAACTCATTCGTTCAGAGAAACGTGTCTTAACTTAACCTGAAAGAGTGAGGCATGTTAACACCACGTGATAGAATTTTATTTCTTGTTGTGTTGGATGGTGGAAGAGCTCATTTAATTTTTAATTAACCTTTTGTTTAATCCAATGTTTCTCGACTGACAGTCTGAAGGCCCCTGTGGTCTGTTCCAGTATTGCAGGGCTCGCTTCAGGCTCCAGTCTCCCGTGTGGATGTTCAGGTGCAGCCTGAAGTTAGTGACTGTTCACACGTGAAGCCACACATGCTCCAGATAAGAGAGAATAATAAGAAGAACTGGTATTTTCCACATTCACATGCATTTGTTTAGAAACAAAGAGCCAATCGTGCTGAATTTCCATCAAGACAGAAATGATCAGAAATATAACAGTATCAGTGTGTTTTCATTGAGGTTTGCAGTGGTTGATGAACAGCATTGTGGTGTGTTACTGCCACGAGCTGGACTGGAGCATCACTGTTTTCATCACATTCTCTCTGTTCTCACCTCTGTTGTCCTTTTTATTTCCTTTCGATGTTAAATATAAGTGAAGACGGCGTTCATACACTGTAGCCTGAGCGTCGTGCCACACGCCAAGTCAGGGGTTTTTGTGGAGCATGTAAATAGTTTGAATGATGTTGCTTCATAAATAATTCAACCATATCGTGACATGTTAAATCTCTTTTATCTCTTCAATATTTCATTCTTATTCTGTTTTTTCACTTCAGTAATGTGTGTTGTTTAAATGGCCTCTTCTGCTGAAGTACTTTGAGCTGCATGAATGAAAACACTTATGTCATACAAGTTCACTAGCGTTTTCTGTACTGTTACTATCCAACACTGATTTGCACTGATGGCGGCAATTTGTCCAATGAGAAATGGGAAGAGGACGTGTGAGAGGAGAGAAGCAGGAAAAAGAGAAGGAGAAGACGACAGCGGCATGAAAACACAAAAGCTTTTCTTACCTTAGATTGTGTGAGTTGAGAAGATTCCTACACAAACCAGTGGATGTCAGTACATGAGGGCTCCACACTAACAGGTGGCGAGAGAGGCAGCGAGCTGTCGAGTGGTCGAGTGAGGGGGGAGAGAGAGAGAGGAAGAGAGAGAGAGGGAGAGAGAGGGGGAGAGAGAGAGATGTGCCAGGCATAGATTTAGACTTTTAACCCCTTCTCTTCCCTCATCACTTTTTCACTGTTTAATATCCTCTCACGGAGCCTCACATTCATCTGAAGTGTCAACAGTGATGCCGCTCGTCCTTTAATCACACTACACATGTATTAGATTAACTCTCTCTCCCTGCCCCCCAGCCCCCTCCCCTCCCCTCCCCTCCCCGGAGCTGCAGATTGCAGGGGGGAGACGGGGGAGATGGGGGAGAGTCAGGCGGCAGCAGCAGCAGCAGCAGCATCTGTCTTTCTGTATAATTTGTGGTTAATGATGCCTAATGATACATGTGTGATCCATCCAACACACACATACAGTCCAACACAGACGCACAGTATTTTTTTTACTCCTCCCATCCAGGAAAGGGTGTAGATGCTCTGCACCTCCATCCCTTCTTTTCTCCCCTCATTTAATTTTTTTCTTCTTCTTCCTCCTCAACCTTTTGATCTTCTCTTCTTTTTTTTCTCCTCTGCCGTGGTCTGACAGTTCAGTGTCTCTGCAGTGAAGGAATCCCTCATTTAAAAGGAGAAAGATCTACCCCTTCCCCCCTCCATCGTTCATCCTCTTCTTCTCCTCTCTGCATCTCGTCCACCCACACACACACGCTAACACACACACACACACACTTCTCTCTCCACCCATCCATGCATGCCAAATGGACGAGGAAACCCTGAGATGATGTTTTTTCATTTTTGGTCCAGCCGTACCTCTTCTCTCCAATATTCCCATCTCAATCTTCTCATCTTGAGTGGGACATGATAGAAGCCCCTGCAGGAGAGCACCCTGAAGAAATCAAATGGAAATAAAACAGTGGCTTCTGCTGTGTTCATTTTGTGTTGTAGAACCCAGACGGAGATATTCTCCTTTTCTCTCCAGCCTTCCACCAGCAGCAGATGTCAGAGTCAGAGAAGAGGTGAACTAATCACTGGGTTTTTTAACGATGAAAGATAAACATATGTTTTTTAATCAGATTAAATCAGATTACATTTTTTTGTCATCTATGATTTCACTCACTTCCTGAAGCTATTTTTCATGCACAGCCAAACACTTGCAATCCTGTTAATTATTAATAATGAGTCCCATAATTAAAAATGTTAACTGGCCTCCCAGTCAGTGCTGCCTATTAATTGGTGGTGTATAATATTTCGTTTTGTCTTTTTCTGCTTATCCGGGTCCGGGTCGCGGGGGCAGCAGCTTCAGCAGGGACATCCAGATACTCCTCACCCCAGCCACTTCCACTAGTTCCTCTGGGGGGACCCCTAGGCGCTCCCAAGCCAGCTGGGAGACGTAGTCTCGCCAGCGTGTCCTAGGCCTACCCTGGGGCTTCCTCCCACTGGGACATGCCCAGTACATCTCTCGAGGGAGACGTCCAGGAGGCATCCTGACCAGGTGCCCAAACCACCTCAACTGGCTCCTCTCGATGTGGAGGAATAGTGGCTCTACTCTGAGCCCCTCCCGGATGTCTAAGCTTCTCACCCTGTCCCTAAGGCTGAGCCCAGACACCCTGCAAAGGAAGCTCATTTCCGCCGCTTGTATTCGCGATCTCGTTCTTTCGGTCATTACCCAAAGCTCATGACCATAGCTGGGTTGGGACGAAGACTGACCGGTAAATTGAGAACTTCGCCCTTCGGCTCAGATCCCTCTATACCCCAACAGACCAGTTAAGCGCCCGCATCACTGCAGATTTTGCTCGGATCCGTCTGTCAATCTTCCTTCTCCCCTCACTCGTAAACAAGACCCCGAGATACTTAAACTCCTCCACTTGGGACAGCGTCTCCTCTCTGACCCGGAGTAGTCAATCCACCCTTTTCCGGTCGAGAACCATGGTTTCAGACTTAGAGGTGCTGATCCTCATCCCAGCCGCTTCACATTAGGTTGCAAACCGCTCTAGTGAAAGTCGTAAGTCATTGCTTGATGAAGCTAAAAGAACCACGTCATCTGCAAAAAGCAGAGACGGGATCCTCAAGTCACCAAACACGACCCTCTCTGACACTTTGCTGCACCTAGAAATTCTGTCCATATATGTTATGAACAGAACCGGTGACATAGGGCAGCCCTGTCAGAGTCCAACTCCCACTGGGAACGTGTCCGACCTGCTGTTGGATATGTGGACCAATCTCTGACTCCAACAGTACAGGTACCTGATGGCCCACAACACAGCCCCACAGCTTACCTCTAGGGACACGGTTGTAAGCCTTCTCCAAATCCACAAAACACATGTGAACTGGTTGGGCAAACTCCCATGAACCCTCCAACAACTGCGCAAGGGTATAGAGTTGGTCCACTGTTCCACAACCAGGACAAAAACCACATTGCTCCTCCGGTATCTGATGTTCTACAATCAGACGTACCCTTCTCTCCAGTACCCTAGAGTATACTTAACCAGGGAGGCTGAGGAGTGTGATCCCCCTGAAGTTGGAACACACCCTCTGGTCCCCTTTCTTGAAGATAGGAACCACCACCCCAGTCTGCCACTCCAGAGGTACCGCCCCCGATGTCCATGCGATGTTGCACAGGCATGTCAGCCAAGACAGCCGAACAACATCCAGAGCCTTAAGGAACTCAGGGCGGTTCTCATCCACCCCTGGGGCGCTGCCACCGCACAGCTTTTTGACTGCGGCGATGACCTCACCCCCGGTGATAGGAGAGTCCAGCTCCAAGTCCCCAGACTCTGTCTCCTCTTCGGAAAACATGCTGGTGGGATTGAGGAGATCCCCGAAATATTCCTTCCACCGCCCAATGATGTCCTTAGTTGAGGTCAACAGCAACCCATCGCGACTGTAAACAGTCCGTCACTGCTCCCGGGACATGATCAAAGCTCTGCCAGAGGTGGTAGTTGAAGATCATCCGGACAGGGTCCTCCGCAAAACGTTCCCAGCAGACCCTCACGATCCGTTTGGGTCTTCCCGGTTTGTCCGGCATCTTACCCCGCCATCTGATTCAGCTCACCACCAGGTGGTGATCAGTTGACAGCTCTGCTCCTCTCTTCACTCGAGTGTCCAAAACATACGGCCTCAGGTATCAGGTACGTCTAAAGGGATGGATGGATGGATGGAAGGACAGATGGATGGATGGATGGATGGATGGATGGATGGATGGAAGGACAGATGGATGGATGGATGGATGGATGGACAGATGGATGGAAGGACAGATGGATGGATGGATGGATGGATGGACAGATGGATGGAAGGACAGATGGATGGATGGATGGATGGATGGATGGACAGATGGATGGATGGATGGATGGATGGAAGGATGACACAAACCTGCTGAAATCTGAAACATACGTTAATTATTAGGTAAATGTTTTCTGATTTTGTCTTTGATGAACGTCCGAGTAATAGAAGGTATAAAATAAATCATTTTTTTCAGCTCCTGTTTGAAAAGTGATTCATTCTCTCAAATACTTTTCTCTCTCTTTGTTTAAACGTCAGCGTGATTCTTTTTGAGCTGCAAAAAAAAAAAAAAAGTAATTCTGAAGGCATCAACAAACACGTTTCATGTTCCCATCATCTCGTCTCTGGGTCGGAGATGAAAATCCTGAAGTCTTTTGTTATTATTTTATAATTCTCATAAATCCTTTGTTGCCAACCAAATGGAAATGAGGGGATTTTACTGCTTACCTGGTTATTGTCTAATTAAACGTCTGCTTTCAGTTTTAAGTTTTAAAGCATCACCAAAGATGCAGAAATGTAAAAGTCTGCATTTCTTTTTATTTTGGTAAACTGTTCCTGATGTTTTTTTCCCATCTGGACTAGAAGAAGAAGAAGAAGAGATACTTTATTTATCCACACAAACGGGGAAATTCTTTTTCTGCATTTTTACCCATTCACACATATATGAGTACATTCTTGTGAAATAGACAGAAGTACATTACACACAGCACACACACATGCGGAGCAGAGGGCCAGCCAATGAAGGAGCCCGGGGAGCGATGTGGGGTTAAGGGCCTTGCTCAAGGGCCCAAGGTGGTGGACAAGTGGTGGCGCCTCTCCCAATTTCCAGCCAATCCAGGATGCAAACCGGCAACCTCACGTACCCAGGCTTGTTAGACCTGGTCCAGGATAGTGGCGCATCACCCAATGTTCGGCCGAGCTGGGAATCGAACCGGCGACCTCTGGGTCCAAAGCCTCTTGGTCCAAAACCC
>JAFBJQ010000754.1:361432-383266 GCA_016785345.1 Trinectes maculatus
GATGGATGGATGGATGGATGTGTAATGTGAATATGAGTCCGTAGCTGAGTGACTCATCCAGAAACCACACAAAGTTAAAAATAAACGTTTCTGTTTCTGTCTGTTTTCATGTCGAGCTTCATCACGTTGATGAATCTGATGTTTCCTGTTGAGGGGAACTGGTGAAAAGAGGAAAGTTTCATCTTTTTTAGTTGATCATTTAGTTGTTTCATGTCCTGAAGGTCATTAACAAGGATTTGATTTTAAATTATATTTAACATACAGAAACCTGGACCAGAAAGAAAGGAGACTGAACACATAATTGAATAAATTCTGTGTTTGCTTGACAGAGTGTTGAGAAGGAGCCACAGTGTTGTTCTTCTGTGGGTCTGCTGCCAGACGTCATCCAGAGATCTGCCACTTTAGAGTCGAGCTGGTTCTGGTGAAGCACAGAGCTCAGTACACGGCCCGGTAACTTCACCAGACACAAACACAACAGTCGCTGTGACGTTGGGTGTAGGTTCAGGGTGTAACTTTACCTCAGGGTTCACTCTTTGGCTTTCTTCTCACTGTTCTGCAGTTTGTCCACGATCTTCCTTTCGTGTCCTGCAGGGTTCTGTCTGTTGGTGTTTTCACTCGCCTCCTTCTTAGTCCTGCCTTTACGAGCTGAACCTTCTGTCCAACAACACAAAAGCATCAGGGTCAGATGAAAACACAGCAACCGGCTGAGTCAGATCCAACACGTGGCAGGTTCCTCACCTGTGTATTTATCAGTCAGGTTGTAATATTCATACTCATCGTAGTATTCGTCTTCAAAAGTGGTTGGTTTCAGGTTCTTCACGTCGACGTGACTCATGTTCACACAAACAGCAACAAAAGTAACAACAACAACAAAAACTTCTTCTTCTGTGACCGAGCAGAAAACTGGACAGGGTCTGTTTTCTTCTCACTCTTCAGTGTGTTTTTATAACGGGAACATTCAGCTCCTCCTCTGCATGTGCACACACACACGCACACACACACACACACACACACACCCAGACAGACTCCTCCCTCTTACATAACCTGTCTCCTCCCTCTGTAGCTGCAGTTTGTTGCATCAGGTTTTGTTTGATGTTAAAGCTTTAAGAGGCAAGAAATCGTCTACAATTATATCTAAGTTATCTTATAACGTTTTTTATCAGGTGATAAGCCCCGCCCCCTATATGTTACCTGATGAGACATGAACTAAAGGAACAGTCCAAATCAAAGTAGATGTCAAATGTTTGTGTCTTGTGAGTTACACTTCAGACTTTGTCATGTTTCACTTATCAGTCAGTTATGAAGGTGAACTTGGTCCTGACTCTAAAAATATGAAATCAGATTGTTGTCAGGTTTTATCGCATAATGTAAACTCTCTCCATGTCAGTAAAGAAGGTGAAAGAGAAACTCAGATAAGATACAGGGATTTAGAAAACAGTCAAATCCTGCTTCTGCTCTAAAAACGGCAAATTAGTTCATGGACTCTGGTTCCTGTGTCTGAAGTTCAATACTTTATCAGCAGCTGTTGACTTCACACAGCCCTGACCTGCTTCATATGACCCAAATCTGTTACACACATTCAGAGTGGAGTTATCCACGATCTACTGGTATCTATAGAGCTAAAGTCCACAGCTTGTTTTGTTGGAGGAGAGAGTCGTTCAGAGCTCTGCTAAAGAACCTGCCAAGAAACTGAACCACTGTTTACAACAGCCGCTGTCGGAAATTCCTCTAATCCGTTTCAGATTTATGTTCTGGATGTTTGTGCATATTTGGTTATTTTAATTAGTAAATGCGTTGTTTCCATATTTAAAATATTGATTTTTTGTTGTTGAAACCAAAATATTTCATGATACAGTTTTATTAAAATTGGTTGAGGATTTCTAAGATGTTTTTACCCTTTTGACAATGAACTGTAACTGTTTTACACTATAATCAAAGACTGTGTGATAAATAGCTATAAATAAAAAGAAAACACAAACAGGTGTATCAATTTGTTGGCACAAACTAAACGTAAAATCGTCAGCATCGTTTTTTTATCATTATATCAGAGTTTCCCACTGACTCACAATGTCTCACAGTCATAGTGCCACCACATCACGCAGAGTGTGAACAGAAACTGTGAAATCGCGACAGTGACAACCTCCTCGTGGGTGAGACGTGACTGTGAGGAGGAGGTGAAGAAACAGGCCACGTTTCACTCACAGACCAGAGACTAGAAACACCCCCCCCTCCCCCCGCGCGTCGCTCCCCGCTCATCCCCGCCTGTTTCTGAAAATACAGCAGGACGATTCCTCAGAGCTCTGTGCCGCCTCCTCCTCCCTGTCTGCTCAGTAAACATGCAGTGTGTGAGTTGACCTGTCTGAGCTGTTACAGTTTGTCACACACACACATCCAAAATGTGTACTCGGTGTACACACAGACCTATAAACAAGGTTATAGATAAGACGTTGCCATGGCCCCATTTCAGTGTTTGTACACACACACACACACACACACACACACACACACATTTTGACCTAGTTTAAATGATGAACACTGTAATGTTTACTTGTTTACTTGACATTGAGCTCATGCCACATAACACAGTATGAGACAAGTATCTACACAGCCATATTTTATTTTTATATTATTTTCCACTTGTAGCTCTTGTCATATATTAGCTTTTTTTAAATTTCAATCCTTATTTTCTCAGTTTTGTGATCTGCACCAAAACACCAAAGCAAAATGAACCTGGGAAGTTTATGCAGCTCCACTTTCATCCAGCTGAGGTCGCTGTGAATTTCAGAGCTGTTTCAGCGTCTCCCGCTAAACCAGCAAAGAAGAGGAGCATCTGCGCGTAACCAGGAGGCCGAAGATAAACAAACCCCACAGACTCTGACGGTAACAAAACTCACGTCTGTTAAATGTCTGTTGAGTGTCTTTATATTAGCTGTGTGTTCGATGTGTGCTAGCTGTTATGTTAGCTGTGTGTTAGATGTATGTGACGTGTGTTAGCTGTTTGTTAGATTTATGTTAGCTGTGTGTTAGCTGTGTATTCGCCGAGCGGAAAACGAGTCACTGTTTTTGTAGTTTGAGCTCAGATCTAGCAGTTTAGCTAACCACAGGACTAACGCAGTATCCGCGTCACTATCAGTCGTGTTAATTCCTTAATCTGCGTTAAAGTTAGCATTTGAATTAACATGATAAAAGTAAGAATGTTTAATATTTATTGCAGTGCACTCGATGTGAGCCGTTCACAGTCAGGTTTACCGCAGACTCCATTCAGAAATCGATCAATTCAGATATGGTTTGTTGAACGGGGAGATAATCACGAAATATCAACGACATCTTAATCCAATGTGGATTAAACCGGCATTGTTTTGATACACACTCACGTTATTCTGAAATAATTGCACAACAATTGATTTGAGTTGTGTTTACGAATTGGCTCCTGTTATGTTTCCAGCAAACGAGGGTTTTGGGGTCGATTGATTGAACAATGGTTTGTATGTAACGAGTCTTTCTAAATGTCAGATCTAAACTGCTCCGACATGTCTGCTGATACCAAGATTGCCGAGCTGCTCACTGAGCTTCATCAGCTGATCAAACAGACCCAGGTGAGGATACACAGACACAGACACAGACACAAACACATACACAGACACACATCAGGTCAACTAGATCCACATCATACCTGCACTGTCTTCAGGAGGAGAGATCACGCAGTGAACACAATCTACTCAACATTCAGAAGACACATGAGAGAATGCAGACGGAAAATAAAAGTGAGTTGCTACATTGTTGATACTTTTGTCTTGACATTATGTCAGACAGAAAATTCTCACTGGTTTGTAATTACTCTGATTGCATATATGTTGACTTTCAAGTCACAAGCATTTTGTCTCTTCAGCATCTCCATACTACCGCACCAAGCTGAGAGGACTGTACACCACAGCCAAAGCAGATGCAGAGGCAGAGTGTAGGTGAGAGGCCTCCCTGTGACCTCTAACAGGTTTTAACCCCTGTACAGACGGAGCTTTACCACTGCAAAATTATACATGTTGTCAATTTGCTGCAGAGCATAAAAAGAAAATCCATCTGTCTTGTTCACTTCTGTCTCCACAGCATCCTGCGCCATGCTCTCGATAAAATAGCAGAAATTAAGTCACTGCTGGAGGAGAGGAGGATAGGTATGAAAACATGCATCGTTCAGCCGTATGACCTCTGTAACACCATTTCTGTAACAATGTCTTTTTTTGTTTTTTTCAGCTGCCAAGATGGCCGGCTTTTACAGCGAGAGCGACCCTCCAAAGAAAACGATGAGGCGAGGAGTCCTGATGACACTTCTTCAACAGTCAGCCATGACGCTACCTCTGTGGATCGGAAAGCCCGGGGAGAGGTAACTCATCTCCTCTAATTCAATATTCCTTACTGAGGAGGTTTTTTGTTTGTTTTTTAACTGTCATGGAGTGTATTTATGGTCTACGCCACCTGAAGCTCTCTGTTCACACCACAGAGGGTCACTGAGGGTTAGAGACCCTCGACTAGTATTTCTGGTCATTATATCACATTTGTTCATAAAAACACATGCCAGACATAATATACATAATATTTCAAAGCCTGGTCGAACCCTGGTTTGGCTGTGATCTGAGCCATTCGTTGATGAGATTCAAAGTTTGTGTTTGAGTGAAGTCGATGTTATAGAAACCAGGATGATCTAGTCTGTGAACACATGAGCCAGGTTTCTGATCCTGCTCTTTGAGCTGTGCAGGTTCTTCCTCAACTTGAGTCTGTTGTACCTCAGCTAAACAAAACACATGATAAAGGTGGTAAAACAGATCCACGTGTGTTGAAGTTGAGGATATGTATGAAGGTGAATCAGTCACGATAAACTGGAAACTCTGATAATGGAACCAAACTGGTTCCTTTACCTTTTAATGCTTCTCTCTCTTTCTTTCTTTTGTTTTTGTTGTTGTTTTCTACTCGTTGCCCTCAGCCCTCCTCCTCTATGCGGGGCGACTCCAGCCAGCAGTGACTATGTGGCCAAACAGGGCGACAAAGTAGCGGCGAGGGTGAAAGCTGTGGATGGAGACGAGCAGTGGATCCTTGCTGAGGTGGTCAGCTACAACCACTCCACCAACAAGTGAGAGCAATCATCACGCAATCACAACTTTATATCACTGTCATTCACAGCTGGATTGAATGTGAATGTTTCCTTCACCTCCAGATATGAAGTTGATGACATCGACGAGGAGGGAAAAGAGTGAGTTCTCTGACATTAACCATGAACACACCTGCACAACCTCAGCATACACAAAGAGAAACTCATTATAGAAACTTATTATAGAAAGACTCATCTATCATTAGAGAAAAACTCGTCTGTCATTATCGGGTGTCTGTGTTTGTGTGACCAGGAGACACACTCTGAGCAGACGGAGAATCATCCCTCTGCCTCAGTGGAAGGCCAACCCAGAGACAGACCCCGAGGCTCTGTTCAGCAAGGACCAGCTGGTGCTGGCTCTCTACCCCCAGACCACGTGCTTCTACCGGGCCCTCATCCACACGCCACCGCACAGGGTGAGACCCAGACCTCTGAGCATCACACGTCATCAGACACAGGCCCGACTTTATTAGGTGGTGGAGGTAGACGGTGCTACACGGGTTCAGAGTATTAACATGTTGAGACTGAGCCTGAGCCTGAGCCTGAAACAGCTGTTCTGAAGTCAGGGCTTCAGGGTTTCACCAGTAGATCCACAGGTAAACTGACAGATTCCTGCTTAAGTCAAACCTGAGACGTGACAGGTTAATGTCAGGTCTATTATTTATTATGAAATGAGTCTAATTCAGTCTAATTTTAACACATTAAACACAAATAATAAAACGTGTGTGTGTGTGTGTTCACAGCCTCAGGACGACTACTCTGTGCTGTTTGAGGACACGTCGTACGCCGACGGTTACTCCCCTCCTCTTAACGTGGCCCAGCGATACGTGGTCGCCTGCAAGGAGAACAAGAAGAAGTGATGATATTTGTTGCAACAAGAGACACTGATGCAGCTGTTAGATGGAAGTGTGTCGTGTCCAGAGCTTTTGTACGAGAAGATGTGAAGGATGTAGAAACACTGGAACCAGGTTGAGGTCCAGATTTTGTGACTGGATTATCTGTAATGATCAGTGAAAAACCACATTGGAGAAATAAAATGGTTTGGAGAGAGGAGATGTGTCACCCTGAACAGACTGTGACCACAGACACCTGAACATCTCAGAGAAGCAGATACCCACCCGTCAGTCAATTAGCCTGATAAATATAATGGATTCAGATGAGAACAAAACAGTACAAACAACGTTACACATACACAACGACATACAGTCCCTACAGCGGTTTCTGTTAACATGAAATTAGCCCCGTCCCTCCTATTTGTCCGATTTTACCTGAAGGCAACACTAAACGCGGAAAAGTCGCCACGGAGCTGTTATGTCCCACAGTCCGTGAAGGCAGCAGCGACACGCGGGTAAAGTGATGGCCGAACCGGTGAGTTTGTATCAAACTGCGCTTCTTTTACCGGCTAAAGCTGCGTTCACCGGCCGCTGACGTCATCAGCGCGGAGCGGGACGGTGTCCGGTCAACGTGCCACCGGCGCAACGTGAGGGTGACGTCAGGAGACACTATAGCAGACGGAATGTAACATTAGCACCAGTATGCTAATTTCAAAATGAACTCGAATTTGAGTTCTTCAAAATAAAAGCCCGAATTTTTAGTTTGGTTTCACTTAAATTCAGTGGTGAAAGCGACTTTGACCGTGCGCGTTGTGTCATGTGACCGAACGAGGTGAAAGCCCGCTGTGAGACGAGTCTGAGTGTTTGGCTGCCGGAAGTAGCGGAGTATCCGGGAACACGTGAACGCCTCACAGAGAGACTCCGGGGTTTGAACCAGGGTCCTGCCGAGAGGGGGGTCCCGCTGCTGTGTCTCAGTGCGCCCTCTATCTCCCTGTGTTGTTAAGGTTCCGGACCGTGAAGCGCGGACCGTGAAGGCACCACACAAACGCAGACGGCTCCTGGACTCGTCGGCTGTGGTTCCGGTTCCGGTTTACTCCAGCAAGGTAAACAAGCCGTGCGTCTCTGACAGGATCCCCGTGTCTGTACCACAGTCACGTGACTCTGTCTCTGTGTGTGTGTGTGTGTGTGTTGGCAGGTGAAGAGCAGCCTGCAGCTGAGGCCCACAGCTGATCTGTTCACTGAGGGACACACAGGTAAACACTGATCTGCATGAAGCTGTGTGTGTGCTCAAACTGTGTGAAGCTGTGACTTCCTGTTGATGCTGCAGGTGGCGCTGCTGTTGATGATGCGGATGATGGCGTGTGGTCAGAGTTCTCATTGCGAAGAACCACGGCGGACGCCTTCGCCCTCAGTGACTCGGAGGACTCGGAGGCAGAACACGTGAAGAAGAAAGCTGATCTCCAGAAACCGTACGAGTCATTGAGACGCACAACAACAAGACGCACAAAACACACACTAACACTGCACAAAACACACACTAACACTGCACAAAACACACACTAACACTGCACAAAACACACACTCCCACAGAACCAGCTGCAGAACATGAAGTTTCCCCTCCACCAAACACCGTCACACATCTGAACTGTGGCTCATTGTGCGTCAGACAAACTGTAAACGTGTGTTGAAATCTATGTGAAACTATGCGAGTCATGTGACCCGAGTCCGTGTGCTGTCGGCTCATTTCCGTCTGTATTCCAGAGAAGCCGTTCGCTGCCCGTCTCCTCCGCCTCCTCCGGACAGTCCGGTCCAGGAGCCGTCCCAGCAGGTCAAAAAGCAGATCAGGTGAGGGCAGATTCGCACCTGAGCCATGTGACCTGGTTAACGTCCGGTGTCTCGGCTGAGAAGGCAACAGGAACCAGAGAAGGAACCAGAGAGACCAGGTGAAGATCACGTCTCTGACACGTTCATATGTTCCTCAGTGAGATCGACCGGAGGCTTCAGGAAGTCAACTCCCTCCTGTCTCCGGAGCCTCAGGGCAGGACCAGGTCCAGGTCCAGGCGCCGCCGAGGTCCCCCATCCCTGATGCCAGAGGAGGAGCAGGATGATGATGTCATCTTACTGAGCCCTGACTCGGGCTCATGGAGCTCCCCGGTGAGAGAGATCCCCCTGAAGATTCGCTGCCGAGCGGACATCCACAAGATCCCCGTGTTGTCGGTACGTAACAACAAGAGTGTAACGCACGCTGTGACGCGCGGCGTCAGGCTAACCCGTCCTCTGAGCTGTGCTTTGTCATTTCCTGTTCTCAGACGACGCCTTTGAGCGAGGTGTTGGCCCAGCTGGCGGCCATCCTTAACGTGCCGCTCTCTCGCCTCCTGCTGCAGAGGGAGGAAGTGGAGCTGCCGACAGACTCCAGCGTTGGCGAGCTGGGCCTCGGCATCGCAGACATTATCGGTTTGTCATTTCAGTTTGTGGAGGAACCTCAGGGACTAAATGAAGAACTGAGAGTGGTGGAGTCAGACGCTGATCTGTCTCCTGCTGGTGGTCGAACCTCACAGGAACATAAGCGTAGTCATTACAACAGGAACTAGTTCATTGGAAAGATCAGAAAGGTCACTCACTGTGTAATTTTTGCTGTCTTGCTGTGCAGAGTGCGTCGTCATGGCAGCAGAGGATGAAGCAGGTGGCAGCGGCGTGATCACTGTTCGGCTGCAAAGCAAAGACCGAGACTCTTCGCAGGACTTTTCTCTGCACAGAGTGTGTAGCTGCTCTGTTTCGCCCTCTCTCTCTCCATCGCCCACTTCACACACGTGCATCTAACACAAACCTTATCCTGTGGTGTGGTTTGTTTCAGGACGCAGCGCTGGGCTCCGTCTTCTCCCAGTATCTGTCCAGGATGTCTCGCACTGCTCAAAGAAAAGTGCGCTTCCACTTCGACGGCGCCAAGGTGACGCCCGGCCAGACGCCGGCGCAGCTGGACATGGAGGACGGCGACATCATCGAAGTGTGGATCTAAGCGCTTCCATTCAGTGTGTGTGAAACAAGAAGAGAAAGCTGTGAGGTCTTGGACTCGAGCTCCTGACAGTGTCAAAGAGACTTTATTGTAAATGTTTATTCTGTTTTCAGACACTACACAAATTCATATCAATAAATAAAAAACATCATTAGACCTTTATGAGACTTGACATTTCTGTACGCTTTGTAAAAACCTTTTTTCTATTGACTGTACTATGTGTTACCATGTTGAGATTGTAACATTGTTCCTTTTCGAGTTTCATCTGACACAAGCATCAGTTGATTATTATGAAGAATGACACCCTTCACACTGGATCACACTGGATCATACTGGATCACACTGGATCATACAGGATCATGCGCCTGTGTTGGTTTCTTCAGACCAGTTTCAGTCTGATCGGAAAAAGATGTTTTTTTTCATGTATCACAGGAAATAAACAAAAAAAGATTAGAGATTAAAAACAGTGGGTAGAAAGAAATAAATTCCTCCGGATCAGCTGCTGCACATAAACATTCACATTAAACATTCAGAGAGTAAAAACATCATTAATGACTTTGCTCTGCTGCGCCGTGTAAACATCCTGTTGTCTGCGTCTTCAGCAGACGCCGTCACGTGGTCGAGTCATGTGAGGCGCGGAGCGGAAGTGAGCAGAGAGGCGTCATGGCGGCGTTGCGGTGTTGTCGCTGAGCCCGGCTCGCAGTGCGTGTGTCTGCGGGGAAACGACTCATCTACAGCCGCTGTTCATGGCTCAGAGAGACGGACACGACGGTTTGTGACGCGAAGAAGAAAGTAGCGCGAGCTCCGACTCACCGTCCAGGTAAACAACAACAAAGACACAACAATAAACACACAACAACAGACACACAGACGACAACAGGCGTCAGTGTCGAATCTGCTGCTTGGTGAAGTCTCATTAAAACTGTTCGTTTAAAATACTGCGAACTTAACGTCGCTGCGACGACAGTGACGTCACATGGGAAATAAAGAAGCCACGCGTGTCGTTACATTACACACATTAAACTTATATTTAATGTTTTTTAACGTTTTCAGTCGCATGTAAATACATTTGAATTGTAACTTACTTATGTGAAAGATGCTACATAAATGATGTTCAAATGATTGATTAGTGATTATTATTGATCCCAGACGGATCAAACACGACGAGTGGTCGTGTTTGTTTGGAAACTGAGGTTGAGACCTGACGCGGTCAGTGAACGTCACATGTCAGTCGCTGTAACGGCGCTAAACGGACAGACTCTGAACTGGGTCACTTCAGTGTCAACACGGATCGTCGGAATCTTCAGCATCATGTGGGTTCGGTTGATTCTCACTAACACAAGGGCCGAATTTACCAGAGGACACAATGAAATGTCCAAAACAAACTTTCATCCTCATTTTTAGTTTTAGTTTAATTTCAGATTTTTATAAAATTGTTACTTGTTACTTTGTATAGTTTTTCAAACTAATGTATGTTCAATGTATATTTAATTTTTTAGTTTGTTTACATGCTACTGGATGCTTGAATTTCCCTCGGAATAAAGTATCTATCTATCTGTCTGTCTATCTGTCTGTCTATCTATCTGTCTATCTGTCTGTCTATCTGTCTGTCTATCTGTCTGTCTCTCTATCGGTCTATCTGTCTGTCTATCGGTCTGTCTCTCTATCTGTCTATCTGTCTTCTATGTAACGATGCTGATTGTTGTTGTAAAGGGAGACACGTGAAACAGTACAGTTGGCAGCTGATTATTTAAATGTGAGTGAGGAGACTGATCTGTCGCTGTGACCGGGTCAAAGGTTCCAGACAACCCAGGGGTCTCTCTCTCTGTCTCTCTCTAGCTGTCTCTCTGTCTCTCTGTCTCTGTCTCTCTCTCACTGTCTCTGTCTGTCTCTGTCTCAGCAGTTTTAATAAAACTCAGAGTATTGATCACTTACCCTGACGATGAGTCTGACGTCAGACAGTATTGATCAGAGTCCTGATGACCCAGGGTCACTACACACTGTGTGTTGCAGTATATTCACACACATGTGTCTTTATGAAACGCATCAGCAGAGACTCTGAAGTTACAGGACAACGGAGGCGATTTTTTCTTACAAAGAGTCCTGCTGTTCCAGTTGTGTCCCATGGTCTGTGAAGGCAGCGTGTCCATTGTCCATAGGGGGAGACGTCCATCGCTGTGGCGCGTTCAACAGACTCAGCACAGACCAAAGGATGGAACGTCCTGTCATCATCTGTTGAAGTCATTGACCTGTGACCTCTCTCCAGCAGCAGCAGACATGTCTGAGCGTGCCCCCCCCCTCCTCTCCTCCGACGACAGCGAGGCGGAGGCTCCGGAGGAGCAGGCTCGCAGGGGGCCGCAGGAGGAGCCGCCCAGCGGGGTGTCGCCTGTCCGAGCTCTGCTGACTGTCCTCATCCTCTGTTACATCAACCTGCTCAACTACATGGACAGGTTCACTGTGGCAGGTACGTATGACACCTGTGGCCTCGGCCAATCAGAAGCCTGTCCTCTGCCAAGTCATTTCCTGGATAATCTGAATAGAGGATCAGTGAAGCCTTAGAGAGCCATGACTGAATCACTCATACGTTATCAAACACGTTATTGATCTCACTGTGAGTGATTGTACCTCTGATCAGGAAATGACATCATCACATCAGGTTTTTATCTGTTCAGACGACAAGCACCTCACTCAGGTGATCATCTGTTTATCATCTGACTAGGGAATTAAAAAGCGCCTTTTATTAAGGTGAGTAGTTGATTTATCACAGAGATCATAAATATTTGTCATTTAGCTCTTAAATAGTTTCAGTCACTTGTTAAATACAAGAGTCAAGTGTTTGTTGCTCAAACGAAACAATCGATTATTCATAGAGATGAATAATCTGCTGCTGTAATAAACAGACTGTGAAATGATGAAATCAGAGGGAGTGTGATGGACAGAACTTGTTTTCATGTATGAATCGATTATCATCAGATCGCGACTGTAAGTGATCTGTACACGATCACATGTCGTATGGACATGAACCTGCTGTGATGTTTATGTTTAAATGAACACTGACGCACTGTTTTCCTGTTACGTCTCCTGTCAGGTGTTCTTCCAGACATAGAGAATTATTTTGGGATTGACGATGGGAAATCTGGATTACTGCAAACGGGTAAGAAGAACACACTGATCATTTCATCGCACAACATGGTGCATCACTCGTCTGTCAGACCGATTGTGTCGCAGTTTTAATGATTTTTTGTAGCAGGTTGTTTGAAGTGTTTTTTCTTCCTCTGCAGTGTTTATCTGCAGCTACATGTTTCTGGCTCCGTTGTTTGGATACATGGGAGACAGGTACAACAGGAAGTTCATCATGAGTTTCGGAATCACGTTCTGGTCCTTGGTGACACTTGCCAGCTCCTTCACTCCCAAACATGTGAGAGACACTTCACTTATTTCCCCCCCGATCAGCCGAGACTCTGCCGACGCCGTCGAGTGTTAAGTCTCTCTTGTCTTCCTGCAGCATTTCTGGCTGCTGTTGTTAACCCGCGGCCTGGTCGGTGTCGGGGAGGCCAGTTACTCCACCATCGCTCCCACCATCATCGCCGACCTCTACGTCAAGGGGAAGAGGACAAATATGCTGACTGTCTTTTATTTTGCCATCCCTGTTGGCAGGTAGAGTCAGAGCAACACAACTGTAGCGTCTCCGACTCAGCTATTTAAGACCCAGTTGATCAGAAAATGAACTGAATTGAAAGTGAATGATTTAAATACGTCATTCACTTTTGGAAAGTTATGAGAAGAGTTTCAGACAATTTATTTATTTATTTATGAAAATGATCTTAATCAACAATAGTATTTGACGGTAGTTTTACAGTTTCCCAGGATGCGAGTCAAAGGTTTTTCGAACAGCGACGTCGTCTGTTTCTCAAGAAATAAACACAATGAACATAAAAACAAAGCAGGTGAGGTGAGTGAATGAAATGTTTCTGACACGTCTGTCTTCATATCTGCTCTTCCTCAGTGGTCTGGGATACATCGTCGGGTCACAAGTCAGTAACGTGGCGAAGGACTGGCACTGGGCTCTGCGGGTTCGTTTTCATTTTTATCAACTTTATCATCTTTCGAGGAAAAAGACGGGGACATCAGCAACATAACATGAGACTAATTAAAGACAGTGCCTGTCTGTGTCTCAGGAGGACAACGTCCTTCCTTTGCCTCATCTGTTTGTCTGTGTGAAATGAAACGACCTTCAGAAACGACGTGAACGTGTGATGGAAGTGTCTGGTTGTCTGTGTGTGTCTGTGCTGTCTGACCGTGTTACCTGTCCTGCAGGTGACTCCCGCTCTGGGCCTCATCGCCGTCGTGCTGCTGCTGTTCGTGGTCCAGGAACCTAAACGAGGAGCCGTGGAAGCTCGACCGGAGCATCACCTGCACCATACCAGCTGGTGGACAGACCTGAAGGCCCTGAGCAGGAAGTAGGTTGAGGTTTTAGGGATCTGAACACCAGGAGCCTTCAGCTGTGTCTCATTTTCTCACACACTCAAAGGGTTAAATGTTCTTCCAGCTGCGGAGCCGCAGCTCATCTGTGTCTTTGTTCTTCTCCTGCAGCTACAGCTTCATCTTGTCGACCTTCGGCTTCACAGCGGTGGCGTTCGTCACCGGCTCTTTGGCTCTTTGGGCCCCGACATTCCTCCTGAGAGCGGCCATCTTCACTGGGCAGAAAGCCCCGTGTGTGGACGGACACTGTGCCTCCTCTGACAGGTAACAGTGAGTCTTTGGCCAAAGCCGCTCTCGCCAGGTCAAACTGAAGGTCCGTTCTCCTGACTCTACCTGTGGTTGGTTCTGCTCTGACAGTCTGATTTTCGGGGCCATAACCTGCATCACAGGCCTGCTGGGCGTGGCCAGCGGCGTGCAGGTGAGCCGGCAGCTGAGGAAGAAGACGCCCAGAGCAGATCCGCTGGTCTGTGCCGCCGGGCTGCTCCTCTCAGCACCTTTCCTCTACCTGGCCATCGTCTTCGCTGAGACCAGCACCGTCGCCACATATGTGAGGAAAAAGACAAGTTCATATGACGCTAACGCGACCTTTAGCTCAGTGTGACAGAGAAGCTCACACACCTGAAAACACACGAGCATCCAGGTGCAGACAGGAAGCAATCAGTTGCTTGGCAACAGAAACAGACAGGACGATGGCAGTGATGTATTATCGTCCTGTTCAGCCTCCGCTGTCACTGAGTGTGACGTCTGTTCTTCTCCTCAGGTTTTCATCTTCCTCGGAGAAACGTTCCTGAGCATGAACTGGGCCATCGTCGCTGACATCCTGCTGGTGAGAAACCACACCTTCACTCTCACCTCATCACAAACCTACACTGCTGCCTTAGGTTCAGTGTGGTGAACTGAAACTGTGACTCTTCCTCAGTACGTGGTCGTTCCCACCCGCCGCTCCACCGCCGAGGCTCTGCAGATCGTCATCTCGCATCTGCTGGGAGACGCTGGGAGTCCCTACCTGATAGGAGTGGTATGTCAACACACGCACCACACACAGACACACACACAGACACACACACAGACACACACACAGACACACACACAAACACACATACATGATTAATGGAATGAGGAAGTCACATGTTTTGTATATGTGTGTATGTGTGTGTGTGTATACAGTATATATTAAATAAACTGTTGGAAACATCAGAAATAATCACATTGATTATAGATCCGTTATAGATCACATGGACACCTGACGTTCTTCTCAGATGTTGATTCTCAGATGTGTGGACAGAGTCATGTGACTCGCTGTGAGAACAGAACGAGCTTAAACTAAGTGAAATGAAGCTAACCAGAAATTAGCTTCATGTGCATGTGGATGTGTAACTGTTGAATTGTGATGTGATGAGCTCGTGTTGACGCGTGGCTTTGTTATTGATTATTGATTAATCCATCAGTAATCGTTGGGTGTGCAGTTGTTTCAGGTTCAGGGTGAAGGATGTTTTCACTCACATCACTTGATGATCGATTGTCGTTTTGCAGCTCTGCATGTGTGTAATGGCGGACGTTGTGTGTCTCAGGTCTCTGACTCCCTGAGGAGGACGGACTCGTTCCTCTGGCAGTTTCGCTCCCTGCAGCTCTCTCTGCTCCTCTGCGCCTTCGTGGCTGTTGTGGGCGGAGCCTTCTTCCTGGCTACCGCCCTCTTCATCGAACAAGATCGGCATCGGGCAGAAAACTACGTCCCCACAGGTGAGACGCTGTAGCTCAGAGCAGACTGTGACCTGATCAGCTGGAGAAGGTCACCCGCAGTCAGGTGTAAATAAAGTGTTGGGTTCAGCTGCTGTAAAGGGACATTCCTCTCTGTGTTCACAGACGACGAGCCGATTGTTGTTCCGAAAAGCGGCCGATCCACACGCGTCCCGGTGTCCAGCGTACTGATCTGACCGCAGGAACCCGACAGAGACGTTTCTCCTCTTCTGCCTGGTCCTTCAAACCATCTGTGCTTTTTTAGGACTGTGATCACAGATGGGACCGTCTGCCGTGAAGAAGCATTTTATTTTATTTTATTTTATTTCGCCACCAAACTTTTATTACGTTTCCCGGGAACGTGGCGTTGTTCAGGGAATATTTTTTGGACTCCCTCTTGCTGTTGATGTTATTTTCAGCCTGAGGTTCATTGGAAATATCTTCAGAGTGAAGCTGCTCGCTGGATTTGGTTTTTTAGAGCCTCACTGAGACTGGTCTGGGATCAGTCAGAGAACCCAACATCACAAAGACATTATGATCCATAAAAAAGACAGGATTTATCACTTGTTTTAATCTTTCACTTGAGTATTTCCAGGAACTTGTCAAAGAGCAGGAATGTTTGGTGTGACGGTTTTAAGCTCAGTCTGGTTCAGGGTTCGGGGTCAGAGGTCAGGGACTGAGGACATAACACTAGTTTGTGTCCAGGGAGGACAGGTCGAGCTCACGCTGCGGAAAACGTCATGGTAACCGTTATTTGAGTGAGTTTTAATCATCCAAGTTGTTTAACCTCTAATTATTTTAATCCTTTTTGTGAGCTATTAAATAAAAATTAAATTGTTAGTGGTTTGTGTGTTTGGAGCAGATGAAGTGTGGTAACATGTCATTCAAATGCTCAGGTAGATTAATCCTTTTATTTTGAATGATCCCAAAGGATAAAATAACCAACTAACTATAGATATAAATATACAGTGTATATATGTGTGTGTGTGTGTGTGTGTGTGCGTGTGTGTGTGTGTGTATGTATTTGGAGGCCTGAGAGCTGAGTGAAAACATGAACATGTGACGGTTAGTTTTAATGACAACATGAAACATTTGATGTTGTGCGACACATTTGTCGTCAGACGCTGAAGTGCATCACTACCTCACTCTGAAAACAACTCACTCGTCTTTTCTTCAAATTCAACTGGTAAAAGAGTAAAAGACAGAAAATCTGTTCACTCGCCTGTCAGAGCCTCCACACAGAGTGATGTCACTGTGACATCGTCACATCAGTGTGTGTGTGTGTGTGTGTGTACAGCTTCATGTGTAATTAAAGGAACAGTTTTGTGTTTTGGAAAATGGTTGTGTTTTTATTGTGTATTGATGTTTCGATGCTGATTCAGCTCTTAGGTCTGAGTCTGTCCAGTAAATCTACCTGTTCCCGGCCGACGTTCATTCGTCAGCAGCAAACGCATCTTTAAACACGAGCTGATAAAACGTTCTTCCCTGTTACAGTCGTTTACTTTAACTTTTACTCGTCAGCGGCCGGGACTTTAAAATCAAAACACAAATAACAGTACAATTCATGTAACTAACAATCAGATAGGATA
Source organism: Trinectes maculatus (assembly GCA_016785345.1). Classification (NCBI taxonomy): domain Eukaryota; kingdom Metazoa; phylum Chordata; class Actinopteri; order Pleuronectiformes; family Achiridae; genus Trinectes; species Trinectes maculatus. The sequence continues at coordinate 378,227 of JAFBJQ010000754.1, forward strand.
GAAGGTTCCTTTGTGGACGAGTGAACAGGATTCAAAGCTCGGTCTGCTGCAGACGGAGCTTCTCTCACACGTCTCCAGACGGCGGGGGATTTTCAGTTTTCTGTGATGTCACTAAGAAGACCGGCGTTTTTTTTTTTTCAACATGGCTCATGAATTGTTCGATTTCACTGTTTTTACAGCACAAACACAAAAAAACCCTGAAAGGAGACGAGTCAAAGATCCTGAACCAACAGGCTCCGGATAATTCAATCTCATGTCAGACATGTTTTCTAACATGTCAGCAGGTGCCCCCCCCCCCCCCTGCTGGGAGGAGGGGGGGCGGTGTGGTTTCCTGTTTGTAGGTGGGAGGATGTTGCGACAGTTGCTGCACCATCAAACATCTTGAACTCAGCGCTGCAGGCCCATCTCCTGATTGGTTGGACTGAAGGTCTCTCTCACACACACACACACACGCACACACACACACACACACACACACACAGAGTCACCTGCTGAGGTTTGTGCTGGTGGTTCAGTCATTAATCTACTTGTGCAGCTCCTATGTGTTGTCTCAGCGTGGCGATGTGCTGATGTGCTGATGTGGTGATGTGCTGATGTGGCGTCTCGTCTCTCAGGCTGGACGCAGCAGCAGAGCAGAGGTTCTGTGACGGGAGGTGAAACGAGGCCTCGGCAGCTGATTGGCTGTGATGACAGGAAGAGAGGGAGTGAGGAGAGGAGTCACTGGCTGAAGGTGCAGAGCGGCAGCTGGAGTCAGAGCGAGAAGCGTCTGCAGATATGGCGGCTGTTTGGGTCCTGTAGCCGCCTCATGTGGACCAGATACTGTGAAGGACTCGAGACCAGCTGAGGCCCCGGAACCTGCTGCTGATCCTCCTGCTGCCAACAGACGCCTTGTCTCGTCCCCCAGTGTCTCCAGGTGAGTGAGACCTCGTTTCAACAGGTGCCACATGTTGGACAACAGCCTGAAGCAGACCTGCACACACACACACACACACACACACACACACACACACACACACACACACACACACACACACACACACACACAGAAGGTCAGCATCAGTGATTGACAGAGAGACACTCGTTGTGGAATCATCTGAACCCGACTTGTTGATTCAGACTCTGACTCTGTGGACGACAGCATCACTGTCTGTCATCACATCTGTCCAGACACAGTGAGGGGACAGGGACACAGTGAGGGGACAGAGATACAGTGAGGGGACACAGTGAGGGGACAGAGACACAGTGAGGGGACAGAGATACAGTGAGGGGACGGGGACACAATGAGTGGACAGAGACACAGTGAGGGGACACAGTGAGGGGACAGAGATATAGTGAGGGGACGGGGACACAGTGAGGGGACAGGGACACAGTGAGGGGACGGGGACACAATGAGTGGACAGAGACACAGTGAGGGGACACAGTGAGGGGACGGGGACACAGTGAGGGGACAGAGATATAGTGAGGGGACGGGGACACAGTGAGGGGACAGAGATATAGTGAGGGGACGGGGCCACAGTGAGGGGACGGGGCCACAGTGAGGGGACGGGGCTGTCCATTAATAGATCCAGTGAGTCAGTGGCAGCTGATCATTCTCACATGTTGTTGGACATTTTGACTCAGATCGTCCTCGACTTTGTTTGTTGATTGAAAAGCAAAATAAATTTTACAGAAACAGAAAAGATATTTTCTTTGAGAAAGAATTGTGTCAAAGGAAAAGCATCAGGGACGTCTGACGGTAAATTCACGTACTGAACCTTTACTCGTTTTGCTGATGAAACATTTGAATATTTCTGGACTTCATTTTTTCATTTGAGGCCGAGAGCAGGCGTCGCCTTCGCTGAGCAGCAGATTTCATCTCGTTCCAATGTGACGCTCAGCAGACTCTACAGTGTCTTTGATGCTCTTACGTGTCTTTTCCTGTCGCACTTCCTGCTCACACACACATTCGATCAGCCGCCATCAAAAAAACGTTTGTTTTTTCACAAAACGAGCTCCGAGACAGAGGCAAAACTCACAAGATGGCCGCCCGAACACCGTGCTGATGTGGTGGGCCAGGCTGGTTTTGAAGGATGTAGCTTTTCCACCTCTGTAGAGCAGTGTGTGTGTGTGCGTGTAGACTGATGACATGATGAAACATGATTTATTCATGCAGGTCAGATCTGGTCAGCTGATCTACGTGATGGCTGTTTCGTCATCAATTTGCAGGCTGGGTTCTGCATTTTAACCCATTTTATTTATTAACCCATTAAGGATTAATAAGATTTGGTTTGATTTTTAATTAATCAGTCATTTGAAGTAAACATTAACATTAATGTGAAAATAAACATCATTCCACAATCAAACTAAGTGTGATTTACAGTAGAGGTCGACTGATATATTGATCGGCCGATATATCGGGCTGATATTTGCCAATTTATAATATATCAGCATCGGCCGATATTCGTGTTTAAAGTCAGGCACGTCGGCGGGCAGCTCCGTATGATTGTATGGAAGGGTGTGACTCATGACAGTTCCTGCCTCTTTAAGAACCACGGTCCAAGTTAAGTTTCACTTTTGGTTTTGTGTGCACCATTGTAGTATTTTTACCTGACCAGCAGATGGTGCCATAGACATACTAGAGGAGTAGATGCCACATTCACCGCTAGAGCCTACTGGCACTGACGAGCTGTGGGGCCGCCATCTTGGACTGGTCACGGCTCCACGCAACGCAATCTCTCAATGAATGGTCAGTGCATTTAATTAATCATACGTCATTGATTACCAAACTGATTTTCATTCATTCATTCATTCATTCATTCATCTTCTACCGCTTACTCCTGTTAAGGGTCGCGGGGGGGCTGGAGCCGATCCCAGCTGACATCGGGCGAGAGGCAGGGTACACCCTGGACAGGTCGCCAGTCCATCGCAGGGCCAACACAGAATACATAAACAGACAAACAACCATTCACACTCACATGCACACCTATGGACAATTTCGAGAGTGGCCAATTAACCTAACCCCCACAATGCATGTTTTTGGGCGGTGGGAGGAAGCCGGAGTACCCGGAGAGAACCCACGCAGACACGGAGAGAACATGCAAACTCCACACAGAAAGATCCCCCGAACCGAGATTCGAACCAGGGACCTTCTTGCTGTGAGGCACGAGCGCTACCCACTGCGCCACCGTGCTGCCCCCAAACTGATTTTCACGCGGTTTATTTTATTTTTTTGCTGCAAAGGTCACATATGTAGCTATGATACAGGACACATGGTTTGGCATGTTTTAAGATCCATATTGGGCTTAACAATCGAATATTCTGATATGAAGTGACCAGATGTCCGAGATCAAAACTGGGAACATAATCTCCGAAAAAACAGGGACATTTCCAGTTTGACGAGCAATCTGATTGAAAAACCTATGTTGTGTCTCCAAAACCAAAACGGGACAGAGGTAGTTTTTTCTGTATTTAGCCAGAGACTGGCAACCAAACAACGGGGACTGTCTCCCTATGATATGTGATGTAGGCTATGACAAGTATTTTACAAATCACAAACTATAAATATGACAGAAACAGAAACAGATGGTAGCAGTAAAGTCCGATATTTTAATAAAATGAAGAAACAGTATTATTAATAATCATAGTCTGAAAAGCCAGGTGGGACCATGTGAAACTGACCAGGGTTCAAGGTTCACAGCGCTCTCTGTAACAATGACCGGCCCAAGATGGCGGCCGTCTTTCTTACACCCAGCAGCCAATGCGGTGTCTATGGATGGTGCCATTTCACCTTATTCTCAGTTACCTGCTTGATGCAAGAATGTGTGTATTTTGAAGTGTGTTGAAGTGTATATATTGTGTTGAAGTGTGTATATTGTGTATACTGTAGGATGGCCTTTTAGTCCAGAGAACTTACAGCATGTACATAGTCATTCCGTGCTGATTTGCATATGTGGTACACAGTAGCACCGTTGTTTGTTGTTGTGAGATGCCAGTGCCTTATGGTGATATATATTTTTTGTTTAGTGTTACAAATCAATATAGCTGGACCCATACCAGTTTGATCGATTTGCATCCTTCTCCTTTACTTCTGCTTATAAAAAGACCCACATGGTCGATCTCTCGTTTGCAGTTGTATCATTATTTTGGTTGACAGAGAGAAAATATGATGCTGTGTTTTTATGGCTTCATCGAAATAAAGTAATGAATTGATTCTGTTGAAGAGTTGGAGTTGTGGTGGTCTCATGATGTTCTCATCCTCCCTCAGAAGAGCCATGGAGTCCTCCTGGTTTGTCCTGGCTCTGTCAGCTGCCATCATTGTCTCCACTGTCCTGCTAACTGTCATCTGTGTTGATTGCTGGAACAAACGCCCCCTGGGTGAGTTGATGTCTTGCTATATCTCACACAGACATGTGTTAACAAAATAGCCTCACCAACGATGGCATACAGTGCATATCCAAGTTCATACTGTCAAAAAAGTTTTAAAAAGGTGATAGTATTTTATAGTAGTCATCGTGACATTTTGCAAATGTTTCATTAATTATGAAAACTTCAAAATCATGAAAAGTTGTCATAATATATGTTTTCGCGCAAAATTTGGCAAAAATTTAATTTTTTCATGAAAACATCCAAAATCGTGAAAAATGTTGTCGTTGTGAAATCACAACATTGTTATTTTACACAAAAATCATGAAAAAATATCATAGTATAGTATTTTATCGTGAAATTTCACAAAATGTTCATTCTGGCGGGTGATTGCACACTATTTCCTGCTATTCTAGCGCGTTATTTCCACTTTTCATTTTCAGCCGTTTTTGGACATTTTCGACATACTAACCCCTTACGTTTTTTTTCAAAGTTTTGACCTATGAGAAAATGAGGTTTTCTGGCGTCTAATCAACGAAATATCATTCTGGGGGGGGTGATTACACACTATTTCCTGCCATTCTAGCGCGTTTTTTCCACTTTTAATTTTCGGCCGTTTTTGGACATTTTCGACATACTAACCCCTTAAGTTTTTTTTCAAAGTTTTGACCTATCAGAAAATGAGTTTTTTGGCGTCTA
>JAFBJQ010000755.1:0-18755 GCA_016785345.1 Trinectes maculatus
GCAGAAGATAGCGTGCAATCATCCCCCAGGGTGATATTTACTCCATTAGATGTCAGAAAACCTCATTTCGGCATGGGTCAAAAATCGGACCAAAACGTAAGGGGTTAGTATGTCGAAAATGGCCCAAAATGGACATCGTTTAAAAGTGGAAAAAACACGCTAGATTGGCAGAAGGTAGTGTGAAATCAACCCCAGAATGATATTTTGTGAATTAGACGCCAGAAAAGCTCGTTTTCTAATGGGTCAAAAATCGCAAAAAGACGTAAGGGGTTAGTATGTCGAAAATGGCCAAGCACGAAAAAGGGAAATAACGCACCCAATTGGCAGAAAATAGCCTGAAATCACCCCCCAGAATGATATTTTGTGGAGTAGACGCCAGAAAACCTCATTTTCTCATAGGTCAAAGATCGTTAAAAAAAAAACGTAAGGGGTTAGTATGTCGAAAATGCCCCAAAATGGACAAAAATTTAAAATGGAAATAACACGCTTAAATGCCCTAAAATTGCGTGCTTTTACCCACCAGAATGATTTTTTTATTGATTAGACGCCAGATAACCTCATTTTGTCATAGGTCAAATTTTTATTTTCAAAGTCATTGTCCTACATTTTGTCATACATGCATACATATACATACACGTACATTCACTAATATTCGTAGACATACACTGACATACTCTAATTTCGTTCGTGATACCACAATTGTACAAAATAATTGGCTTAACATTTAAATTTGTGGGAGTTTGCATGTTCTCCAGCTTCCTTCCACCGCCCAAAAACATGCACTATGGGGGTTAAGATGATTGTCGTCAAATATCATGAATAATGTTTTAGTATACTATCACTTCAAAAACTTCAAATAACATTAAAAATAATGTCAATAATAAATGTTGTGAAATGTTGCGTAATTTCCCACTGTGAGGTAAGATTGGTCCGATACCTCATAGTATAGCATGCAGTCATACAATCCCGCAAAAATGACAAAAAGTGTTTGGAAGCGTATAACCTGACATTGTGAAATCTCCGAAATAATTACTTTTTGGAAAAACGTTAAAAATCACTCTGATACCTCATAGTATAGCATGTTGTCAGATATTTCAGTATAATAAGTACATCTTCAATAGTATGTCTTCAAAAATACTGAAAAAATGTCATGGTATATAGCACGTTGTCAAAAATATTGTGTATATGTTAAACCACTCTTCTTGCCATGGCTGGAGTAAGACCTAACCCGACTTTCCTCTACAGATCTTTCCCCAACAACTACTGGGACAAGTTTATCAAGCGCAAAGTGAGTATCTGTACTTTTTTGTTTTGTTGTTTTCAAATCCATATGCAGTATTTGCATGAAATATCCACATTTCCTCTGAAATGATTCGGAACAAAACTCTCACTGCTTTGTGTGTGTGTGCAGGTGATCAACAAATATGGCGACCTGTATGGAGCTGAACGTATTGCTGAGCTCTTAGGCCTGGATAAGAGCGCTCTTGACTTTGACCCAACAGTGGAGACAGTGGAGAGGGAGGCCTCCCTGGTCTCCTGGTGAGAAATCAGAAATCAATTATTAAGCATGATCTTCATTGATGCACTTGATTTACAGAAAATCTCATCTCATACTCGTCATAGAAACTTGACATCTATTGATTTTTCTTTTTGTTTACATATCATTATTTAACTACATTGTTTGTTTGTTTTTTAATTGACAGGTTGAGCTCCATTGATACAAAGTACCACATCTGGAAAATGGGCGTCGTGTTGACGGACAATGTAAGTTGGTTTGCTGTGCACAGTAGTATGGAAAACTGCAATAAACAATAAAAAGTGGAGATGTTAACATACGGAATAATGAAGGCACGTGGGATTAAAGGTCCAGTTCAAAGCCTTTGTCACTGATGAGCGTCCGTCTTCCTCTCTCTCAGTCCTTCCTCTATCTGATCTGGTACACCACCATGTCCATCTTTGGACACTTCAACAACTTCTTCTTTGCTGCTCATCTGCTGGACATCGCTATGGGCTTCAAGACGCTGCGCACCATCCTGTCGTCTGTCACTCACAATGGCAAGCAGGCAAGTAGTTCAACCAGCAGAGGGCGCCAGGGTCAACGCTTCTTCGAGCTTTCGTTGACCTCTTTCTGCTCAAAAGTACAAAACTTTAAATTCAATACAACATTTATGGGTTTTTGAACTGTTACAAGTATGAAATTAGTTTCCTGACTAGTTCAGTAATACTCGGGCCTCTTCCTTCACCTGTACACCGACTGACTGTAAATAATCTGCATCTACATCTGCTCTGTGACAACAAACATCATGATTCATGATCAACACTGAACTTAATCAAATAAAGAAATTCACTTCTGGGAAAAAGAGCCAGACACTTGAAATAGAAACAGCCTCAGTGAGTCCGCTCACAGGATATTTAGAAATAGCCAGTATTAAGACATACGTTCATGCTTAACTGCTCCAAATTTATTTCATGTTCAAAATTATACATTGCAAACAATACAGTTGAAGATTGAGGTTATGCCTCTGCAGTGTAGTAGTACAATATCCAACTTAATCACACCAGTTCAAAAGAAAATACTGCAGTAATATCCACATAGACACATGTAAGTGGTACACAAGGTCTTATCGGACAAAAGTGTTTAAACCATCTTTCTGACAGTAAATGCAGGAGGCATCATATAGAAAACTGAAGATGTTCTCTAATGATGTGCATGTGATTTCCTCCCGGTCTCCAAAGTCCATGAATACTAATGAAAGTTGCCTGTTGAAATTGCCAATTCAGCTGTAGAGGCCTTGATAATATTGCAGTTCTTTTGTAAACCACTTTCCCAGTGAATAACAGGCGTATTTATACTGTTCAGAATTTACATTTAAACAAGACACAAACAATCACTGGTTCCTCCAATGAGGCTGCGCTCTGGTCTCTGCCCAAAATGTCACTTGGAATATATAAAGGTCACATGTTTCACGTTGTGAAGGGGGGAAGAACAAAAAAAATTAAACGGATACAACATGGAGGTGATGAACAGGCTAAAATTGAAAAATGAATGTGAAAAGGAAAATTAAGTGATGTAAAATCTCAATCACAAAACAAATTAATTTATTGAAAAATTTAAATTAATTAAAACCAATTACATCTAGTCAATCTATTTTTCAATGCCCGCTCATTTCATCACTTCCATTTTTCTCTTTTTAATTAGTTGACGTGGCCCCTGATATTCCATCATGTAAGAAACAGACTTTAACGTCTCGTCTCTCCTCTCAGCTGGTGCTGACTGTGGGTCTGCTGGCGGTGGTCGTCTATCTCTACACCGTGGTGGCCTTCAACTTCTTCAGGAAGTTCTACAATAAGAGCGAGGATGAGGACGAGCCCGACATGAAGTGTGACGATATGATGACGGTATTTCTGACCGCCTCACATCCGTGTCACTTAAGAACACGACAGAAAATTGAAAATAGTTTCCTTTTTGAAGAGTAAGAAAAGCAAGGTTGCAGCCGCCGGCATGGCCAAATGATTGGACTGAAAAAAATTCCTGAGGCTTTTGATTTGAAAGGTCGGCTTTTGTCGGGGTATGAGAGCACGAGGAGAAGACTGAGCAGAAAATATTTTTTCATCACGTCTCCTCAAAAGCATTTGTTGTGAAAATGTGTGTGTGTAACGCTCGATAGGAGACTTTTAGATTTTTTGAGCCTCTTCAGACGTTTCAACCTCTGAAACAAGAGAATTCTTTGAGTCCTGTTCATCAGTCCAATGAATTTGTTGGGAAAAAAATGTTTGAGTCCTGTTCATCAGTCCAATGAATTTGTCGAAAACAAAAAAAAAAAGTTTGAGTCCTGTGCATTAGTCCAATGAATTTGTCGGGGAAAAAAATGGAGTCCTGTGCATCAGTCCAATGAATTTGTGGGAAACAAAAGGAATATTTAGTTTCCCATCCTCTGTAACCACAGGAAACAGCTCGTCATAACATCCCGTCTCCTCTCTCCATAGTGCTACTTGTTCCACATGTACGTCGGCGTGAGAGCTGGTGGAGGCATCGGAGACGAGCTGGAGGACCCGGCCGGAGATCCCTACGAGCTCTACCGCATCCTGTTTGACATCACCTTCTTCTTCTTCGTCATCGTCATCCTGCTGGCCATCATCCAAGGTAAGTCTGAGGTCATCCTGGGAGGTCATGGCACGGGGTCGCGTCATCACTGCCATGCTAAAAGTACAGATGGAGATTAGACCTTAACGACGCATACATTTATTCAATATGAGTGAGCAGCTGTGGTGACACATGTTGAATCTCCTGCAGGTTTGATCATTGATGCCTTTGGTGAACTGAGAGACCAGCAGGAGCAGGTGAAGGAGGACATGGAGGTAAGCTCCACTGCTTATTCATAAGTCTTTATGAGACTTTATGGTACAGGACAGTTATTTAGGATTTTTAACATAAATCTAAACTCAAACTAAAATAAACCCGTGTGATTAAAAAAAAAAAATACACAATGTGATGTGCAAATGTCTGAGGCCTCAAACGTGAAGCTGCTTAATTCCACCAATAGTTTTGAAGTCAGTTGACTTCATGCTAATGCAGCGGACAGAAACTAAATCAGATCAGTGTTTGTGATGACCCCCTCCCTTTGCATCAGCAGCAGCACACAACTCACTGTGCTTCTGCTGTGGACTCAGTGTCTCATCTCATCTTCTGTCTCTTCATGGGACGTCAGACTGAGGCTCTGGTGTTTTAGATTAGGGCTCTGTGGGGGTCAGGCCATCTGCTCCTGGTCTCTGAAGATCCTTCTCTCTGACCGGCTGCTTGTTTGGTCTCACTGAATCTGGAACTGATCCGATTTGCCACCGAGCTCGGCTGGAGAGAGAGAGAGAGAGCGAGAGAGAGAGAGAGAGAGAGGAGCTGGGGGAAGACGTGTTAAGACTGCAGAGCAGATGTGGTTATGGTGGTGGAAATGTTCAAACTTACATGAACATGGCCAGACAGGGCACGTTCTTCTTCGTTCCTCCCTGATGTTCGTCTCTGGCACCTACTTCCTAATGACATTACTCGGGGCATGTGAGGCTTCACGCTGTGATTGGACGGGAACAAATGTGTAGTGGATCTTATCTCTGCCAGTTCCCAGAGTCTCTGCCTCAGATAATTAGACACAATGACTGCTGAGCAGTGCAAACACAACAAAGAAGAAGAATAACAACAAAGAATAATAATGATAATGATCATAAATAGTACCAAATCAAATAACCTTTTCAGATGCAGATGCAAAAACCAACGTTTCCAGTGAATAAGTAACTGTCTAATTGTCTTTTCTGCTTCTCTTAAGACCAAATGCTTCATCTGCGGCATCGGCAACGACTACTTCGATCGGACGCCTCACGGGTTCGAAACTCACACCTTACAGGAGCACAACCTCGCCAACTACCTGTGAGTACAGCAGCGAGACTCAATGAGCCGAACGCCGTCCCCGTTTCCCCCATGTGAGCGCTTTTCACACCACTCGTGTCCTCCCACGCGCAGGTTCTTCCTGATGTACCTGATTAACAAGGATGAGACTGAACACACGGGTCAGGTACGTGGCAGCAGGTTCAGAAAATACATCTGCCCTTCGCCGTGGATTTGATTCACTGCTTCATCGTCAATCTCAAGAGGGGAAAAAAAAAAAAAAAGAAATGATCAAACCTGCACACTGACTTTGGACGCTGTACTCGTGCAACGTTTCAACCCACTTGATTTGTTGCATAAGTGGAGCGGCGCTGCAGGATGAAGCAATGCGTGGGTTTACTTGCACTTTAGTTTGAATATGGACGTTTTATTGTCCTGCACCTGAGATTCTACTTGATGGTTTTATTGTGTTCTTAGATACAGCTGAACGAAAAGAAATCACCATTTGATTTAAGTTTCTTTTGGCCACAAAAAAATAATTTAGTATTTTTGCAAAGAGTAAGTCAGAATTCAAATTCTTATTTGATGTCTTTTTAAGCCTCGTCGCAAATGTAAAGAAATGTTTTATAAAGAGTTTCACTTGTATTTTTGGAAACTGGCTCCAACATCATTTGTGTAAAAAAATGATTTCGCACTATGACTTGATTAACATTTGTCATTAGTAGTACATTTTGTCGATTTGACATTATCGAGTATCGAGTATTATCTGGAAAAGAGGTACAGGAATCTCCGCTCTCAGCAACGAGCCCCATTTACTGATTTACTTTACTGATTCGAGCCAAAACGATACCAACTTTTAAACCCGAGCTTTACCTGTCAATCATTTTCAGTCTCCTTTTACTTAAGACTTAACCTTTTTTTTTTTTTAAGTCATCAGTTGGTTTCTATTGGTCAAATCCAAGTTCCGGGGTGGATTTGTTGTGTGACTTGGTGGCGTAGTGGTTACGTCACTGGTCTGGGGATGCAGAGGTTGCAAGTTTGTGTCCCGTCTCTGTTTTGAATCTTTAGTTCCATAAACAAACACACTGTGTAACTTAAAAAAAAAGTTAAGTCTAAAGTAAAAGGAGACTGATAGGTAAAGTTTCTAAGTCGTCAGTTGGTTTCTATTGGTCAAATCCATGTTCCGAGGTGAATTTGTTGTGTGACTTGGTGGCGTAGTGGTTACGTTACTGGTCCGGGGATGCAGAGGTCGTGGGTTTGTGTCCTGCGTCTGTCCCGGATCTTTACTTCCATAAACACACTGTGTAACTTTAACAATAATGAATGATAAATAACAATTAATTAGATTAAACATTAAATAATAGTAGTAACTTATTGCTTAGTTTTTTACTTAGTTACTTAAGGTAACTAGGGTCACCCCCAGCACGGTACGGTTGGTTTTCCATCATGGAGCCGTGTTGCTATGTGGGCGGAGTCTTCCCCCGCTTCCTGAAAGATTAGCGAGGGAGCGGGGGATGGGGGCCGGGCTGTATACGTGGAAACTGCATGTCACACAACAACAACAACAACAACAAACTCCGTCTAATGGAGTGAAATGAATAGTGATTAGAGTAAATAACTGATATTGGGCAGATGCACACAGCCACTGGTAGATATTTAATAGAGCAGCGTTAAAGTCTGTGTCTGAATGACAGGCAGACAGAGGCAACGGAGACAATGTCTTAGAGTCTACTTTATTCTTGTACAAGAAGGAGCGTTCACAAAGCAACTACACAGTGGAAGTTACAAAGGAAGACTCAAAGATGAGTCTGTTGCCCTGCCTTTTTCTACACTTCTGGACCTGAGCGTTTACTAAGACACACACACACATACATCTCTCCAATTGGACGGGAACTCTTGTCCCTGGTACAAGGCTAGCCACGGCATTCAAGACATAATAAGGCACATCTCCAGGCACTTGTGGGGTCTTATCTTTGAAGCATTACTTCATACAACAAACAGGTCAGACTGAATAGATCATTGGCACCAAACACGTCAGAGTAGACAAAGAGCAGCTCAGAGTGATCACACCAACAGAATTCCTTTAACAGTCTGTTTCATTCCAAACAGAACACCGCTCCTCTGCACCCTGCACCGGCTTCTGGTAGCAGCTCGAATCAAATTCAAAGCACTGGTTCTCTCCTGTCACGCTGCGAATGGTTCAGGCGCTTCCTACACCCAGAAAACAGTCAAACCTTACACCCCGACCCGCCCACTCCGATCTGCCACTGCCAGACGGCTCGCCACTCCTTCACTGCGAGGGGCCAAACTAAATCATATCTGTTCTCTGTCCTGGCTCCTCAATGTTGGAACGAGCTTCCCATAGACATCAGGACAGCAGAATCTCTCCAATGCTTTAGTGGCAGACTGAAAACTCACCGATTCAGACTGAACCTCACTCCCTGAACATGACTTCAAAAACTATGAGTACTTGACGTCAAGCATTGAAGTGATTTTATGTATTTATGTACTCGTTTACTTCTTGCACTTTTTGGTATTGCTCAGTGTTGAATGCACTTATTGTAAGTTGCTTTGGATAAAAGCGTCTAAACATTTTCCGTTAATAAAACTGCACGTCCCCACGATTTGAAAATCGCTCATGTGAAAATCACAAGTTCAGTTCTCAAACAATAAGTTGTGCAGCCGTACTCGGAAACCATCGTACCAATCTTGCGTCACTTTTCGGGTAGACTGCTGCGGCCGAGTGGAAAAGCTCCTTAAGTAAATAACTAGTTACTTACTTAGTTACTTTAAGTAACCAAGTAAATACTTGCTTAGTTACTTAGAGTAACTAAGTAGAACTTAACTAATAAGAACTTAATGTTCTATCTAAGTTCTACGTGTTTGTTTATGGAACTAAAGATCAAGGACAGACACGAGACATGAACTCACGACCTCTGCATCACGGGACCAGTAACGTAACCACTACGCCACCGAGTCACACAACAAGTTTTCCTCGGAACTTGTATTTGACAGAGAGAGAGAAATGTCTATTCTACATTATTTTCAAACACAGCAGACACTGTTAATGTCAATAAGCTCAATAAGCCAAGGCATCATCAGTAACATTCAATAACACACATTCCTCAACAGTTTTTAACAAAAATTCAAACTGTTGTCATTGGTCAAGCTTCAAATGTCCACTTGAGTGTTACAGGAAGATGAATTTGGCTGATGTGCTACACAGCAACATATTAAACCGTAGACTTAGCTTAGCTTTTTCTGGTAGCTGGACACCTGACGTCCGACAGCAGCTGATTTGAATGCGTATTAATTAATGTTAGTTAATTCCCTTCTAATTATGTCTAAACATGGAGAGGATAAGTACATCAGTAATTGATTTCTACCTGCAGGGTGAGTTGTTTTTTTATCGCAGGCCTGACAGTTTCCCATGCTCTCCCTCCTCCAGGAGTCATATGTGTGGAAGATGTACCAGGAGAGATGCTGGGACTTCTACCCTACTGGAGACTGCTTCCGTAAGCAATATGAGGACCAGCTGGGTTAATGACAGGACTGTCCCGAGTGGTGCCCGGAACGCCCATCTCTCCTTTCCCTCTGTCTGAAAGAGACGATAAGATCCACTTCAACATGTTAACAGAACCTTATCTGCTCCCATGGTGTCAAACAACCACATTCAATTTCAATTTAACCCCAAAAAAGATGATTTAAAGAAATGGAAACTTTAACGAGTGAACATTTGTGCATCCAAGTCCCTTTATGTCACCTCTTTTATGCAAATTCTCCTCTGGCCTGCGATGCACATTGCCTTTTCACTCGCTGAACCCCCGACCTGTTGCACAATTAGTTGTGTGTAGTCATTTGGTACACACAGAGGGTCACAGCATGACGACTGAATGTGTGAACATGCATATTTTCTAGATTAACGCCAGGATGTTAGTGTGACTTATCAAAAACCAAACCAATGGATGTTTGCTGCTAATGTTGATCCAGTGACTATCGGATGAAACGAGCGAGACCTGATCTGCCTTTCGAGTCTGTCTGAAGTCTGAAATCTAAATGGTTCCTACAGGACCAGAGACGTCTCACTTTGTGTTTATCAAGAGCCAATGTGCCTTAAGAGAAACTATGCACAACAACAACAACAACAACAACAACAACAACAACAACAACAAAAAACCCCACTGAATCATTTTGTCCCTCCTGACACAAGCACTGCTGTAGTTCTGGATTAGTTTCACGCAGATTTAGCTCCAGCTAGTTTTGTGGCTTTGAAAGAAATAATAATAATTTAAAAAAAAAAGAAAAGGAGAAACATTTGTTGTATAAAATCTAGATGACCTTTGTGTAAATGTTGCTTAGTTTGGTTTTGTTCCCACGCTGTGGTGCCATGTCGCCTGCACTTCTCTCCACTGTCGACAAAAACCCCACAACAAGAGGAAAACGGTTACGAAACAAGACCTTGTTCAGGGATTTATTGACAACATGATGGTTCACTGCTATTGGATGGCCATTTGTATGTATGTAGTAGCTTTGGTAAACTGCATTTCTTTAAATGAGAGGGAGGAAACGAATAAACAAATTGATGCAATAAACTCAATGTGTGTGTCCGTGACCGCTTCCGCGATCCGTCCGTCCGTCTGTCCGTCCATTGTCCAGCGTGGACCAGGAACAAAAAGTTCCTCCTGTGAAGCCTGCAGTGCCGGGGGAACATTGTGACACGTTCTCACGTGCGTTTCGAGGCGTTCTGTCACATCGCCGCACCTTCAGAACACACTGTATCATTCAGCGCCACAAGCTAGACCAGAACAAGCAGAAGTCCTTCAGCGGTTGGCAGTAATGAGTAGCTCTTAAAGGAACACACCACCATTTTTTGATTTTTGCATCCGGAAAGCAGGAAATGTCCTTGGTTACAACGCCGGAGTTCATTCTGAATGATCTGTTAGTCCTCATACGATTATTAAAGGCTGAAGGCTGAAGCCCCCTCCAGGGGTCCATCATGGATCCCTGGAGGTCAGGAGATCATGCTGTCGAGCCAGTCCTCCAGGTCGTCCTCTGTCATCTCCTGCTTCATGGAAGCAGCATTTGGAGGTTTGACTTCCTTCTCTTTCACCTCCTCCATCTTCTCCTCAATGGCCTCGGGTGCCTCCTCCCTCGTTTCCTCACAGGCTGCATATTAAGAGAGAACATTGGGGAAAAAGTTTGATTTGACGAGTCATAAAGTGAACATGCCATAAAGGTGACTTTTTTTGGTTATAGGGAGAGAAACTAATAATTGACATCGAGTCCTGGTCAAATTTTATTCAGAATATCTTTTAGAAAGCAATTTAACTTGTGTTTTTCCATTTAGATCAGTATCCAACACTGATTTGGGACAATCATACGTTCATACAAGAAGAACATAAAAGGGAGAATGTGGTCACCTTTTGTTGAAGCTGCACTCTCTTCATCTGGATCACCAGCACTCTGGTCCTCTGAACCACTCAGCGCTGGTTTGTGTAAACTGAGCAGCTGATCCAACTCGTCGTCCCCGTCATCCACTGGAGGCTCAGCAGCTTTTGACGAAACCTGCGACTTTGAGCCGGACGCTGTGTTTGCAGACACGGACGCTTTCTGGTTGGTGCAACTCGCAGGCGTGGGCGTGAATGTGGTTGTTTTAGTCACTTCCTGTTTGGGTGCGGTGCTAAGTGAGGGCAGCGCTACTGGAGTCAGGACCTGAAACGTCAGCGTGAGTGTGAACATGACACAGGAAGACACTGAGTGGTATGAAAAATTAAACACCTGCATGCGATGTAAACAGTTAACTATTTAAAATGTCTCTATTTTATTATTAATAATAGATATACATATATGTGAGTATACAACATATGTTCATGTTATGGATTCCTCACAATAATTATAAATAATGATTTACCGTGGTAGGAAGCACATATATTTAAAAACATGATTTATTTATTTATTGATCTCAATCAGTTTCAACATTTGAAAGTGTTGTAAATATATTTATGACGGTTTTGTAGGAATGAGCATATTTGTAGCATTTTGTTCAAAACACATACAACATTTTAATTAACCAATTAACAACTTCTGTAACATTTTTAAGGCGATGCAACAACTGGCCTGTCTTAAAAGTGTACAGCTGCAATGAACGGTCAGTTTAGAGAATTATTTTATGATTCAGCTGAGAATTGAGAAGTTGCCATTTCTCTTGTCAATGACAGTGAAACGAATCTTTGATGAATATAACTGACAACATGTGCAACTTTTAACAATCACTGCAAGCTGGTCATTGCTGTGAGCGGTGCTAGTATCAGCTGATCAAAGAGCGTGATAGTGATCCTACCTCAACCAGCTCAGCCTCCAGGTTGAGTCTCTGATGGAGAGGGACCTGCTGGAGACTCTGGGCCAGAGCTGGAAGATCCAGCAACACGGCTGGCATCTGCAGACACACAAACAGAGCCATGTGGAAAACCACCCGTTTGCAGCTGGACTCCAAATGTGTGCACAATGAAGAAGTTAAAAAAACTAAAACAAAACTACAGCCCTTGAACAAAAGTGTAACGGTTGTGTAACTGTGTGAAGTATCACGTCTTTGCTTTTACACAGGAGAAATGAAACAAGAAATAGCAGGAGGTCAGGAACCCCTTTATATAATCTGTTTGTTGCGCCACTTTATATTTACAGACGAGTGCTGGTCAAGTCTAAACACACGAGAGTATTCCATAGCAAACTTTACCACCAGAGCATCTTGGAATAATGTCTCTCCACACAATGAATGAGCTGTGTGCAGAGGAGTGTTTTATTACAGGTTCACACCCGAAATATTGATACATGAAAATGTATGTGATCTGCATCCATCCATTCGTGTGGAAAAACAAAACAAAACAAAACAAAACAAAAGACGATGGACGCACCAATCAACACACATCCTGCTCGTTAGGCTCACATCAATCCGGACATAACGTGTGCTTGTGGTGTCCATCTCGCACACGGCGCGTTCAGTCAATAAAAGACAAAGATTGGGCAGGATATGGATTTACCTGACTGGCTGTAAATGAGTCCATCTCCCAGTCTTTTTCCTCCAAAAAGCGGAATTGAGTGAAGGAGTCCCCTGAGGGAGACACAGAAACGGGGAAACAGCGTTATAGTAACGACACCCACCACGTCAAAACAACACTTATCGCTTCCTTTCATTCATTTCTACAAAGACCAGCGTTTGGCTGTGTGTGATTTAACAACACAAAGCGCACGCGGCGGCGTGAAGGCAGTCGCACTGCGCTCCAAGCTGCAGAGACACTGAGGTCTTGTTGTTAATGAGCAGAAACTGCAGCCGACAGGTGAAGCCTGGACCTGCTGACACCTCATCACAGCTGGCGCAGGGGTTTGTTTTCGTCATGGAGGCAGATTAGCGAACGGGGAAAAACGTGCGGATGAGAGGTGACAGTTCAGTACGGGGGTTCAGCGACGAGGTGCGAGCAGCACTTCTCCACAGGCCGACGGACCATTTTGTCTGGAATAACAAGGTGTTTGAATATTTATAGCTGAGTGGCAGAGAAGCACGCTGCTCAAAGGTGGAGAGAGAAATTTAAAAACTCACTGCATGATGTCAGCGTAACAACAGATTCGCTTCTGTAGACAGGTATGTGGGCCACAAAACCACAATGCAAGTAGCATAGTATAATATCAACACAACATTGTGTTGATTGTTTTGTTTGTTTGTAGACCAACTATGACACTGATGCAAAACTGAGTAAATAACAAAGTCATGTTTTTGATCAAATAATTTAGATTTTTAATAATAAAGGTCCTGAGGCACTGTGCCTCTAAAGTGTCTCAATGGGACGACTAAAATAAAGCAATAAGATGATACTGGTCCAGGATTATTCACTGGAGACGTAAACATCACTCGCTCTGAGAGTAAGGTCAAACCCGCCTGATGACACACACAGATGGACGGTCAGTGGGAGACGCTGCAGTCAGTCGCCGCCTCTCACTTTGTCCCTCCGCCATGTGCATTGTGTTACCCAAACTCTGCCTTTCACTCCGGACACTCAACGCCATCTGCAGTTGTCCGTAATTGCTTGGCGGGACGGGAAGTGACGGGGGTCAAGAAGGAGAAGCGGCAGGAGGGGTTTTGTCCGCGGGCCCTGCGAGTCCCTGCTGTCAAACAGGCAGCAGAGAATATGATTTATGAATAGGGGCATTATGGAGGTTACAATGACTGCAGGGCAGACGGACAGGAGGAGGGAATGGGAATGTCAGCTTTACCTGACGGCTGCGGGGGTGGACGCCTGCATGTGTGTGTGTGTGTCACATGTCGCATCAGTGGGATCGACCGCTTGTCACCCTCACAGCTAGGATCACGCGATAGGACGGCTGCATTTGGTGGACGAAAGATTGCAAACGGAATCTGGGGTTTAATTCCCAGCTGCTGGTATCTTAAGTAGATCTGTAGGGTTTGTTTGCTAACAACATCCTGAGCACCTTTCACTCACTGAGCCAGAGACGTGAAAGGACACAACTGACACACAGAAGTCAACATTTCCATCTGAAGAGAAGTCTGCGTTAACACAATCTGGCCTCACACTCGCAGGAGACACAAATCTAAAACTGCGATGTAGCAGTAAATGTTAAATAAACTGCATCCGCAGGTGCATCTCACCTCTTATTGAAATATATCTGAGTGATTCTCAGAGTCTGTGCTGGAGTCTTATGGAAACAGAATTAATGCGTTAAAGAATCTTCTTCTCATTTGGGCTCTAATTTATGACTCATCATGAGAAGTGGGGAAACCTGCACCATCATTTCATTCCGCTGTTATGATGTGCACTCCAGTGTTAATGGAACGGCTCCAGACGTCAGTGTGCGACTTCCCCTGTGCGCCTCCGTCCGTGAATCTGAAAACTGAACGACCCTCGGCTAAAAGCTAAACGAGAAGTCTGCACCGAGGTGAAACGACTCCTCAGGAGTGGCTACAGTAAAAGCCCTCGCTGTCATTTTCACTGTTTCCGTCTCCTGCGCCATTCTGTTTAATATCTTCCCCGACTCTAATCCACCTCTTAACCCCCTCCCACCCCCACTCCCACTCCGAGCCCCGGTGTCGTCCTGATCTATGTCCATGGAAATACCTTCCCAGGTAGTCGGCAGGCCCTGACACAACCATGGCAACGGCTGCCAGCGAGGATGCGAGAAACGCCACGGGAGAGAGAGGGAGAGAGGAGGTGATGAGATGATGAAATGAAGCAGACCAAACAGATCAGAGACGTGATTCCCATCTCTGTGTGAACAACAGGGCCATGGATCTCCTTATATGCACCAACATAAGAGACTTTACATGGCCCCGTTTGCAAACTATATTCAATTAGCTCATCAACACAAACGAACCAGCAGCTGTTTTTAAAATGTGTAGTCAAATATTACAGTTGTTTCAGATTTTCTTGAAAACTAACAACGATATGAAACGAACACTAACGTCAGTGAGACATGTGGCCAGTATACAGGCCTGTGTTTACAGTCACCTGGAAATGATGGGATTTGCTTTGGATACTTTTCCTGCTCTGTGCAGAATTCCTGTTGAAATACAACCGGACTGTTCCCAACTGCCTGGAGATCAGTTTATGGTTCCGATGAAAAGTGTCTTGTGGCAGCGAGGCGACTTATTCCACAGTGAATAAACAGTGCATCGCTCATGCGTTCGTGCTAAGTGGCTCAGCTGGCATTGTGTAACGTCTGCTGAATGTGGCTATCCTGTCTCTTGACATCTTGCTGGCTCATAACCTTTATGAACAAATGTGTGTTTCTGCTCGCAGCCGCAGCTTTGCTGATCTATCTGAGGCCTCTCTCCTGCCGGTCTCTTCCACTCGGCTCTTCAGCTGCTCCACTCCACTCCACTCTGCTCTCACCCCGCCGCCCTCCATCTACACCCCTTCCTCCGTCCTGCCTCCGTCCTGCACCACCAGGCTCTGCCCAACACTGGCACAGTGAGGGGGGACGATAAGAAACGACAATTATGTAAAGACAAGACTCACTAACTATTCTCATTCAGAGGAGCAGCAACAGAGGTTATTTCTTTCAGTGATCAATTAGTCTGTCAAATCTCTCATTAATTGGTGAATCTGGTACATTGGTGAATTCCAATGATTCCGGCGTTCCATGCAGGGTTAGTCAACGGATCAACAACAAAAGAAAAGACGCCATTTTATTGTCTCAGTGAAGCAAAAAATGCAAAACACCATCACATTTGTGGCAAATAATCTGATACTTATTTACTTATTTATCCCATTTTCATTTGGAGCCCAGATTAAAATCATTTCAATAAGTTTAAAATTGATTGTGTCTGTAGCTGAAAGAGAGAAAAGCTTCACTGCAGGACTTACATCAACTTGTTATCACCCCCAGACTCATCATACCCAAACATACAAACTTTACATCTGTACAAAACACAATGAATGTAGTGTCTATACAAACATCCTGTGTTGTGTTTCTCTCTCTCTATGTGTGTGTGTGTATCCCTGCAGAACGCACTCATACTGTTTTCCAGAGCATGACGCTGTGACACACACACACACACACACACACACACACACACACAAACATCACAGACACACAACAGTCACCGTGTTGACTGGTCCACACCCTCAGTACACACTACACAGAACTAATCCTCTGTATAAGGCCTGGACGACACCGTGGTTATGCTTTCTCCTGGCTGAGCAGAGCCCGGGATGGGGGTGGAGGTGGGGGTGGGGGCTGGGGTGGGGGGTGTAAGGAGCAGCGTTGCGCTGTTCAGTCTCCACTAACACCTGCAGTGAAATGTTGATATTTTATGTGACTGGAGGAGGAAAACACACATTCCCCGCTACCTCTTCCTCCTCCATTTGCCAGCAGAGTAATGCTGAGTGACCTGTGACGGATGACTCCTCTTTAAACCAGCTGTCAACACAGATCCCCTCTTGATAAGGAAAGAGACGGAGCGAGCCGCCTTCATAGGAAACTTAAGAGCAGTCGAGTGTTATTACCATCATGACAAATCCCACCTGATAAGCGTTTGGTCGCACTAAGTTCAGGGACGGGCCGGAAAATGGAAGAGGGGAAAAAAGGTGGGGGGGAGAGATTGATTGAAGGAGGATGTAGGGAATGAGGCCGGGAAAGTAAACGCGGTGAAGCCGGTCCTCGTTCTGAGATCACGCCGCCTGTCACGCCTGTTTAGCCAAACCAATTAGCCCAAAACGACACAGCACTGAAACCCACCAACACGTCGATAAATCTCTGTCGCTGCTAATTGCAATTAAAATCCAAGAGCAAAGCAGGCGAGACAATAAAGACGGCCCAAGCTATTTACTCTTAACTTTTAATGGCAACTGTGTCTTTGTGCCCAAGTCATATCAGAGGAGCTCCAATCCAACCCCCCACCTCCCCCTCAGCCCCCCCAGCCATGTGTGTTTGGCATGCAGTCTGTTTGGAGGTAAGAGGCTCACTCACATCTCAATACCTGCGATCTAATCAATCATATTCAAACATCTGATATTGACGTGCGCAGTAATTGGCCCTTTGGACGAGGTGATTAGCAAACACCATATGTTGTTTTCACGTCGTTTTTATTCTCCTATGAGCTACGGGAGGAAAAAAGCCAGTTCAATGGCTTCACATTATATCAAATGATATAGTATTTTTTATATATATATATATATATACACACACACATACATACATACATACATACATACAGTTTCCATTTCTGTTGTGCAACTGAACACTCAGTGGGTTAGTGTGTCCACAGACACGCTAAAAACGACAACACCTACGTCTGAATTCCATTAACTGGAAATATCTCTCCTATATTTCTGGCGCATCGTAGCAACCGATGGAGCAGCTTCACTCTCAATTAGTCTGGACAGCCGGTGGACAAGACACAAGCGTGACACAACAGCAGGGACAAGTAAATTAAGAAACAACTCAATTAAAGAGCGATGGGACTGACTGGTCGAGAGGATTAATAAACCAGGGCGAGGAGGGGTGGAGGGTGGGGGGTGGTTATCCAACAAAATAAAACAAAATAGAATCAAAACCATTTTAGAACCAAACAACACTTGTGAACAATAGCTGCTGCCTTCATGCTGCCTGCAACACAACCAGAGATGACAGGGAGGATACAGAGCTGGCTAATCAGGCCAATGAGTTTGTGCTCCAGCCCCACATGCATCCTCCAAGCACAGGCCCCTGTGGCTGAAATAAGCATCAGTCAGAGTGCTGGGACATCTGGGTCCCTCATTACAAAGATGCAAGGACTCGGAGCGATGGGCTTCAGCTGAGAAGACGAGTAAACAACTATTATTGATCCACATTGTGCAAAAAAATTGTGTCAATTGTGTGAAACAAGCAGAAAATTGATCTGCAATAGAACGTGATAGACGTTTGTTTTTTTAAAAAAAAATGAATATCTAGGACGTGGGAATTGTTTCTCACTGGCGAAACACCATTACCAGTCATCGTTTTTTTCTGTCTTTACAAAGAGGCACTCAAAGGCCACAGGAAGACAGGAACAACACGCCCACTGATGGCTAAATAAAGAGCCAGGGACCACCTTAAACAAGCACCAAACTGCCTGACTGCAGAAATGTTTCAACCCTTTGAACACGAGCAGATGAACTGTGACAGACCACAGCGCTAAAACCCAAACAAGACATCCAGAGCAGCGCCGCGGCCTGATGTATGCACGCCAGAAACCCCAAGTTCCTCTCGCCGTATGGTAAATTCATCAGGAGACGCAAAACACACGCCGCCTCCTCCTGCACTTTGTAAAGACACGCTTACACAACTTACAGGACAGACACACAAGCTCACTCACTGAGGCTGCACAACATCAATCAATCAATCAATCAATCAATCAATCAATCAATCAATTGTACAAGTCTCAGAGGTCAAAATGATGTCACTAAATAGCTCAATTAGCCCAAACAACTAAAACTTCAAATGATATACTGTATACGTGTGATATTGACAAATCTCAGGAACAGGCCAAGATGACGCAAACCGGGTGAATCACATCCATTCAACACTGATGTTCAATAGAGTTTGACTCAGTGGAGCATTAGACGCATCAGTGTGCTCGTCAGCTATCGACAACTTTATCGATACAACCACAAATGAGCGACCAAATGACAAACTGGAGAAGACGAGCAGGAGCGGATGATTCCACTGGAGAGTAACAACAAATCTTCATCATATTCATCAACAAATAGCAGACGAAGATCACATTCCTGTAGAAAAGAAAACTCCACAGACTATTGATCC
Source organism: Trinectes maculatus (assembly GCA_016785345.1). Classification (NCBI taxonomy): domain Eukaryota; kingdom Metazoa; phylum Chordata; class Actinopteri; order Pleuronectiformes; family Achiridae; genus Trinectes; species Trinectes maculatus. The sequence continues at coordinate 18,665 of JAFBJQ010000755.1, forward strand.
CTGATATATATAAAATCATGTTTGATAAATACTGCACCCTGCTGGGAGGGGCTCTACTTTGTCTGCTCGTGTCAGCAGGTGTTTACAGAGG
>JAFBJQ010000755.1:18790-66290 GCA_016785345.1 Trinectes maculatus
ATCAATCAATCAATCAATCAATCAATTGTACAAGTCTCAGAGGTCAAAATGATGTCACTAAATAGCTCAATTAGCCCAAACAACTAAAACTTCAAATGATATACTGTATACGTGTGATATTGACAAATCTCAGGAACAGGCCAAGATGACGCAGACCGGGTGAATCACATCCATTCAGCACTGATGTTCAATAGAGTTTGACTCAGTGGAGCATTAGACGCATCAGTGTGCTCGTCAGCTATCGACAACTTTATCGATACAACCACAAATGAGCGACCAAATGACAAACGGGAGAAGACGAGCAGGAGCGGATGATTCCACTGGAGAGTAACAACTAATCTTCATCATATTCATCAACAAACAGCAGACTCACATTCCGGTAGAAAAGAAAACTCCACAGACTATTGATCGCTGATATATATATAAAATCGTGTTTGATAAATACTGCACCCTGCTGGGATGGGCTCTACTTTGTCTGCTCGTGTCAGCAGGTGTTTACAGAGGACTGCTTGCACACTGTTTGGTTGTTTATTTGTTGGAATAAAGACTATTTGAGTGGTCACAAAATGCTACGTTTGGTTGGTCGCAGCTAATGAGCAGCTTTCGTTGGTGCTGGATGCAGATATGGGCAGGCGGGGGGGTGGGGGGTGGGTGTAGGGGTGGGGGTGGTGAGAACCAAACGTTCTGGAAGCCTCACATCTGTTGGAGAGCTTTTTACGTCATTATTATCAGCGCTGCCATTGTTATTTACCACAAGGCAAACAACACAGTGTGGGAGGTGTGAAGCACACAGAGCAATTATCTTTAATTGAGGCCGAGAATCACAATATTAAATGACTAATGTGCTTTTTCTTTTCACAGTGAATCGTCTGCGGACAAAAATCCATGGTCGTCCACCATATCAACAGAAAGCTTTGAAGAACCATGGATTTCACTGATCGTTATGGGGAATAATATACCAGTTTGCGACGGCTAGATCACACTGTGCTTATTACCTACTGTTTATACTTGGCGTAAAGGCGAGACGCTGAGATGTGTGATACCTCTAAGACCAATTCAGCTAGTAGATAATATTAAAAAAAAAAAAAACTGGCATCAGTTTCTGGCTTTCAGAAACGGAGCCACACTAATAAATGACGCTTCAAAAAAAAGAAATATCCATACTCAAACTTAGTATTTGTTCTTCATGCTACATCAATACAAACCACTATAAATTGACAGCAACTGTGCCGTTCTCCAATCAATCGCTGAAGCCTTCAGTGATCTCGACTGGTAGTAAAAGTCCAGGCTACGGTGTCAGAGAGGACCACTGTGTAGGCGGAAACATGCGATGTGATCCAGTGATCACCCTCTGTGTGTGTGTGTGTGTGTGTGTGCGTGCGCGCCTCATTACATCAACTCCCAGGGGTTTAAACATTAAACACTCCCCTTATACTTTCTATTGCATTCTCCTGATAATCAATAGCCACCTTGCCGTTAAGTGGCCTACAGGAACATGGACGGCACGATATATACACATGAAAGAAGAGGAAGAAAAAAAAAGAGACACATCAAAGAAATGCGCAGCGGGCGGCTCAGTCGCACAGTGTGAGGATGAAACAGACGTGGCCCTTTCAGGGTCCTCGAGTAAGATGTGATTTCTGAAGGAGACAGACAAATGGTGGAGACATCAATGGGACTCTCCTGGAGGCTGTTAGAGCAGGACGAGCCGACGAGTCAACAAATCCGCCGTTATTACAGCCGCACAAAGCAGCGACGATTTCCAATGCAAATACTTTTGTTGTGGTTGAAAAAGAGTGATTGTGCGTCAATTTGCAAAACGACGTTTTCTCCTCAATCGCAGGATGATGTGATTTAATTAGAAACATCAATACAAAACAAAACCCCACAGCGTAGCGTCGCATTATTTTTTATATCATATTATTTCATGCAGCCTGCATATACATCACTGCTGCTCACCTGAATGAGGCTCCACGTATCTACAGGCATGCCGGGAGCTAACGTGACAATGCATACGTCTGGTTGCGTCAACAGCCGTCACCTGGCTCCTTGTTGCTGGAGTGGACACTGCTTACTGGTCTGAACAGCTGCTCATGAATGCAGCAGCAGGCAGTGAGGCCGATCACGGCTGCCAAACCAGATGAATATGTTTGACTGGATTTGGGGGGGGGGGGGGGGGGGGGGGGGGGGGGGAGAGGCTAAAGGGTGCTGTTATCCAAACAGCCAAAAAACAAAGGCGTGGTGAGGATTTGTTGAGGCCTTTCAGGAAATATATTTTTAACGATAGTCTTTTTTTTAAAAACATTTTTTGGCTTATGTTCAATTTTTACTTTGTTTCTGCACATATGAGCAACATAAAACGATAGAATTCCAATTATCCTTTGATTAGCTAATAATGTGACCTGGACCATAAAATAGAAGAAGGAGAAAATGGATGAATTGTAGAAATTCACACTTGTCTCCCGGGTTTCTGCAGCTGTAACGGTTTGCTACAGCTCTGATGCCACAAAAGAAATAAACAGTCTCCCACACAGATACTTTGTTGCTACAAAAACGTACACAATGTCTCCCGACAGCCTGCAATCAGACACACAAACCCAGCCACTTTCATACATGACTTTCACTTTTACGCAAAGACCTGCAGGTCCAACGTCCCCTGCTCTCGAAGGAGCGAAATCACATCTCGCTTGGTTTCTCGGCAAACAAAGAAAGGTGCGAGAGGAACACGTGGTTGACTGCCAGGCTTATCTGAGAGGGAAGGTCACAGCAGAAGCAGAGAACACACAGTGAACAGCACAGCTGATAGAGGTGTTTGAGAAGGAGGTTTGAAACCTCTGCCACGCACTGGGGATTAAACAGCCGAGTCCTCTCTGGTGAAGACATACGGCTGTAAGCAACGCAAACAGTCAGCACCTCCTGAGCTGCTGCCGACATCCACGTCGACCCCTCCTCCGACTCCTCCCCGCCAGCACTGCTTCATCCTACTCCTCCACCTCTTCACCCCAGCCTCTCAGTGATCTGATGCAGAGCCAGGCTTCCGGCATTGTGGGAATCTCTCCTGACGGCGGCTCGTGTCTGAGTCCGCGTGGTTGCTGAGGAGGTCGGTGCGGCGTGCGTTTGAGTAAAAAAAAACATAAAAAGTCGTTCAACCTGTGGCGTCTTGAGGATGGAAAAGCTTTAGTCGTCTTTATCTTCCGGCTGAGTTCCTCAAACTTTGCAGAAAAACACAAGAAACTTTGAGGATTGGCTTTTTTTTTTTTTTAATTTCTCAGAAGGTGACGAAGTCACAAACGAGGTGAAAAAGAAGAACTGCTTGCTCATCACTGAGGGGGACGAGGAGCCGTTTCCAGTGATTCACCCTTCCACGAAAAACATCTGACCATCACCACCGAGGCACCTGTCACATGGACCCTGACTCTGACCAGCTGCTGCCTTTACCATAATCCACCATACAATCGACAATGCCGAACAACTTGTCTGCATCAAAGCTTCGAGTACTAAGCAACTGGCGAGGATGAGAGACGGAGCGATGACCAACCTGTATTTGACAAGTGTGTTTTTCACCTCATTGGAGAGAGGAGCGCGGAGGGACCGAGTCAGCGAGAGCGAGCAGGGGAGGGGAGGAGAAGACAGCCAGCGAGGGACGGTGTGAAGCCGCGAGAGGGGGAGAAGAGGGAGCGAGGGTGGACGCGCCGCTCCGGGAGACAAGATCGCCCCTTCGGCGGCGGAGGGTGGCGTTTTGTCAGCGCCGTAGCGGGTGAGTGTGAATTCTTTCTGTTATGGCAGGAAATTAAACAGTTCATAAGAGCAGCTGTCTGCGGAGTCTTCACACGGCGAATACACGATAAAGATGATGATGAAGTCCAGTTATAAATTCTAGCATTATAAAATTTTTATGGCTGAATATGAAGCCTGAGTTACTAATGACTCATGGAAGAAGTACTGGTGTTCGTCAGCTGTCAACGCAGCGTTTACACTTCAGACTCAGACTCAGGCTCGACTCAGCATCATCATCTTCAAATGGTACAATTTCACCGCCGTAAAGGTTATGAAATCAATCAGGAATCTGAAGTGTGTTTAAATGTAAAGTTTCCGGATGGCTGTGTGGAAGCATTATTTTTCCTTTTACCCAAGAACAGGTGAGAGTTACGGGGGTTATAGATGGATGGGATGACAGGTCACACGTCTGGCAACCCAACGCTCTGAGGTACAAACACCCATAAGCTTTGCCCAAACAAGTCTTCAAATTCATCCTGAGCTCAAACAGAATTAATCAAATGTAAACGTGATTTCATTACCTATTAATCAAATGCCTTGTTTTTGTACGTGTACAATATTCCGTTTATTTAATTCCCACATCTGAGAAACGTCACGTTGGCTTAAAGCGAGATGGCTGCTTGAACAGGAGAAGTTCCTGCTTTTCTACACCGTTTCCTTCCAAACAATTATCTGATCATTTCTGGGGTTTTGAACTTTTGGTCTGGCAAAGAGAAAAATGGGACGAAAGTCTTCCAAACATCTTCTGTCCAATTATAAATGCAAACATTAAACCAGGGAGTTAATTTGCCTTCGGAATAAAATATGCAAATCTGGTCAAACAGTGGTACTGAAGGATGAAAAGTGGGTAGACACCTGCAGCCTGTACTGCTTTGTTTCCTATTCCTGCGACCAGACGGTACATGACCCGCCTCATTCCTCTGCTTTGACGCCAGGCTCCTGCTCTGGACACGGCCAAACAAGTATCCATAACAACACCGGAACAAATAAATGAATGGAACGATTGGGAATATTCATCTCAGTTAGGAATACGTCCTTGTGTTTGGAAATGCAGTTAGCCGAATCAGTGAAACTCTAACGCGATTACCTTTTGTCTCATTATGATTGAGCCTTGATAGGTGCCCATTAGCAGCCCTGCTAAACTACGGCTGCGGGGGAGGAGGATTGATCCTTGTGTTAATGTGTACAGATAGATGGCCATGTTAGGATGTAAATAACTGCCCGGCCATTACCCCTAGCCACACACGCACATGGACATGCTCACGGAACAAAGGAATGGCATGGTGTGTGTGTGTTAACCCCTAGCAACAGCACAATCAACCCCCAACAATGCAACGGCTAAGAAACTGACAAAACAAAATTGCCTCTGGGATACAGTCGGCAATTTGTGCCTCGAGACTAAATGGCAACTTGATGTGTTTTAATTCGATCAATACGCCCTCAAAAGAAACTCTACCCGCCTCATGACTTTTGAAGTTCTCAAGGCAACAACAAGAACAACAACAAAAGACGTCTCACAATGTACCAGTTCTGGAATATTTTGAGTTATGAACAACATCAAGGTGTCATCCTTCGCAGGACGGAAGCCTGGGTTCTGCTGCACCCTCGCCTCAAGACTCAGCGAATGCAGACTCACTGAATGTAATCAGAGTCAATCAAAACATATGAATGCTAAAAGCACTTGGGATGTTTGGTCAAGCAGCGCGGACACGTAATAGCCTTCAATGAGACCACACAACAACAGGAATCAACATGACCTTCAATTCAAATCAAACAAGTCTGTTTACACAGTTTCCCTGTCGGGCTCCATTTCTCCCAATCACATCGAGTACAGTAGAGCTTCAATAGAGCCTCAGCAAACACACATCCAGCCACTCTATATCCTCACAACTCATATTTAAATACACGGGCAAGTCGACGCCACCGAAAAGTCTTCATGGATCATAGACACTTTGATGCTTCCAGTTGATTTCCATAAATATTATGCAATGCCAGGACGAAACTACGAGTCCCCCCCTCTCCTCCCTGGCAGCAAATGCGTCTGGATACATTAACCAGGAGAATATGTGAAAAAGAAATATAAACTATGTTAAGTTATACAAACGGAGAATGTATAAACACCTGTGACAGGTTCTGCACAAAAACATCTTCAGTAAAATGTATGAATGAAGAGAATGGGACATATGATGTGCAGTGCTGTTTTGGTGTGGAGAGTTTTATTATAGTAAGTAAAAGCAGTAATATTGCAGTATTAGGATCAGGATACACTAAAATTGCCAGATTTAGCATGCAGATGTTCTTTTCCAGTGTCTGGATACAACAAGATTATTGACACTTAGATAAAAATGAGTATTTCAGATGAATATCATCTGCCACATGCTGCTGTTTGGTTTTGTAAAGCCACATAAAAGACTGTCCCTGATCGTCCGGGACTAAATATATGCTCCCATATAATTCTGTGCCTGTGTCTGTAAAGTGAGCCGGAATTATAATTATTAAAGTGGCATCTGAAGCCTCAGTAACCTGGCCTTCTACGCAGCAAACAATTACCACATGTCTGCGATCTGTTCAATCCGGCTCTCGAGATGTGAAGTAAGAGGAGCTGGGATACGGGTGTGTTATCGCAGGCGAGGGCGAGAGAGAGCGAGAGAGAGAGAGAGAGAGAGAGAGAGAGAGAGAGAGACTGGGTACTGAGGTGTCATTTTCTTTTCACATTTTAGGAGCTGGAAAAAAAAAACTGTGGGCAGAAAATCTGATGTCTTAAACCAGAGACAGGATAAGATTTAATTCTTCTCGGAAATAAACGTTAACCTTAAGTAACAGGAAATGCTTCACGGCCATTTTAATCCAACTAATCAGCGGATTATTTGCTGAATTTGTTGATTGAAAACAGCGGAACAAATGAAGCGTTCCAATTCTGTCTTAAATGAAGTGAAGCTATCACCTTAGCTGCTAAAGATTAATGCTGAATTGCTCCAAGGATCTTTTTTTGAGTGTGTTAGAAAAGCTCTCTGCTCCTAAATGTCAGATAAGACAGAAACAATCACCGCCCACGCAGATGTATATTTACACCGTTTGGTTTTTGGCTGTTCACATTTGCTCAGCTCTGAAATCAATGGGTGGGAACATGAACATGAACATGAACATGAACATGAACATGAACATGAACGTGAACGTGAACGTGAACGTGAACAGTCAAGTCAACAGAGTTAAGAGCAGGACAATCGACATTAAAAAAAAAGTGGATCATTTCATGTGTTTGATGAAAACGCAGTAAAATCAGCTCACACCTGCCACCTCCATCGCACTGTGGCTGCCGCTCTGCGCTCCACCGCTTCGCTCTGGGATTTTAAACCTCGAAAGATTCGCGAGCTACATCACAAAAAGGTTGAGGAACACCGCCGAAGGCCATCTCTATCCCGAAATACATCACATCCTCCCATACTTCCTGCCTGTACATTCGACCCGATCATGATAACAAAACAAACCGTCAGATCCCTTGGATACAAAAAGTGAAGATGATATAAGCTCCACAATAAGAAGTATTCTTTAATAACTTCAGCCAGGAGGAGAGGGGAGGTCTCTGTGGCAAATTCTTGATTTCATGGCTACCTTAATTGGCCAGAAAAACGACTCTTGAAAGCATCGCCTCCCACGTACAATTAAGTATCCTCTACAGAGCCGCAGCCTCTTGCTGTTCGGCATGACTAATCTGACAATGTGGGCAAAACACAGAGACGATACGAGTCCAACAACTCACAACAGCACCTTTGGCATTTACACTACAAGAGAGCGGGAGAGACAACGCGGCGCTTCACAGCTCTCCAGCTCTCTAATGGCGCGAGAAGACAATTACAAACACAGTTACCTGCTCAGAACGCTCGTCCTCAGCTAAAAATGCCCCCCCAAGCCGTAGAAAGATAAGGTTTAACATCAATGAATTAGAGCTTTGGTCCAAATATGGCTTCTTTAGTTGATACATCCACCTGCAGGAACAGACTGACGAGGTGTTTTATTCTATATGGTTGAAAAGCATGTTTTTCTGACCATTTACTATAATAATAACAAATGTTAAAAAGCAGCTCATTCAAAGCCTTAAAATGTGATCAGCTAAAAACAATGGCTACAAAGATGTCATGTTTTTGAATAATATTATATTACAAAGTAACGTCTTCACTTATGTGATAAAAGACTAAACCGTGGTTTCAACAGGATATATATTATAATATGTATTTCCATATTACCGCAGTCCACAACACGTCAACATATTTGGGGGCTTGTTGAACTGAACTTGAGAAATGAGCCAGATGTGAGAAAGAAATATCAACACACAGAGGGACGAGGCTGCAGAGAGCTATGGCTCCAGGGAGCCAAACACTGACCACTGAGGCTGAAATGAGCAAACATTGAAAAACAAGGACAAGGCCGTCCGACAGCAGTGTCCATACAGAGCAATTAAAGTCCCTAAACACAGCAGACGTTTCATTTTAACTAATTAGGATACGGAGACAACGCCCGTCAGATTAAGTGGAGTGCACACACAGTATATTTTCACTGAGGCCAATGCAATTAAACGTCAAAACAAATCCAGTGACTCTTATTTACACTTTACGCATTTATACTTTTATTTATACAAGAAATCTCTGTCCGACATAGTTACCGACTGACTTTTCTTTTAATTTCCCCCAAAACGTCAACAATCTGAGCCCAGAAGACTGAGCGTTATTCGAATATACTGTGGCTTTGTAAAGCTCTGGCGCTTGAGGACGTTTGAGATGACCGAGCGCTGTAGGTGTGGCTGACAACACGAGCAGACACTTTTCGTGTCCCCGTCTTACCTGCCGACTCCAGCAGGACGTGGTAATCGGTCCCTCTCTGGGTGGGCGTGTCATCGTCAGGCTCCCGTTTCTCCGACTCCTCGTAACGATCCCAGTTTGACTCCAGTTTCCTCCTGGAGAAATCCTCCATCCTGTTGTCTTCCTCATCTCCACTTCCTCCTTCATCTTCATCCTGAAACACACGAATCAGAATTTCACTTTTTTTTTCCAGATTCAGAACACATGCAGATGTAGAGAGAAGCACTTTTCAAAAGTTTTACCTAGTTGAAGTTCAAGATTTACCCAGAACCAAAAATAAAACCCCACTGATGGTGATTCATTGAGTGCTATTCAGAGAGCGTTATCAACACATAGCATTTACTCATGTTTAGTAGCTGGGTCTAACAAAAGGGTCAGAGTAAAAGGCATGTCTCACTGTATGACAAAGAACAGAGGTTGGTTGGTTGGGCCCATTAAAATTGGTCTGAGTCACACATTTCCTCCTGTTTTGTCAGATAACTGCACAAACCCTTTAATTACGTCGTCATGGAAACGTGCTACAGGGGTCGCGTTCAAATTACATAGATGGAGTTTTGTTTTTTTATTATTTATTTTTTTAAAATGGTGCCCTGTCACAACTCAAGCACAACAAAACAGTGCTAAGGTTTTTTTTTTGTTTTTTCTTTTGATATCATCACGACCACATGGTAGCTATGGATGCACCAAAGGAGATTTTTATGATTGCAATCAAGGAGCCCCTATGAACCAAAGCGATGCTTTATGATTGCAATCACAGAGCCCCTATTGTTTCTCTTCTAATTCTGCAGTTAGCGTGGCAGGAGCATCCACTGACTGAGCAGCCCAGTGGAAATGAAGCTGAAGCCATTAGTGTCACATCCACAGCCCAGACTGTGGCACCGTACCACATCTGTGGGACGTCAGTGATGACACTCCATTAAACTCTGCACATAATGACAGGCTTTCATTCTGTGCATGTCTGTACATGCATGTATATATATACATACATATATACATATATATATATATATATATACACACACACACACACACACACACACACACACACACACACACACACACACACACACACACACACACACAAGAGGGGCACAGGCACCATGACACATCACAGACACACACACACACACACACACACACACACACACACACACACACACACACACACACACACACACACACAAGAGGGGCACAGGCACCATGACACATCACAGAAGTTTGTTTTATTTCAACGTGAATATGTAGTTGTTTTGAAACAGGGCCCCCATTCAGCTTCTGTCCTAGCATGGGGTTTGTTTTGGTGCTAATGAGTTGTAGCACCGCTTAACAATTACACTGACGAACCGTTACATTGGGCCGAACTGAAGAGAAGGACCGACTGTGTGTTTAATCATTGTCCAAAAGTGGGTTTGTTTTTAAACTGGGCTGGAAACTACTAAATTCATTATTTTTTCAATGGGGTTTGGTGGAGCGGGATAAGAGGACCAACTATGACTCTGTTTTGTTTCTCTCACCCGGTAATGGGGCTGCGCGACATGGCCACCTCCCCCGCGTCCGCGACCCCGGTGGTCTCTTTTTCCCCGGCCTCGGTGGTGACCTCCTCGGCCTCTTCCGCGGTGCTCACCGCCTGAAATGTCACTGTCGTGTCCGCCCCGACCGCCTCTTTTCCAGCCGCCTCCCCGGCCCCTGCTCACTCTTCCCTCCATAGCTGCCCGCTGTGCACGGACACTTCAACGTGTGACACCAGGTGTTACATGGAAGAGGGTCCGACAAGTGGGAGAAGAGTGTCCTAAGTTCCGGGTCTCATTTGTAGTTGTGTTAAACTGTATATTTATACAAACACACACACACGTTTTAAAATGTAGCGTCTGTACTGTTATATTAAATACTGTAATACAAAAACATTATACAGAATATGATCACAAAAACAATTCATCAAAACAGGAATACATTTCACACAAAGCTTATAAAATAAACGGAACACAGATGCATCATAAATGATTTGTTTTACACCCTAAAAATATTTATATTAAAGCTGCATCACATAAAAACATTTAAATACACAAACAAACAACTAAAGTTATAACATCTGCCTGTGTTGACGTGTGTTTAAGAATGAAAACAGAAAATCTACAGGGCTTTACGGTGATATTATTACATTTAAAGGAATAAAAATGATAATAATTGCTGTTTTTTTTTTTCTCTTTTCATTCCAGGAAAACTGCTCCTTCTAGCACGGGACTGCACATCGGGACACCGCGGCACCATGGACAACAACACCTTCAGCAACACCACACATGTGCACGCTGTTCCCCACAGCCTGTGGGAGGTGATAACCATCGCCACCGTGTCCGCCATCGTCAGCCTGATAACTATAGTGGGCAACGTGCTGGTGATGCTGTCCTTCAAAGTGAACAGCCAGCTGAAGACTGTGAACAATTACTACCTCCTGAGTTTGGCCTTCGCTGACCTCATCATTGGAGTGTTGTCGATGAACCTATACACCACCTACATACTGATGGGTTACTGGTCCCTGGGGAACCTGGCGTGTGACCTCTGGCTGGCGGTAGATTACGTCGCCAGCAACGCTTCGGTTATGAACTTACTTGTCATCAGCTTCGACAGGTACTTCTCCATCACCAGGCCGCTGACTTACAGGGCAAAGAGGACTCCAAAGAGAGCTGCCATCATGATAGGCCTTGCGTGGCTGGTGTCCTTTGTCCTCTGGGCGCCGCCGATTCTGTGCTGGCAGTACTTTGTAGGGCGGAGAGAGGTTCCTCTAGACCAGTGCCAGATCCAGTTCCTGACCGAGCCTGTGATCACGTTTGGAACGGCCATCGCTGCCTTCTACATCCCGGTCTCTGTCATGACCATCCTGTACTGTCGGATCTACAAGGAAACACAGAGACGGACCAAAGATCTGGCGGAGCTTCAGGGACTTGCAACAGAGAGCGTTTCAGAGGGGACCAAACCGCAGAGGACCGTGATTCACTCCTGCTTTCATTTCACCCGAGAGAGGAGAGACCGCAGCCAGGCCTCCTGGTCGTCGTCGAACCAAAGCAACGCCACAAAGACCACCACCAGGTCAGACGAGGCGTGGGTGAAAGCCGACCAGGTGACGTCATTCAACAGCTACACCTCGTCTGAGGAGGAGGAGCATCACCTGTCGTTAGAGACCCCGCAGGGCTCCTTTAAAGAGCAGAGCCTCGGGCAGAGCGATAAGAACGGCCAGGTGAGCGACTACACACAGGATCAGTATTTCAACACTCCTCAGAAGACGACCAGTAAAAAATGCATCTCTTATAAGTTCAAACCTGGCTCAAAGGGTAAAAATGGAAATCCTACCCCTGCCACGCCCTGCCCGCCTGGCACGGAGCCGCCCGCCAAAGACGCCTCCCCGTCCACCTCCTCCACGACCTCCAAACCTATAGACCCAGCACTGAAGAGTCAGATCACCAAGAGGAAGAGGATGGTGCTGGTGAAGGAGAAGAAGGCAGCCCAGACTCTCAGTGCCATCCTCCTGGCCTTCATCCTCACCTGGACTCCATACAACATCATGGTGCTCATCTCCACTTTCTGCACCAAGTGCATCCCCACGTCCCTCTGGCACCTCGGCTACTGGCTCTGCTACGTCAACAGCACCATCAACCCCATGTGCTACGCCCTCTGCAACAAGACCTTCCAGAAGACCTTCCGCATGCTGCTGCTGTGCCAGTGGAGGAGGAGGAGGGGAGGCGAGGACAAGCTGTACTGGTGCGGACAAACCCCAAACGTCAATAACAAGATGACCTGATGAGGCAGTGGAGACGTCTAGCAGACCTTTGCTTTCCTGTGAGGTTTTCTAGGTGTAAGCCGTGGTTGGTGTTCATCTCCAGCATGAAGCGCTGCATGTGCATTTCTGTGTTAGATGTTACAATGTGTGACACTTGTGTTATTAAGCGCGATGCAGCACTTTGCACAGCCCAGTGAAGGCGGACTGCACGTTCCTGCAAAGGTCAAAGTTCAGATTGAATCATTATTTGACACGAGAGCTTTGTCAGAGTTTGTTTACAGGTTACATCATTTGAGTCCACATTGGTTCAACACACATAAACAATCTACACATTAGACACACACACACATATATATATATACACAGTATACACAGTATATACATATATATATATATATACACACACAGTATATACAGTATATACAGTATATATATATATATATATACAGTACACGGGTTAGTGCATGGCAAGGTAGAATGTCAGTTTCATTCTCCCTTCATCAGACAAGTCACAGGAGAAGTGGCAGGAATGCGTCGCTGCAGAGTAAACGTGGCCAGGAGGAATAATTACAGGGACCAGTACATGGCAATTAAAAAAAACACAAAAACAAAAAACTGTATTTAAACGTGTTGATGTTGTGAGAAAAATGTTTGAATCCGTCCTTCACCCTTCATTTAATCCTTTTATTGTAATGCTCTCTGGCACTGTATATAAAGAACATAATGTAGATGTACACATACAAATTAATTTATAGTATAATAAACACGTTTCACAGACGTAATTAACAAATAGAAAATTGGAATTGCTCTGTACATATATATATCTACACATACACACACATATATATATGTGTGTGTGTGTGTGTGTGTGTTCAAGTGAATGTTTTTTTCCTCAGCTCTCGATATTGATCTAGTGTTCAAGGGCTAATCTGTGCATTTCCTGCATTCATTTCACAGTGGTAATACGACACGTGAGACTGTTTATGGATCTCACCTCTCTTCTTGTCGATATTCGTGTTACTGTAAAGAAAAAAAAACGTGGACAGCTGGTGTTTGAAGCTTGGCCGTCGCAGCGTCTCTGTGATGGATGAGCGTTGCTGTTGTAAATGAATGCACTTTTATGTTGTTTATGCTGTATCCCACTGAACTCTGTACCTTTCGGTCTGCTCAGAGGCAAACATGCTTTGTGAATGAATCCGTGCTCTTTGTCCGTCTGTGTATTTTTGTGATTGTGAGTCCGTGTGTGCTGTTCTGAACAGAAAATGAACTCAAAGGCAGAATTATACATCAGAATGAAAATTTTTTGTGTCAAACATCTGACCTGATTTGTACTTTGAAATTCCTCCTGAGCAAATCATTACTCCAACAGCTCATGAAAAATGTGTTATATATTATTACCAAATCATAATATCGTTACCTCGCTGTGCCTGATGAAGCTCAGTTCATTCACAATGTTCTGCTAAATTAAATCTGATGAGGTATGAAGGCAGCGTTTTTGTCACGTTCTGTGAATCGTACCTGATGGTCAACATATGACAACATATGTCACAGACACATTTTATTGGGACTTTAATATGGTCTTCACCGTCTGCTTTATTAAAAGCAAAGCCTGCTACACTCACAAGATCTTGAAAGCAAACATACAGCTTTCATCACTATGTCCTTAGGCACATACACACAGTGTGTAAATTCTGGCCATACATCACGCAACACAATAATTCAAAAAATTGCACTCGCTTCCAAACAAATATGACGGTCTGAAATAAAACAAAGTTGTTATATAAGCATTGCGGTTTAATTATCTAGGCTTTTTAAATAAGAATTTATAAGTTTTAAAATTCAAATAATCTTCATTCACAGTCATGTTACTGAAAACAAAAAAATCTCTGAGTATGTATATACAGTATATCCTCTTTCAGGTAGTGGAATTAGCAGCGGTGGGAAGATGCACACCGGAGGGTTAGCACAGAGACATTGATGAGTAGTTTGCTGTAGTAGAACCACGTGTAGAAAGTACAGAGCAGAGAGAGAATTACAGTTTTTGCAGAGTTAAAGAAATTTCAGTGCAGTATGGAAAAAAAATCTTTTGCCCAGTTTTCCAATGATACTGTAGAAAACGAGATGTGCTCAAAACATCTATAAAAGAAAACTGTACCATAGACCCAGAGAGGAAACGACACTTAAAAATCTTGCCTCCAGGATACAATTCCGTGCGTCTGTAGGCAGACTGAAGAGACACATGCAGTACAGTACTACCTCCTTTTGGCAGCTGGCCGGGTGCCCTTGCTGCTGCTGCCCGGCTTACTGGGGCCCTTGGAGCCAGAGAAGAGTTTGGTCATGAACTCAGAGACATCTGGGAGTTCAGGGTTGGGGTTCAACATGTTCATCGACTGTTCCATTTCCTGTGAAGGTGGCAGTAAAATGAAAATCCAATGGCAGCACCACTGAGCTTGTGACTTAAATATTTATCAAACTGACTGAATGCATGATGGAACTGTTGTGGATGCTTTACCTTTCTCATCTCTGGGTCATTAGTGTTGACCACCTTAGGCAGCAAAACAATGATCAGCAGGGGAAGCACCATCATCATGACCTGTAGGGGCAGCAAGTGCAATGATTTCAAATCAGATGTACTGTCTTTAATTCATATTTAACACAAGCATGTATATGGTTTGAATTCTGAAATTCAGGAACCTATTCTCACTGTAAATGGTTTGGTTAGTTTGGTTAAAGTGTGAGAAACTGATTACACATATCCAGCATGTTTATACAGCTCCATCAATGTTTTACCATTGGGTTCATAAGGAAGTCTGTCCAGCCCCAGGTCTCCCTCTTCATGAAGTAGCTCTGTACACCACTGGCCCGGATTTGGAGAGGGTATGGCTGGCGATTAACTTCTGAAGTCTTGATATAGTTTACATGACGAGCCCTGTGAAATGACGAAACGACAAAAAAAGACTTGCGTTATAAAAGTAAACTGAAGAATATCTTGACTCTAAAACATGTATCAAACATGTGTTACCTCATTTTGCCCTTGGAGGTGATATCAACACGCACTGGATCAAACTTGTAATTTGGGGTGACAACTTCCACAACATATGATCCAGAAGGGACATCATTCACAGCAAAGCTGCCATCAGTCCTGGAACAAGTGAAGTGTGAAAGTCATTTCCTCAGAGAAGACAAACCCTCGAAGACGCGGACACATGCGATCTAACACTGTCAAGCAACCAAATCCCAAGTGCCAACAACAGACGTGCATTGCCCCTGTGGAGCAACCAGTTTCCATCACGTCCATGGTTTTCTGCACTGTATGTTCTCATATGGTTATGAAGTGAATTATCTGAGCTGTCAGTTTGCTTAACTAAAAGCGAACAACACTACATTGCAAGGTCGATGCAATCCAATCATGTAGGTAGCAGTAAAAGTGTTTGATTCAACTGTATGATTATATTCAGTGGCTGTAGTTTATGATGTCCTGAGTCTTGTTGACATGTGTTCCTATTATTTTGCCCCCCCCCCCGCGTTCAACGAGAGCACAATAGGGGCACTGTGGGGCGATCATCTGTCAACTATGTTGACGCAATCTCAACAAAACCTGAAACCTTCGAGAAGTGGGATTTACACCGCTGACATGTGTAGTATGATGCTGTAGTTAGGAGACGTGTACCTAATAAACTGACAACCGTTGTACAGCCGGTTTAACAGCAATAACAGACCTATTAACAGAAACAGCAGAAACGCCCCGTGTGGCCGAGTTTGTTTGTTTTCCATCACCGGTCGTTGTGACGCTTCATAACGAAGAAACAGTCAGTTTAATAGTGTTATCATAATATATACGTATTTTATAATTAAACAGTGAATTATTCGGGATAATCGGTATCTACCATTTGCCAACAGTAAACATAATCCTACCATCCTTTTTTAGCTAGCTGGCTCTGCTAACGCTACTTCGGTTAGCAGTTTAGCTAGCAGGTTAGCTAAATGCTAGCTAGTTAGCGGTTGTCACCTGGGACGTTTCTTACCTCAGAAACCCGACATATTCTTCGCCTTCCACCAGGACTCTGGCCGTGGACACCCAATCTTGTGTTTTCACACCCGGAACTATCGCCCTGCCTTCGATTTTGAAGCGATCTCCGTTGGGTTGTGTCGGCCCGCCTGCGCCAGGCCCCGTTTCCAGGTCGGCGAAGCACCACGCTGCGCCGAGCGCGGCCTGCACGACAGCCCACAGCAGCGCTAACCTCTCCCCGCGTAGCATTCCGTCTGTCGTCGGTGAAACACTGGCTGCGAATGAATGCGCCTCGGCGAATGTTCCCAAACAGGTTCAGAGGAGCAGAGGACTCGACGAACCAGCTGTCGCTGCGCAAAATGACGTCATTACACAGAACTCAAACCCTTTTCTTCTTCTCTTGATCTCGCGCGCACTTTCTTCTTCTGTTGCTATTAGCTGCGGTTTAGTGCCACCTAGGGGATTGGCATGAGAATCAAAGGCTTGGTTACTTTCTCCTCCATATAAACACAGTCCATTACAACGTGCTGAACTGATTCTGTCTAATTACACTGTTTGCATCATCCTGTTTGTTGTTTACTTGCTATATGAGGTGTCTTATTGAATATTACAACATATCACATCACTATAAATTATTATATTACATCATGACACATCACCTCATGTTACCTTTATTTTTCTGAATCGTAACGTGAAGTGATGTGAAGTAATGTGGTGTGTCGTTAACATGTTGGAATAAACCGTGTCGAGCATGCCTGGGATGCTGAGGCCGATCCTTAATGAGAGGGACGGCATTCCTCTATGTGTACAGGAATTATCCCGTGACCTAACCATAGAGTGGGACGCCCTGCCCATTGACAACACCAACATATTAAAGGCCTCTGCTGATTAAGTGGTAGTTTATACTCTATGATTTTCTTTGCACTCCCATTTCTGTTTTGGAAATCAAAGCCATTTGCCTTCATGTTTTGACATCAAATAAATTCTCCTCTTCTTTTATCGCAGTTCTAGCCGAGTTCAGTTCAGTTTCGATTCCTGCTTCTCTCAGCAGGCTTATTTACAACTGCAAAAGAACAACAAACACAATACAACAACATGTAGGAATCATGTTTAGATTTTCACCAAATTTATTTAAAAGTAGATTAAAAGAATCATTTGTCTTTACAGTTTACAAACAGTCAATGTAATATGAAGAGGCAAAAGGAGAAGGAGCTCTAATAACTTAAGACTGTTGCAGATTCAAGTTGCAGATTCCACAGAACCCAGACTCAAGACAATGATGGGGAGAGGAGCATTCAGTACATCCACAAGTGCATTTGCTTTCCATGGCAAAGAGTGGTGGTGTGCGAGACAAAGAGCTTGGCACCTCATAGAGCGACATTAAAACCTGTCTCATGGGGGTCCATGAAATATGCCACTTCATGAGACGGTCCACTTCAATGTGAAGTAGTCATTTGCCATTGTTTTTTTTTTATTTGAAGGAAGGCTCAAAGAGTCCACCTTTAAGAGTCTCCGGCGCTCACTGAAGGAGTTGTCTGAATTATCAAGTTCAGTCCCAGTAAGAGGTTTGAGTTAACGTAACACAACCCGTCCAATCGCCTGGTTTCGTTATCGGTTTGTAACAGAGCCACGATCCAGCAGTAGTGGTCACATCCTCCAAGTCCTACACTGACAACCGTCAGGGCAGCTGTGATAGATAAGTCTCAATGCCCTGTAACGTAAAGTGGAGATAACACATTAGTTTTTGTCAGCCAGTGACACCGCCTGTGTGAAACGGAACATACAGATGGAAACAAATGAACCACAATACAGACTCAACTCGTGGTGGCTCATGTTGAAGCTGCAGGTTTTATTTAGGATGGGTGTGGTTGACAGTGTCCACCCAAAATCAACAAGAGAGCAGGAAAATAAACAGAAGGAGCACCTGTATGGTCTAAGAAACAGTTCTGTGATCACGCTCTGTCACAATGTTTGTTTAAACAATGTTTTTTCAAGGAAGTGGTGACTATGCTATGTTTCCTCCAAGGCAGGAAGAAAGAGTAGGCTTTAAAGTATGTGACCTAAATAAAACTTGCCACTGAACATTTCTGATTTTCAGGAGTGCTAAATGCCTATTTGAATTGTTTTTGTGAATTTTCCACTCTTGATAAAAATCCCTGATATGTCCTTTAATTATTTCATCCTTCTCACCTTTGCCAGCTCTCCTGTGGACCCTGGAACCAAACATAATCTGGCTCCTTCCTTCCACAAGTCCTTCAGCCGCTGCTTCATGACTTCAATATTCCTGCAATAAGATAAGATATTCCGTTATTAGTCCCACAGTGAGGAAATTTCACTGTGACAGCAGCCACATACAAACATTACCATTGCAGGCAGAAATTCTGCAATTTACACTCACTGTAAGTCACTGAGGGACTATTAGGCTGTATTACAGCATATGGTACGCACCTGTCCTCTGAACAACTGTCCCGCAGTTTTTTCTCATTCTTTGAAAGTTCTGGCCACCATTTCCTGATGACGGATTGAACCCATTGTAAACCCACCACGATGTGTCTGTAAAGGCAGATAAATATCAGTTCTCATATCTCAGTTCATTACATTATTTATTCACCAGAAAGGCTGAATGGCTTAGACTAAAACAGTAAATTAAAATCGATTTAGTCGTCAGAGATAATGTAAAGGAAACAGTGATCACAACATGAGCCATTCCTCAGTATGACTTACTCTTCATATTTACTGGTGAGAATCACTTTAACTTGGGGCAGGAGGTCAACACAGCAGCCAAGTGACAAACGTGGTGCTTCAGTTTGAAGACTGGTGTGATACACACACACACATAAATAACATTAAAAGAGTCATTCATTAGTAACATGAGCACACGGATGTCTGGATTCATTCTGTTTGATTAATGTAAATAAGCGTCTGACCATCATAGGATAAAAATCTATTGAACAATACAGCTAATGTCTTTGCATTAAATATAATTTGATTTCAGTGTACTAGCTTGTGTGTAATCGCATATAAGCTACAAACGGACATAAAATAGGCCTTGACCTTTATAATTTAATATAACAATATGGTTTACTGCAATGGCTAAATGTACTGTCATGTCTCAGTAAGACAATGTGGATTCTAATGCTACATGCTCATATCCCATAAACAGAAACAAATCAAACATCCAGACTTACTTTTTTGTTAGGACAGGTAAGCAGTCAAGCAGCACCCCTGTGTCTTGAATTCTGGGAAACATGAAAAAAAACATGAATGAAACCAGTGTGTGCAGCTTTACCAACATAAAACATTGAGTTGACACTATTTTTACCTTGATAAATACGCCACTAATTCATTGGCATTTCTTCGCCATAGTGTTCCGGCTACTTTAAGTCGCAGATTCCTTCCAAAGAGGACCCGAGTCATAGCTTCATGGTCCTTTGATAGCTGTACAAACCAGACAAGCAACACACAAAGGGAATTCAGCCTCAGTTACACATCTATCAACCTCACCAAAGAATTTTGTGCTTTATAACAAAAAATGGCAGAAGCAGAAGAACAAGCAGTAGTTTTAACTTTGACCTTCACCTCAGTAATGTCACTGTATTTGGAGCTGGCCCCTGCCATCTTGGAGGCCTCTGCAGAGTTCACAGGGAGCCCACAGTTGTCATTGTAGTGACCACCCCGCACATCATCTGAGCACGTCAGCTCATTTTCCTTGTTGGCCATGCCGGGGTCGCGGGCACGGCCTACATCTGAAGCCTTGCGGTGCAGCTTTGAGCCCACCTCCGCCTGTGGACCACCCTTCCTCTTGCAAGACGACAACCGCTTCACTGTACCTGGACTGCGTGCTCCGTAGTGCACCTGAAATCTGCCGGGAAGGAAATCAAGATGGACTAGATGCAAAGCTGTCTTATTCTGGAGAAGCGTGAAATGCAAATCCACAGACATGGTGTAAATGGTTATGGCAAGGTGCCGTAATGATCCAGTGACTGTGAGGTGATGATCTGAGGGACACAGACAGTGAGCGAGTGACTATATAAATCCCAAGATGTGGAACAGAGACTCACCTTTCCTTATCTAATTCTTCCTTATTTATTATATCCACCTAAAACAAAAGGATACGGGATGAGGCCACTACTGCACTAGAACACCACAGTAGTGCACTTCACAGTGACCAGCATACAGGAGACAACAACACAATGACATACACTTTTGATCGGTTTGTCCATTTCTCCATACCTGCTTCATGTTCTTCTCAGCAGAAAGATGCCGACAGGATCACAGAAAGCCATTGGTTTTTACCTCTGATGACCTTAAAGACTCTGCGCTTCCTGACACACTCAGCAGCTGCCATAATAAGGGACACTGTTGGACAAACAATTGTGGGACATTCACTGGGGGAGTCACTCAGGGCTAACTCCGTAGCAGCAGGCCACAGCCTCTGTATGCTATTCCTTGCTAGTTGCACCGTGTGATGTTAGATAAAACAACGAGATTAAAGGAGCAACGCAATAAACAAAACAACAAATGCTAAAGTTTGGTTAAGGAAGGCGTTGGCTGATGCGATGTTAGCAGTTAGCGTTAGCTTACCGAGCTACAGCAAAAGTCGGGAATGCCACTATGATAGGGTTAAAATGTGGTTTAGTTTGTGTTTAAATGAGACGCGACGTTTAGAGAATAACGATACAACACTTTGTTACGTCTCTTAGCTCATATGCACACAGTTAGCTTCAAGTGTTAGCTTTTTGCGACGTAGGGAGCAAGTAGCTGGGCCGCTAGTGGAAGCTAGCTTGTTAGCACTCCTGCTCTGAGAACATATGGCTCAACAGGTGGTGGTTCAGACATTATTTACACCGATTAAACACTGTAGGGAAACACTGTACACCAAACACCAACCACTTCATGCCGCCGGGTGTCTGGAGGTCTCCGCCAATGTGTAACATCCAAACCGGGACAAGCGCCTCAAACTCGGGGGCAACTCCTCTCCGCGCAGCTCTGCTAGCTCCTCAGAGTTCCACCATTCAAATGAATACACCGCCGGTGTGGGAGGATTGTGGGATTGATCCTGGCAAAGAAAACAAGCAGCTTTAGCGACGACTGCTGGACGTTATGTTTACAACGCCACAGCGCCACCCAGCGTCACAATAAAGCTTGTGCTCTGCTCCAGTAGCACTGAGATAAAAACAATTATTATATTATATTATATTATATTATATTATATTATATTATATTATATTATATTATATTATATTCTTCTATTTTAATAAAAATACAATAATATAAGCTTTTCTCAGGGTATAGTTTCACAGCGAGGTTTTTTTCTTACACGCCTGTACAAACACACACCAGCATACAGTAGTTAGTGATGACACACACTGGGCTGCTGCTGACAAGCTTTTCAGTACAGATAGTCCACATTGTCTGCGTCTCACAGATGAAGGATCTGGTCTTTCGCTCATGACACAACCCTGTAAATGGTGGTTTTGGCTTGGAAATATTTATTGACAGGGATAATAGCAGCTTCCTGTCCCGCACCTCCATAGCAACGCTATCACCCAAACTATTAAGTGTGAAAAACACTGAAGCACGAGTCAATCATTGTTTGTGGTGATGAATGAAGATGACAAAAAGCCAGGTTCAGATCAATACAGCATATAAATACATGTTCTATATGTAGTTTTACAACCACAATGCTGTTTTACATGTTTGCTATTGTTATGCTCAGCTTAGATAATTAGCTGCTGGCTCCTGCTATGGCTGCATATCTAAAATCCAACTATTTCAGGTAAACACAGGGCCATATCACCAGGTACTGGATAATAAGCCCCAGAAACCGCCCTTTGCCTCAGATACAACATTTGTTGTTTATTTCAAGTTCTCCATGGAGGAAGTGAATGATGTGCTCATCACAGGTAAATGGAATGGACCCTTGAGCTTGTGCCGTTTCTGTCAAGATCCCATTTTCAACATCTCTCATTCCACAGGGCTGAGTGGGTGGTTGTGGCCGCTGTGTTATGATGTTTCGAAGGAGGAAAATTTCCTGGCTGGTCCCGAGCACACTGAAAACCATCGCAGGCAACGCCAACGCCAAAGAACACAGAGCGTTTCTGAGTGACTGCCGTCATCGCCTTATGGTGAAGCGTTTCTGTCGTGATGGAGGTGGAATCGTCTCCTGATGACACGGTCTCAGGTTTAACGCTCACTGAAAGACTGGAAGCGAATGAAGACAGAGTGAGTCAGTCTGTATGGCTGGCAGAGTCACCACCTCTCAGCTCGCTCCAGTATCCAGCTCCCAAATCACAAACAAAACTATTAGAGGCAGGAGTTTCCTGAGAAAGTCATGGTGCAAATACCTGAAACGAGCACCAGCCCTTCCCAAGTCACGCTGACAGGCCCAAACCCAATTTAACAACTGAATCGCATTTTCTATTCACTACCTTTGCATCTGTCTCTTTCCTCAGACAACCGCAAAAATGAAAAAGCATGTTTGCTCTCTTCTGTTTATCATACCCAAGCATCAGAATGCAGCTGTCGCACCAACCCAAACACACCACACCACGCAGCTACTGACCAAAATAAATCCAAGTCGGAGCAATTGAAATCATCACGGTGTACATTGGCGTACTTTAACAACAGCCAAACAAAATGTTCCAGCCGTTTGAAGAAAGCGTAATTAGATTTGGGTCAAATATTTGGTGGGCTGGTGGTCGTCTGGAGAATTCTAATTGCATTTAAACCACCAAATGTTGTGGATCAACACAAGGCTGCTTTTACAGGCATGTTATGAGATATTCTGACATAATGTCACACACTGTCATTCAGACTGCTGCTGTGCTAATTATTATTTTGTAAAATGTAGCAATGTGACACTGTGATGTTCAGTGGTCTCTATGTACTGAGCTGTATTGTACGAAATAAATGTATGTCTGTATACTTTATTATTTTTGTGCGTAATTGTATATGACTTGTATGTATGCATGTATGGACATATGAGGTATGTCTTTATACACAACACCAAAAACATAAACATGGGACATTGTAATGTAATGTGAGCAAATCACATATTTGTATAAAATATTGGATGAGGCGCATTTTCAGTTGAATCCATGCTAAACCAGTATGTCAACCCTGAACCCTGTACATCATCTCGCAGACTGGGTTCCTTTCACTTCCTGGATGTAAACATCTTCCATAAAAAATGAGCAGGAGATAAACATGGAGCCCTAAACCTTGTGTTCTCATTTGAAAAACGCCCCCCCTTGCTAAGTTACTAAGAGCTTTAGGAGATTTACATGATGAAGAATGTCTTTATATGACCGGTTTTCCTGCAGATGAAAACAGATTGCCTGTTTGAGTCTGGGGGTGTTAAAAGCTTTAGATGCAAGGGGCTGGAAAAATTCCCCTCATACTCCTCTACGGATAAGTCTCTTAGCAGGATGTGCTTCCTGGTCATAAGCTGTTCAAGTTGTAACCGCAGAAAAAGTTCTCTTTGCAGTGAAGTCAACGTTTTGTTGATTAATATTTCATGTTGACGAAGCTATGTATCGTTTACCAAGGTACTGGACTCCTTAAAAGTCTTAGTCGTGACATAAAAACACAAAAATATGTTTCATGTCATTAAAAAGTTGAAGCACAGAGCTGCGTCCCTCGGGACCCCCAGCAAACAAGCAAACTAATTGGCCACTTTCTGTAATCAGGAGTGGGCGAGGACACGCTACTTAACTCGTTAAAGCCAATCAGCTACGCTCCTTAATTTGTCTTTTCCTGTAGCCACTTCATACACGCCGTCAGATCAAGGGGTGAAAAAGATTGACTTTAGCCACCGGAGCTTCGTGGCAGTAATTGTGTTGACGTTACGTAAGGCTGTTTTGAGAGGTGCTTCACACACAGCACCTCTCTTCTCAGAGTGGCCCTCTGCCGCGTCGAGGAATTCGGGGCCCTCGTCGTCAACAACTGCAAACAAAATCAAATCAAAGGGATGGCAGGGATCTCCGGGAAAGGAAAGATGGCAGGGGTTTCTGCATTCCCGTCATATGACTCAGGGACAGATGTCCAGGATGGAGCTGCGGAAGGCCTTACACCGAGCGTTTGTTCTCATCAGTCATGATGGAAAAATCTATCTATCTATCTATCTATCTATCTATCTATCTATCTATCTATCTATCTATCTATCTATCTATCTATCTATCTATCTATACATCTATCTAGAGATATAGATACAGATATATAGATATATAGATATACAGATATATAGATATATAGATATACAGATATATAGATATATAGATATACAGATATATAGATATATAGATATACAGATATATAGATATACAGATATATAGATATATAGATATATAGATATACAGATATATAGATATATAGATATATAGATATATAGATATACAGATATATAGATATATAGATATATAGATATATAGATATATAGATATATAGATATATAGATATAGATAGCAGGAGGCATGCCAGTGTTATTTTTAATCGAGTCTGGTTCTTGTCTCTGCCCAGTTTGTTTGCAGTTCCAGGCTGAAGTGCTGATTGATTTGAGCCGGTTGTTTGTTGGGGAGGAACGTCTGGACGAGTGGCAGATCCCTTGTGTTGGACTGACATCTCCATGTAGGTGGCCCTTTACAGCAAACAGATGCTCAAGCATGAACTTGATCGTCGTGCGAGAACTTGATGCAACACTAGATGGCAGTGTCTGTCTGTCTGGGTGTCTAGTCGGATGGGTTTGTGCCAGGTACAAGTCCATGACTCCAAGAAGCACAACACTTATGTCATAAAAGACTCAAAGTGAAAAGCAGTAAATCTGTTTTTTTTAAACTTGAAAAATAATTATTTGTTGTTATTGGTTATTTTCCTTCAAAAACCCCCCCTGCTAAACCATGTAAACGTTACACGTTCTTCCCAGCGTCCACGCTCTGACATTGGCATGTTTGTTAATATGCTAGAAAATAATTTTCCAAATTGATTTGGAAGTGGAAGAAACGTTTTATTGTTCACCAATGAAGGAAATGTTTGAGGAAGTGTTTAACGGTGTCGTATCACATTAACACACGTCAGCATTAGGACGCAGGAGGCGCCATGTGTGAATCGAGTTGTAGGACGTGGATGTTTTCCATTTTCATCCACAGCTGTAATTGAATTACACCAACATCAAAACCTGACACGCGGGCCCCTCCTGACAGGTAACAGATCAGGGCCGGCCCCTCGTTTGACCATCACAGGCCTGCTGACTCTCACATAGTGACCCCTGGATCTCAGCTGCCCCTTCATACTTCACCTTTGACCCCTGCCTGCCATTCAAGCCTCTTTTATTTTAACATGTTCCACATTTGGACTTTGAAGGTGTGGTTGATTTGTTACCTACATCACCAACGTTGGCTATTTACTTGATGGAGCAGCTAGCCAATGCTCTAACACAGAGGTCTTCAACAGGGGGTCCGCGACCCCTAGGGGGTCCGCAGAGGTACTGCAGGGGGGTCGCGAAAGTTTTGTACTATAGGACCAGTTTAATATAAAACACAATTTTATACATGAGTAGGGGGTCCCTGCTCCATCTCTCCGTCAGTTTGGGGGTCCCTGGCCTGGAAAACGTTGAAGACCCCTGCTCTAACATAAAGTATAGCAGCCCCACTATACTGTACTGCTCAGAGCTGCTGCAGCGCGTCACATCATTAGACTCCTACATTAGTCATGCTTAGTGTTTGACTTTGGCCTGTGTGCACCTCCACAGCATGTGCACACACCAAATGATGATGAAGTGCCCTCGCGCTGAGTGCTGGAAGCAGGTATGGAGCATATATAGTGGCCCCGCGGCTTCCTCCTGTGTTTGTGCGATTGAAGCCGGAGATTTATAGATTGGATTTGTTGAATGTATGTCTTGGCGTGAAGTCTCTGGAAACGTTCTGTACTTTATAGTCTTCCAGAGCGTGAAGCCGACAGGAAATTGATGCATCGATGTGCAGGACCTCTCTGTTTAGGTTGTAGATTGACCCTGCACGTTGGACACATGTCTTTAGATGAGCTACCTGCGAGGACATGGTGTGTTTGGCCGAAAATACAGTAAGTACACGAGTATTGGTTTCCAGTTGTGGCATAGTCAGAATCATTCGCTCTACCCACACACAGAGGTTGTTTGCACATGCAGCTTGTGTTTTCTTTTTTTTTTTAACCGGCAGCTTCAGGCTCTATAATGATTGACAAGAGCGGTGCAATTTCCATCTTAACCCCTTCCTTCGTGGCTCCATGTCAACGGCCCCTGGATCCCAACGCCCAATCCTGCGGGCCAGAATGAGACATGCAAGAATGGCCCCACACAGGAGGCTAGTTGTCCCATTCCCAGCGCTCCGAGATGAAGTCAATATTCCACAGTTATACCACATACAGCTGACTGCATGTACCGACCAATAAACATGACTAGCATCGCCTGAAACAGTGAACTGCGCCACTGGCTGCACAAAACAGTCCTTAATTTGAAAATTTGGACAGGAAGTGTGTGTTGGTGTGTGTGTGACACTGATTGTTATTGTTGCTTTGCCAGTCGGGATTTTCTGCCTTAAATGTGGCTTTGGATGAACCTGGCATCCTGATGTTTGCCTTCAGGAATGCATGCAACCATGGATACACACACGTCTCGGTATAAAGTGGTAGAGAGGGTGGGAATAGTCTTTCCTCCCAACGGAACATTACAAAAGCAAAAAAAATAAAAAAATAATAATAATAATACAAATAGTCAGGATAAACAGAGCACAGTGAATATCTGTGTCTGGGTACACACTGTACAACAGTGCTCCTGTATACAGAAGGAGGGAGGATCAGGTTCCTGCAGGCAGCCTGGTGTTGTGGTCGTGTTTTGCAACCAGATTTCACAACATCAATGGGATTCCTTAATCCGTCTAATTATAATTTATTATATTTTGGATCAAACGATTAAAATCGAACGTGACGGCTCCAAACGTCTGTTATTTGAGAGCATTTCAAAACCCACAGTTTCAAAGAATAAATTAACTTTCAAAAGTTTCACATACAATCAGTTTATATCAATCACAATCAGGGGTTGATTGTGATTGATATCAAGTTTTTATATATATATATATATATATATATATATATATATATATATATTTCATGTTTAAATGGCTTCAGACATCTTCAGCGGAGCCTGGTACTGTCAGAGGCCTCCATGAAACAACTCTCCTCCTCCCCATGTGGTCATATCTGTGTGTGTGTGGGTGTGTGTGTGTGTGTGCGTGTGTGTGTTTCCCTCAGAAAACATTTCAGATCAGTAGGAGAAAGTTTCCATTTGGATGCTTTATAGACCCCCCCCCCCCCGCTGGTGGTTCGTGCCTGGGCTGACAGCTCCGCTGGGCCTCTGGAGGCAGCTTCCACTTACACCATCAGGTGCTAAGCTCCTTGGCGGAGTTTAGTCTCAAACTGCGAGCGTATTAAAAACCCTGACATCCAAACTGGAGCCGGGGAAGATTGATCTGCTGCTACGTGAGACCAGTAACCAGTCTGTCAACTCATCAGCGTGATGGAAAACCACTTTACAGCGAGAGAAACACATGCAATTATATTCTACTCTAGCTTTTCTAATCACTCCCCTGCACAAGAGCAGGACGCTGTGTGAGGAATAACATGTTTTTTTTAATGTTTCGGATGTGATGTGTCAACTCTTTAAATAGATAAATGATAAATAATTATGATAAAAAGTGCTGCAGACGCAGCTTTATTTCTCGTTTCGTCAGGTTGAGTCAGTCATCATCGTCTCATACACGCAGACAGGTTCATGTTCAGACCCAATCAAAAAAAAAACCCTTTAAAGTCTGTTAAATACCAAAACATGGCTAATATACTAATAATCATATCTAACTAACTGTTCCTGCTGTTTGTTTATGTGCTTGCTAACATGGTAGCCACAACCACTTGAGGCCAAATCTTATTGCGCAACAATCTGATATGTGTCAATGAGACACTGTGTAGCTCCTCTGTGGTGCATCATCTCATGTGTAATTACAGGCTCCACATTAACTTGATGGATGTCGTCTGCCGGACGAGCCTGAGTCCTGCTCTCAGCTCTGGTCCACCCAGCCACAGCTGGACTCACCAGGACGTCCACTGCTCTCCCACTCATCCCTCAGCTCTGGTAGTGAGGGCTAATTGGACCCACCTGGAGAACGCATGCATCTCAGAGTGTCTAACTGAAATCATCATGCAAAACTAAACAGCTCTGTCAATGAGCCACGTAGAAACATCAGGAAACATCAGGAAACATCAGGAAACATCAGGAAACATCAGGAAACATCAGGAAACATCAGGAAACATCAGCTTTTCTCCTCCTGAACCGCGCTCCGAGCCCCGTGAGCGTGTGCGTGCCAAATAAAGGCATGCACACATGTGTGGGCAAAACATGTGTCTCCTCCAGATGACCTGGTCACCACTGGCTACCAGTCTGGGGGCCGCGCCACAGCGCAGCCGCCTGCTCGTACCGAACACACAGCGGCGTGCTGAGCAGATGTTCTAAACCCGCCTGTGTCTCTCCACGCTGCTGGAATAACACTCAGCACGTCAACACGTGGCCATGTGAAGAGGAGGAAAACACTCAGCCGTCACGTTTTCTGCAGCATGCCGAGGTCAAAGGTCAGCGGCAGTGAAAGCACCTGGTTGTTCCTCTAAACCCACGGTGCCAAGTTTCTGCTGGACCTCCCTCCACTTCAAATGACCTGACGAGTGGCTCCATATTATCAGCTGCATTACTTTCACAGGAAATAACATTTTATTGGAAAAGTCCGAATTTGGCGTCAACGGGTGAATTGGCCTGGAGTGGTGACGGCTAAATGCTGTGTCATGTCTGAGTTACTGGGACGTGTTTTCACAGTGGTGTAGAATAACAAACATCCGACTCTTTGAACTGCAGCAGAAGTGAATGTCTCAGCGCCAGAAACCCGAGCCGCCAAACAGACCACCTATATGTGTGTGTGTGTGTTTATCAGCATGGACGGCTACACGCACTGTAAACCTCCCGTGTCCGGACGTCCACAACAACACAACAATCATCACAAACCCCCTCAGGATGCTGCTGTGGTCAGAACTAGTTAAACATCAAGCCCGTGAGAACATTTCCAAAACATCTCACTGAATCACGATGAGGAAGAATGACTCGTTTAAAGGAGACGTGTTGGTTTTGTGACAAAATTAATGATCCAATTAATATCAATTACCTTAAATATGTGTTGGTGTTATTTATTCCACTAATTATTGACTGTTTCAAAGAAGACCAGCGATCAAAGCCTATTGAAATAGTGTATATGAATACATAACTAACTTTTTTTTTTACTGATCAACGTAGGAGAAGTAGGATCAATAACTGAAATCATCGATTACGCTTCGAATAGACTCATCGGTCTCGTGTTGAAGCAGAGCGGACAAACTTTCTCCCGACATTCCTGCTCGCTCACTCAGCCTGCTGCTGCTCTGTTATTATTCCCAGAGTATCTCAGGTCATGAGACTAAAACACCAACAAATTCCTGCCCCTCTGGATCCACACACACACACACACACGCACAAACACACACACACCAATTCCCGTTACCTTCTGCCTCTTAATGCCGTGAAATAGCCAGGTATCCCAGGCATGAGGAGAATGGCCGTCCAGACGTGGGCTTGGATTAATAGTGTCATCTGCTTGGTGCTTATTTCATCTCCAGTGGTTATTTGCAGTTTTCCAACATGAATCCCTGCCATGCTACACCTGTATGATGATGCTTTGGTGATATGGTGATAAACAACTCTGACAGCTTGTTTACAGCCGTCCAAATTCCTCCCCTGTTCAATCACTTCATGTAGCAAGACTCATCCCGTAATTACAACAATTGAAATTCTTCCATGGCTGAGTGAAAAGCGACTGACAGCGCGAACGTCCGTCATCGCTGCCGACGTGCAAAGAAAGAACGCGTCCAAACCACAGCTGTCGTTCAGAGGCACTAAATCAGACAACCGGTGTAAACACAGCATCACGGCCTCACAAACACAGGGAACGGGCTCAGGGTGAGTTATCATGGCGATCATCAGCGAGGCGGATCTCATGTTACTCTCACCCCTGTGGGTCTTTGGGCTGAAAACACACAACTTAATGGGTGACATTGACGGGGACCAGGATTGTGGGGTCAGGGGATCGTGTTACCCAGGTAAGGCCCAGAGGAATGTGGCGTCGATAACAGCGTCCGCGTTATCGACTTGTGACCGGCAGCCGATGAAAAGTCGACCTCTCTGATGATTAAACCCGATGTAACCGATGACAGTGACAGATCGGAGGCGGCAGGAGGCTGGAAGAGGTGAAGGTGGCAGACAGGCAACATGAACTGGAAAGCAGCCTGATTTCAGTCACAGGTGTAATTAAATCAATTAAGGTAATGCGAGTTCAAGGTGATGCTGGGTGAAAGAATCAAACTACAAGCGTGGAGATGTTTGTTGTGTAACATTCACTGATACGGACCAGAATGTAAAAAGAGAGAAATAATATTTTTCTCTTTTTTTCTTCTCCTTTTGTATCAATTAGAGCTTTTGTGATTGTTTAGATTTTCATAAAGCAAAAAAAAAAAAAATCGTCCTGAAGACTTTTACTATGAATAGTTACAATGATGTTACTATTATGATGATGATGATGATGATGATGAATAGCTGTTCTGTAATGCCGCACTAAAACCCACCAGAATGACACTGAGGCTTATTCTATTTAAAAGTAGCGTGTTCCCCTCTCGGCCAAACACGCACTGATCCTCATTTGGAGCACATGAAGGAGCCCGGGCCCCGGGGCCCCTGTGCCACTGAGGAGGCCTTTGAGAAGACATCTGCAGCGCTAATCTTCCCTGTCTGTGCTCGAATCAGCTCCGAGCAGCTCAGGCTGTTTACCTTCCACCAGGGACTCAAACTGAGATGGTGAAATTTGCACAGCCGCCTCATCAAAGAGCCACATTACGGCTTCTCTGCCTGTGTAAACGTTCTTGTTTTGTGGTTACGCAACACTGGATGACTGCGTCCTTTCATAAAGACCAAAACTATGTGCGGAGATTCATTTATTGTTGTTGGCAGAGGCACAAATATGAGAGTCTCATGTTTGCCACATGTTAAAATATCATGACTGGGCCAATATTATCACAGATACACTGTTGTCCACGTCAACACAATTAATAACAAGTAAGACCTACACATTTATCATGTGTCAGAGAGGCGGCGGGGACGTCCTCCACCTGCCACCTCACTGAGTGGCTCCGCCCCCTGACGCACCGATGGAGAATGTTTGGAGAAGCGTTTACGCAAGATCTTCACAGTCATGGTTTTCATGGGGAAATCTGAGGAGCGACTGTCCACGCTGAGTCACGGCGGTGAGGCCACGATGGAGTTATGTGAACATAAACAGCCAAGACAGACCAATATGGATGTGTAGATCCATCCATAATCACCCAGCATGCATTACATAAGCTTCATCTATCCAGCAATCATCTACACTGCTTATATACACGTGTCGGCCAATCACAGGGTCAATGGACTGTGGCGGGAGGGAGGTGGAGAAAGTCCTCAAGGAGAAAATGAAAGACACCGTAGAGGAGCGTTTTGTGAGATGGTTTCAAACACCAGCTGTTCCCTTCAGACGCGGAGATCTGCAGATTCCTGAGGCGAATTCTCACTCGCTCCTGATTTCGCAGCCTCAGCCACAGCAATTATTGTCCATACTTTTAGAGTGAACCCACACCAGACTAAAGACAGACATCCAGCTGAGACCTGATCCGTCTCCAGGACTCCTGCCTTGAAGATCAGACGAGGTCAGGACCCCCCACACACACCCTCTGTAACAAAGAGCTCTTTTAGATAAACCAAATCGTAAAACAGAACAAATGTGAGCTTTTGCACGTGTGGTAGAGAAATGGCTAATTAATTAATTGGATTTAATGTGGATTTAAGGGGCTTATATTTATATAAGCGTGCTAACGACATCAATGATGTCAACATCAATGATGTCCATGAGAATCTCAGCAGTTGGCAGGTTGTGTTGTTTGTCATTTGCATCGGTATGAAAAGGGAAAAAAATCTCTCTGCAGATGTGTTTGGTTTTGTTTTCATTAATGATTTTGACATGTTGTGATACTCAGGCCTACAGGCATCAGTGATGTTGTGTGTGAAGCAGACATCAACGGCAACTGGATCTGATAATGTCGACACTGGTCAGACTTAATGAAAGTCACAGCAGTGGGATGTTAAAGAGCATCGCGAGCTGGTTCACTGATCGCCAGGCAACGTGATGTCATCCCGTCTGGATCAGCCAGACATTTTTGTCGCTGGCTTGATCATCTGGCACCGCCGGTTTCTGGGCATAAAATCTGAAGGTGAGACGCTCAGACGAAAACCCAGGTGTGCGTAAATTCTCAATACTGAATTTCCAAGGATCAAAGTGTAACTGTCTGAATTTATTGGAGGGTGCACGCTAAGCGTTTGGGTTTCGCTGCACCGTCTGAGCTCGCCACGCTCAGGTGTTCAGAAACAGGAAAAGAAATCTTTCCCAAACCAATAAAAGTGATCAGTTACAGTTAGATCACATCTGATTGGACTGTGTCAGAGTCGGGTCAGTGGTTCTAGGGAAGCAGGAGACAGCAGTTATAAGTGAGATAGACACACACACACACACATAGACAGGATGTGTGGAGGTTTTAAAAAAAGAAACAGAAGGAAAAAGATGAAACGCATCAAACCAGGCTTCATTCCCAAGTTTTCCAATATTGAATTCATGTTATGGTGTGGAATGAGGAGGAGCCAGACGCTGAGGTGCAGCACGAGGGAGGGTGTCGGATCGTGTTGGTCTGCGTGGGTCCGCTCGCACAAAGCACCTCTCTGTCTGGACGCCTCGGCCAGATATGGTCTGATGCTCGCTCACCTGCCCCGTCACCACCTCCCTCAACCACAGAACCACAGAGACACAAGGCCCAGGCCTCTGCATGCCCCCTCTACTGGACTGAACCAGGCCTCCACAGAGAATAGAGCTGTCTGCTGACATATTATTATTATTATTATTATTATTATTATTATTATTATTATTATTATTATTATTATTATTATCATTATTATATGATTAATCGGGTGAAGAGACGCCACAGGATGTAAAGTAAGAGGTGAAGTTTCTTTATTCTTCAATGCAGCAGGGTGCTCACTGCTGCCTCGGGTGGCTGGATGCTGAAATGCACCTAATATGCAGTCACATGTGACAGGACTGAGCTGCTGCTACTTTTACAGGTACAAACCAAAAAGGTGCTTGTGTCTTCACAACAACAACAACAACAACAACAACGTCCTACTTTAATGTTGACTCTGTGAGACATATAAATGATGGATGTGTTGATGTTATTTGTATATGCTTACAGGTGTGTATGCATCGCATGTGCGCAGGCCTCCATCCCACAGACTCGAATTTGCTCCGCAGCATGAAGGCTTGTTTCTTACAGTGTGTCGGACAGGACAGGACAGGACAGGACAGGACAGGACAGGACAGGACAGGACACACCTGAGCTGCTGAGTATCAGGTATCCTCTGGTACAACACCTTATAATTAAGTCCCGCATATGAAGATATTGCTTGTTTGTTTCAGTGCTGACGTAGGAGAGTGCAGGTTGACGTGACTTCCCCACGTGCCCCTTCAGGAGGGCTTCACGTGATCCAGCCGTTTCAGGGACATCCATCAGTGGCCATTAGAGCAGCAGCGGCGGCGGCGGCGGCAGAGGCGGTGGCAGCGGCGTTCAGTGAAAGGACAGTCACACTGAACATCTGCTGAGCTGTTATGTAACTTTTAATAAGCCTGTGGTTTTGGGGTTTGGCTCCTGACAGAGCCGTGCAGAGGGTGGAGGAGGAGAACTGGCCTGTCGTACCTGGCTTGGTGCCTCTCTGTGACTGATGTGCACAGACACACAAAGGCCCAGTATATAGACGCACACATTATCACTAACGTCACGACACGTCTCGCTAATTGTATTGTCGTTTATCCTTCATCCTCCTCTCTGAGTTTCCTGTTTGTGGCATATCTAAACACAGCAAGATGCCACAGTTCTCACTTTTGTGTAAAATCTAACACACAACTGTGCACATTTAATGCAAACAGTGAAACACTGCAGCGTTGTGTGTCCGAGCTGTGTTAAATATGTGCGTGCAGCATATTCACACACAAACCATAGTGTTTATATTCATGACACAAGACAGAGGAGACGACTTTACACCAGGACGACGTCGCCTCAATGAGCTGAAAGAAACAGGGGCACACACAGACACACGCACACACACACACACACACACACACACACACACACACACACACACACACACACACACACACACACAGGCTTCACGTGATCCAGCCGTTTCAGGGACATCCATCAGTGGCCATTAGAGCAGCAGCGGCAGAGGCGGTGGCAGCGGCGTTCAGTGAAAGGACAGTCACACTGAACATCTGCTGAGCTGTTATGTAACTTTTAATAAGCCTGTGGTTTTGGGGTTTGGCTCCTGACAGAGCCGTGCAGAGGGTGGAGGAGGAGAACTGGCCTGTCGTACCTGGCTTGGTGCCTCTCTGTGACTGATGTGCACAGACACACAAAGGCCCAGTATATAGACGCACACATTATCACTAACGTCAGGACACGTCTCGCTAATTGTATTGTCGTTTATCGTTCATCCTCCTCTCTGAGTTTCCTGTTTGTGGCATATCTAAACACAGCAAGATGCCACAGTTCTCACTTCTGTGTAAAATGTAACACACAACTGTGCACATTTAATGTAAACAGTGAAACACTGCGGCGTTGTGTGTCCGAGCTGTGTTAAAAATGTGCGTGCAGCATATTCACACACAAACCATAGTGTTTATATTCATGACACAAGACAGAGGAGACGACTTTACACCAGGACGACGTCGTCTCAATGAGCTGAAAGAAACAGGGGCACACACACACACACACACACACACACACACACGCACACACACACACACACACACACACACACACACACACACCAAAGACGACTGACTTCACTCAGCCGTACAGTCAGTCAGGTGATTTACACCTCGAGAACAACAGACCCCACAGTGAGTGTCAATGTGTGAATGTCACACACACAAACACACACACACATGCACTGAACCCCTGGAGAGCAGAAAACACACTTTGGAGGTGGCGGGCTTGACACACACACACACACGCGCGCGCCAGCGTGAACACAACCACTTCTGAGAGAGTTACTGCACAGATGTTTACCTGGTGTTTATAAGGAAATATACAAAAAAAACCAAACACCTGAAATGTATTGGTGTGAAGCATGTGTGTATATGTGTGTGTCGTGGCCACCACTGCCACTTGTCATCATTGATACCACCAGTAGGTGGTGACAAATTAATTCTTTCAGCGTAAATAGCTACAGCATATAGACAAAATATAAAACGTTATAGATAAAAAATAAGTTGAAAAGGAAGATGACACAGGCAGGTAATAATCATCCCCACCTGATCTAATCATCATCATAATAATAATAATAATAATACATTTTATTAACATGATGATCCTTCAGTCTCATTTGACGCTCGTGAAATAAACACGGCGGCAGAGACGCACTTAGAAACTTGCTGATCCATTCATAGTCTCTGTCTCTGGAAGGTTTAATGGACATGTCCCCTTTAGACTCCATCTTGTCCCTTTTTTCTCCACTGTCCTCAGGTTGAGGGTCCGGGGAACAGAGCCCAGCCTTCAGGCCTTCACTCTGGCCGTTGGCTGGGTTGCGTCTCTGTCGTCCTCCCCCTGGAGGCGCCCCCTGGAGGATCCCCCTGGCCCACTGCTCTCTTTCCCTCCACTCCACACAAAGTGGGTAAAGTCAACAGGAGCAGGAGAGGGCTCCTGGGCAGAGCTGCGAGACAGGCCTGTGGCTGTCAGCTGGCAGAGGGACGCACGCAAACGGCTTCAGGGTGTCTGTGTGTGTGTGTGTGTGTGTGTGTGTGTATGTGTGTGTGTGTGAATGAGGGAGTCACTGGGCTGTATCATTTATGAAAACAGCTGATTTTGTTTTTAGAAGATAACAAATCATTCGATTAACGTTTGAACCACGTGAACGATGAAGTCGCTCTTCAGCACCAACGTCAGAATGATCATATCCCTGTGAATTAAACCCAGTGAATCTTTTTCATGTGCGCTGGCCCAGGACCAGTTAGTCAGCGCGGCACAGTGATGTACTGTGAGCCACAGTTATGGTGCTGCTGACCCACATACCAGACAGACGCCCTCACAGGTACAGAATCTCATTCATATGCTGCTCATGCCCGGAGCAGGAAGACGGGTTTCGGGGACTGGGTCCGTGCCACACCACAGTCGTGATCGTCTCCTCTGTCCCGACTCGGATCAGATGAAACGGCTCTTTTCATTTCAGCTCGGGAGGTAGAACGTCGAGTGCAACAGAAGGATACTGTCCGCGCGTCAGACACACGAGCCTCCACCACCGGTGGCGCTGTTGCGTGTGTGTGGAAATTAAGCAACTTTCACAACACAACACAAAGTTGTTGTGGTTTTTTTTGTGCAGTCGTGCAGACCGACAAAGATATTTGTAAGGCTCGCAAACAGGACGTGCACTAACATAAACATATGTATGCTCTCAGTTAATGTGGTGATTTCCCTGCGTGGGACGTAGCTGCCGCGGCTAATGTTGTGTTTCCTGTTTCACACTGTGATCACACCCCACGTGTTTATTGTTGAATACAGTGCGAGACTAAATCGCGTCAGGGGCCACATCCTGCACACGTCCAACACTCATTAACGTCAGAGGTCAACGAGGTCGGCTGATTCAAGGTTAATGTCACGTGGACGACCTGACCTCTTCAATTAGCACAAGGGTCAGTTTGCTTGCAGCCCCTTCAGTTGTCTGACTCGCAACGCTGCCGTGTTGACAACTGTGCAGCTTGTTCACATGCCCTTTGACCTTTCACACACAGCAACGAGGCCACGCGTCATGCCACTGGGAACCGACGCACTCTGAGCAGATACCTGCAGAGCGCTGCACGTGAAACGGGCTAGGTCAAAGGGACGATTCTGCCGGCGTTTCCCGACAAAGCGGCTGTTGACGCTCGACAGCTGTTGACGCTCGGCGGCCAGACGGTGCCGCAGCAGACTGACGTTTGGCCCGAGGAGAAAGCCGAGCTCTGTTTGAGTTCAAGAGTAAACCTTTGCTATGGAGATTCCAGGTGCTGGAGCAAATGCATTCTCCACAAAGATGTCCTGCAGCTTATTAGAAAAGGTCTCAGCATTCGCGTTACACCATCCAGTCCGATCCTGTATCATCTGCTTTCATGTGGAAAATGTTCCATCAGAGTAACTGCTTGCAATGGACGACTACTTCCTCATTTCCCTCTGGGACGTGCTCATAAAATCTTTTTACGTCTGTTGGGATTAATGTTCTAGCCTCCGACACATGAATGGATATTAGTGATTATGACGACATGGAAAAAGTATTTTGGCAACTTTGGTGTTTTTTGGCCATTTCTCTGTCGGTGAACCCGGAGACGGGACAGAACACGCTGCCTCTGTCCTCTGTCCTTAGTTTATGTGGGAAGTAGAGGTGAACTCAAAATAAAGACTAGACCAATTTGTCTCTCATGATGAGACACTACGTTTATTGCGACCACGCTACTAACATTTTTACACTCGTGGTTGGTTTCACAATCACAGCAGCATAAATGTATTCTCTTCTTTTCAGATAACGGTATGTGGCATATTGTTAAAAACTTTATTTAAAGGAACTTTTTTTCTCCCAGTACCTCACGGAATGAAAATGAATCTTCATTTCCAATCTACAAAGTGTCCTGGGTGGATCTCATCCAGGTCAGTTATGATCGGCTTCAGTTGAGGATGAGTAGTATGGATGGATGGACTGTCCAGGTATGTACCAACAAGTTCATGTGGTACTTCTATCGCAAATATATATATATATATATATATATATATATATTAAAAGCAATAAAGGACTAACTCACTTTTCAGCCTGACTGAGTATTGATCTGGAGGTTAAAAAAAACTAGAGATCAATCTCTGTAGGTTTAAGATGATCCTCCATTAGGTTCAGTCAAATCCGTTTTCCTGGCGATCTGCAGGAATGCCCTGCTCAGGCACTGGAGGTGACCCCTCACTCGGGAATGTCCTGAAACATCTTATCTGATGGGCCCTGGGTCTGTAGGATTGGTGCATAATAAAATGACCCAGGTTCATCCTGGCCTGAGGGACAGGAGGCTCCTGAACTGGTCCCGGGATCGGTTAAAAAAAACTAGAGCTCAATCTCTGTAGGTTTAAGATGATCCTCCATTAGGTTCAGTCAAATCTGTTTTCCGGGCGCTCTGCAGGAATGCCCTGCTCAGGCACTGGAGGTGACCCCTCACTCGGGAATGTCCTGAAACATCTTATCTGATGGGCCCTGGGTCTGTAGGATTGGTGCATAATAAAATGACCCAGGTTCATCCTGGCCTGAGGGACAGGAGGCTCCTGAACTGGTCCCGGGATCGGTCAGATCCCGATTTAACACTACCTGCAGAAGTGAATCCTGACTATCTATGAATTATTCTATGACTATGAATCAACCCCCAACACAGCGTCTTTACAGACGTCTCATGACCTCGGCTGGAAAATGAACGGCAAGGAGACTAAACATGGTTTCCTTTTCAGCTCTGATTAGACGGATGAAAACAAAATCAGCTAAACTGACATTGACGTTTTACATTTATATCATCGATGCCAAGAAGAGGAAGCACAGTGGAGCTGAGGATGGATCCAGAGCGGACCGCAGAGAGCGGCTGCAGCCAAGGGCTCGTGACAACAACACTAAAACCCCTCTATTATTATAGAACTATTTGTAGCTCCACTGCAGCTAAATGGAAACAGAGGAGATTATTTTAGGAATCCTTTATTTTTGTATCACATAAAAGCGGCCTACTTGGCAAGGGCCAAAGAAAACAGCATGGGCCAGTCAGGTAAACGTAACTGAACTGCACTTCACTTTACATAGCACCTGAAAATACACTGAATCATGGGGCTGGTGGATTGCGATGATTTAAAAATACGTTTCCCAAGTGTTGAGGGTGAAGAAGGTTAGGTGGGTTTCTGACAGCCCAGGTAAGAACCATTCCTCTGGTGCTAGGATGTGATGAGGCATTTGCTCGAAAGGGGCCGGAAGGGCGCTCTCGCTCACAAAGGCCCCTTTCTGTGGGCTCCGGGAGAAATATCAACACCCGAGGGAAGTATGACACTGGATGTCCAGGTAAACACTTCTAACTTCGCAGTTGCATGCCAGCTGCTGCGAATTGGTCCCCGCCTCTCTTCTCTGTATCCTCAATAGTCTAGAAACGCGCTCGAAACGGAGACGCGAGGAGATCTGAGCGCCGGGGCGTTGGCGAACGCGGGTTTATTTTCGCCTCTCTGTAAAAACATTCCAGGGAAGGGTGATGGCGGACGAAGGATGGGGAATGAGGGAGAATTAAAGGGATGATCAGGCTGCAGGGAGGCGTGAGAGACAAAAAAAAGGTGCAGTTCATGGTGTGCATAAGGGGCTGTAAGCGCATGGACGGGGGCAACATGCCAGGACGGGCAGACCGCGAGGTCTCCATTTGCAAACAGACAGCCAAGTGTTGGATAGGAACTGCCTCAGGGGCCCCCTGCTTCATGAAAGCCGCTTCATAAATTGGTAAACCTAGAAGACCGACAGCCCCCCACCCCCACTTATTTTATTGCTTATTTTCCCATCCCGATACCTTCATGATGAAACGGGCAGAGGTCAAACATGAGCCGCACAGACATGTCTTTATGAGGCCGATGCACACCTGCAGAGGAGACATACTGTCCATCAGGGGTCAACGTCCCGCCACAGTGGACCTGTATTACGCCCCGTGCAGGGGCACAGGGGGAGCTACTGTATGTTCAGACCCAGGTGGTGTCCGCCGACGCACACAAACACAAGGTCAGTTCATTAGGTGAATTGATCGTTCACGACGAACCACCTCCAAGCAGCTTTTGGTCTAATTATAGAGCAACAACTGTAGCTAAGCCCAACGCCGCATACGTTTCTCCATGTGCTCAAGCTGTGTGAATGGGGCTGCAGTAAAACTCAGACTAGACACAACTAGAGTTTCTTTTTTTTAAGCATTTAGCTGAACCAAGATTGAATGAAATCATAGTCAGATGTATGATCTTACTTCGTGGAGGCTGGTCCTGAGCGCTACTGTGTCTAAGTTTACAGCTCATTGACGGGTTTGGGAATGTTTAAACTTGGCAACAGCGTCGAAACAAATCTGTAAACAAAGACCTAAAACCATTTTCTCCCCCTCATCAAGAGAAACATAGTATTTGTATATGTATGTATGTATGTAACCATACCAGTCGGAGACTGTTATATAACAGAACATCTATTAATAACTGAAACTAAAACTGCAGTGAAATGTGCGTACACGCTGGAAAAGTCGCTTTGACGATGAATAAAAAACAAAACGACTAAAACATGAATTATATTTCCAATCACTCATACTGGACTGTTTCCAACAGAACCAACGATACTGATGTGAATCGCAATTTTGAATTGTTGGAAAGAGAAAAATAAATGTCACTGTCCTATAGCTCAAAATGACATTTATTAATATGGATGGGACATTTAATTATGTTGTTTATCAATATTTATGACTCAACAAGTGCTTTAGCAGGTCATTGGTTTCCTGGATTTCAAAATGGACTTTCCACATTTTTTTTTCTGTTGTGGAACAAAAATTCCTTTAGTCCATCATTTGCTGGTGGTTCATGGGCCTGTGACAGAAACACTCGGTCCAACATTTCGGAGCTCCAGGTTCGACGCTCCGCTTTCAGGAGAGTTGGAGGAATTCCAGGTCAAATGGTCCGGAAAGCGGGGAACAGGGAGTCTGTTATCACTGAGAAGATGACAAAAAGTACTGCTGCACCGTTTCCTGTGAATCCCTCGTGCAATGGTAAGTAACTCTACTCCTGCATGGGAACAGATGACCTGGACGCCAACTGCAAAAACTACTCTGCAGACAAGTCATTAAAGAAGTTATTACAAAGAGTTAGCTAAGACTAAAAATGGGCTTTATGAGTTTGTGATCATTGCAATGACAAAAATCAATGTGTCACATGGGTCTTACAGACTGTGTAGGAATAAGGGCTGGGAATTAAGAATAAAACATGAAGCACGGGCCAATAAATGCACTGCTAGCCTCGACACAAAAAAGGACCTCTACAGGCAGGAAGTGACGAACGAATAAAAATATGTCAGACAAGTTTAGGGAAGTATCGGCCATTAAAAAAAGAAAGTAAGGCGAGCCGATTGCAACCTTAACCCTAGCCCGGAGAGGAAATGGCGACTGCGAACTCATATGAGGTCAGTCTCAGGAAGTAGGTCAAACCTCTCGTATCCATATGGATATTCAATATTTTTTCCCTCTGTGTTTTGATCAAACACAGAGGAAGACCTCCCTGCGGGTAACATCGCGGCTTGGCCCCCGCAGAGAGGTTCTGATCCGACTCTGGGAGGTGGTGAGTTTGCAGACCTGACACAGCGGGGTTTTCAGGGCCGAGCCAGCGGTCTGGAACTATAGTTCGTACAAATACGTGTGTTTGGCTGTCGGCCGCTGGCAGAGCGGACAGGAACCGCTGGTGGATGTGGGCTCCGGGTGGATGCTGGGAAGCCAAATAAACCTGGATACAGGGAGGTTGTGTTTGGTTTGGTTACCTGTAACAGCAAGCCTGCACACTCACTGTACCTGGAGACGGAACCGGCTCCGACAAGGATGATTGATTTATAAGATGTAGAGAGACTTTGTGAAATCAAATCAAACATCCTTCTGTCGGCTGAGACGGAACTCGACTACAGGCCAGAGGGAAAGATCTCTTCACTCATAAAATTCCACCTCTCTGTCTTTATCATTTTCTTTCTGGCTCCTCTGGGTCAACTTTTTTTTTGTCTCATGTTGACTTCCAGCTCTGTTTTATCTCGTCTACAATCGACCTGGAAAAAAACAACAACTTGGAGACGGACTTGACAAACCAGGGTCCAAATGCATCTGTGGCTCTGGTTCTCTGAGAACAGCCCCTTTCTGATGGTCCAAACACAGACCTGGTGACCGATACAATTTGTCAATATCATCAATAGTCATGAGTGGTACATCTACATATACAATTATAAAAAAGACGAAATCAGTTTTAAAAAATAATTATTTCACTGCGGATATGGAAGACACACACACACACGCACACAAATATACGAATGAGGGAGATGTCTGTGAGATGTTTTTCGGCCGAACCATCACTCGCACACTATCATCTCTGTCCTCCACAGGCGGCACGTTGGGAAGTTTAATCCACTCCCGGAGCCGGAGCATCGGCCCCCGTCGGACGGACAGGACCCTCTCTTTGCCGCTCGTGGAAACTATTTTGCTAACCTTCAGGAACTGTTTTAAATAAACATCTATTTCCAGTCAAGACTGCAAAGCAGGTTTTCACATCCCACAACGATGGGTCTGTCCTTATTGACAGGACGCTGGAACTCGAACAGGCGACATTTTAGATTCAGTGAAAATCCGCCCAAGCTGTTTTGGAGTCCTTTTGGTACGAGTCAGAAAAGAGGATGGATCAATATGTTTCTTTTTTCAAAGACACCTTTATCAAGCAGGAAATTAACAAAAATCACAATATATATCCAGCTCAGTCAGGAGCAGATTGTCCCAAACTATAATGCGTTTTCATGACAGTTTCAGATCTCGCAGCCCAGCTGACAGTTATCCCAGAGACTCCACTGTCATAAATCATAACACTGAACCACGACAGCAAATACTGAGTGAAAAACTCAGGCAGCTGAGAAATAAACGAACCCCTCGGCAAAACAGTTTCCACAGGCAGAGATGGGCCAATGTGTCGATTTCATCACAGCATCTCATTTCAATAAATGTCCACCATGTGATCAGTCTCGCTCAGTGCACCATCATTTGATCTTCTGTTATGACTTAGCAGGAACACCACAGTCCCTGTGGGGAGCAGACGGTGAATGGGAATGACAAGAGAGGTTACAAGAATGGCAAATCCGGCATGCGAATCGGACCCAAGCGGAAAGCTGGGAATGTTTAATTCAACATCTGGCGCCGATTAATCCGCCTCTTATTGATGATAATTATTGGTGGATAGGGAGGAGTGGTGGATCTCATATCCATCATATAAAAAAAAACACGAAGACTAGTTTTACTCTCACAAACTCTGTGTGGGAAGACTTGTCGTCCTGAAGTTTTTGGGGTTTTTTTTTTTTGGAGAATATCTTTTATCCATCCTTGGGAGGTTTTCTTGATGGAAGGCGCATTTGTCGACTCATGTTTATCTCATCTGCAGGGTTAAAGATAAAAGCAGAAAACACTTGTGGGACAGTTTGTAGGACATTTAAGGATTAAAATGTCTATATGTTAATAATCAAAATCACAATACCACTAAATATAAGGAATAAAAACTGCTCTGATCAATGTCTTTATATCGCTGAGTACCATGAACTTAAGATATTTGCATGTTCAGATGGAGATGACTGCCGGAGCGTTGGCGTCTCAAATAGTTGATCACCATGGAGACGTCGTGTATGTGCAATACTGACATCCTCCTCAGCTGTGAGAGCCAATCGGCAGAGATTCTCCCAGCAACTCGCTGCCACTAATAAATTCTTCCCATCCTTCCCCTCACGTCAGGGTTCAAACATCTCAAGGCTTCAGGATTTAAATGCATCTGTTCTGTCGCCACATTTCTGAAGTGATGCACTGCTACTCTTTGCCTTCATCCTAAAACAACAGATAAGGAGCAGCTCTCATAACGTGAAGCCCCCGCTCACCCGCTCCTCGCTACCGCCGCCACCCAGTCATTTCCTAATGGGAAACTGCTGCGAATTCAAAGACGAGGAGAGTCGGGCCCCGGGGCCTGGGCAGATTCCTCAGGAAAGCCCTTGCTTTACTATCAAAAGACAGCAGCAGGGCGAGGGGGTGTCATCGCCGTCGTCTCATCAACGGTGGATCAGGCTGCAGCCGGCAAAAGGAAAAGGCGGAAGGAGGGAGGTCTTAAGCATCTGACCAAAACATCTTCCTCCGAGGTTTACGAGGCCGAGGTTGGAGGGAGATCGGAGGGAGATGGGAGTCATGTGCCCGCAGGTTCGCTTTGATCGCAGTGGCCACCTCGGCTTTGAAACGTTTAACACACGGAAAACAGCGTTCCCCCATCAAAACAGGCCTTCAAAGGGAGGAGAACACGAGGGGCACTGTCGGTGACCCTGCCTGCCCGATGGTGGTGGTGGCGGTGGGGGGCAGCAGGGTGGAGCTGAGCTTCAGCTGCATACAGCGTCTCTTTATGACCATAAATACTTCCTTTGATTCGTAAATGACA
Organism: Trinectes maculatus; assembly: GCA_016785345.1. Lineage (NCBI taxonomy): Eukaryota > Metazoa > Chordata > Actinopteri > Pleuronectiformes > Achiridae > Trinectes > Trinectes maculatus. The sequence goes on from JAFBJQ010000755.1 coordinate 63,684, forward strand.
TGAAGGTGCAGAAATCCACGTACGATACGCGAACCTGGCAGTTATTGTTACATTGTCACATGTTTGCACACATGTCCACAAACTCTTCAGCCTCAGCCACATCAGTGAGAGGACAATCAAACGCCCGCTGTTTCAGTTTATACGCTGATTCATATAAAGCAGTGGTCTGTCAAAGGCTTTAGTGCTAATAAAAGCCAGGAATTTACCTGCAGACGTTTAGACCTCCAGGCAGCAGAGACTGTAAACGCTGCACGTTTCCCCGACACGTACGGCGCGAGGGCGACCCGGAGAGACAGGAACATCACGTGGCTGTGATCAGTGTGAGGAACCAAACAGAGCGCCGCCTTTAAAGGCTGTTTTACCCGCTGCGTTATTGTGTCCTGGTTGGTTTTTCTCTCTCGACAATGACGACACCACCATGAATTCAAAAGCCGATTGAATCCGACGTGACTGTTTCAGTTCATTTGTACGTGATGTAGCTGCGAATGATTAAGTGGCCCTTCCCAGAAAAGTATTAATGTTGTTGTTCCAGGAAACCAAACAGAGCCCTCATTCATATTTCGGGTCCTCATCTCTGTCCAACTCATTGCACAGTACAAGAAAATAAAACCGGCAACACAAATATCTGGACTTAAAAGTCAGTCTTCTGTGGATTTACTTTGGATTCGGCCGCAAGTCGAACGCGTCTCTGAAACCAGAGCATGTGAGCGCGCTGGTTCTGATGCTGTCGTGATGAATCACCATGTGGCAAGTGTGTGAAAGTAACTGTCTGTTGTTTGTGGTCTGGATCAGCTGTTTGGAATGTTACAGGAAACAAAACAGTGAGATGAGAAGTTGGATGAACATCGCAAACATTTTATACGCAAGGTTAATAGGTTTCCATAGAAGAAGCCTGATTCACGTGAATAAACACTGTTATTAATCACTGACAACTTCGGCTCTCCATAACGTTTGTTACACAGGAATTGGCTGCTGAGTGGTTTATGGAGCGAGTCATGGCAGTGGGAGAAAAAGTTCAACGGTAGTCGGGGAGCAGTTTTCACGTCTCCATCCACAGGGCCGAGACGTGAAAACTGCTCCGGCTCCAACTAGAATCGTTTCCCAAAATGACACCAGGGACCAGTGATTGAATTTGTCACCACACTCAATCAGATAAAAACAATTATGCAAACTGTTGCTGCAAAATGGCCTAACCGTCCACACAGAGGTCCGGGACCACCCGACATGGCCTCAGTGATCTCTGACCCTTTTCATCAACTCACTTTTCCTCAGACTCTCCACAGTCACTCAGACCGTACCACTCGGGAACAGAGAAGAAAACGGCTCGGTCATTCTTCCTGCTACAACAAAAAGTCTGAGACCAGCGGGGTCGTTCAAGTTCGAACTCCGCCAAACGCTGTCTCAGCTGAGCATCCCTCCGTGGGAAAAAAAATGGACGTGCTCCTTTTTTTGGCAGCTGGCTCTGTCCTTATATGGTCAGTGGGGTTTTCCACACATGTGTCGAGGAACGGGAGCAGTGTCAGCGTCGTCCTCCAAGAGGAAAACATCACTTATGTCCCAGCTCAGCCCGAGTATGGGACATTCTTTATTGTGATAGACTGATGTCTTCCTCTTCAGGCAGGATCAGATTCATCCTGCACCACCAGTTGCATAATGAGGAGGGACATTTTTATATAATGCCAATCATGATAATCCAGATGTTCACATCGAAAACGAAAGCTTAATTTTACATGGGGTGAGAAGCTAACTCCTAACTATAACGCCTGAACGTGAAGGGCTTGAACCCTCAGAGCGATGTACTCAGGCAGACGGAAAATGGGACCTGATTGGCGTCTGCCTACGTCAGGGACGGTTTCATCTGAAAGCGTTTAGCCAGAGCGATGTGGAAACCTCGCTTCCCACCGCTGCTGATGTGTTGTCCCTCGTAGCCGCAGTGATGCGGCGGATTGATTAGCATCTGGCGTCGGGTCCTAACAGGTCAGTCAGCCTGGAATCTGAACGTTTCCAGAGCCAAGTGAAAATACAGTCCAACAATTTGTTCACTACTGCACCAGACCTGGACTGTTTTATTGTGGGTAGAGTCATGTGACTGAACAGAGGCACCGGCAATGAGTCATTTAAAGGACCACGTCACCATTTGCTCCACAGACTCCATAGTCTTGTAGCTCATTCAGACAACAATGATGGACTAATTTCATGATCATAAGCAACAAATGACATCACCGCTCTCAGTTTCTTAAATGTACTGAATATCTTGGGTTTACCAAAAAGATACAGTATATGAAGATGTCACCTTGGACGCTGTAGCTTTAATATCAACAAACATCAGTAAGCAAAGCGTCTCTGAGTTTCCATATCAGTGAGTCCAAGAACAGCAACGCTCCAATCTGCGATACGTTCGCCTGGGCCTGGGAAAACCTCACAGGAGGATCAAACGCTCCGAACGCTGATTCCATTCAGACTAATCAGTGACATCACTGTGTCTGGGGAGCGTCGGCTGTTCTGAGCCATTCATACCAGGAAACACACAGAGGGCACAGATGTTTTTGGAGCTACTGTTCTCACACCATCGCACAGATGCAGAAAGAAAAAAAGTCGTATTTAGTC
>JAFBJQ010000755.1:68790-81290 GCA_016785345.1 Trinectes maculatus
GTGAAAGTTTGTTCATCTGGACGTTCATTTTTAAGCTTTTTAAAAGATGCTACTCATTCACATATGACCCCAAGCCAAAGACATCTATGACAAAACAGGATTATGCTGTTTCATTATATGTCCTTTGCCTCCTCCTCCTCCTTATCCTCAACTCGCTCCAGATGCTCGGGAGACTTCCACTCAGCCGCTGCCTGTGAGCCAAGGCATCCTCGTCTGCGGCGTACACTGTGCGCCATTTTACCGGGGGCTGTTTTTCAGAGGAGGGGATTTGCCAGATGGCGACACAGAGAAATGACAGATTCAGGATGGACGACAGGGAGCAAGAAGACTGGACTGAGAGTGTTGTGTCAATGTGGTCTCAAGTGTCTTCACCAGCACTGTGCTGTGTAAAGACTGATACGTCCATCCAAAGTTTCATTTGTGGTTCGTTATCAATGAAAACATGATTTTAACATCCAGAGTCTAATGGGAAAAAAAGAACATTTCATTTATTTTTTGGATTCACATAATGTTTTTGTTTCTGGAACCCTTTCAAGCAAAACTATACATTTTTCCGCGAATACATTATCGGAATATATCCAGTATTCTGGTCAATAGAAATATAGCTAAGATACTAAAATAAATGCCATGGATACAGACTGGGCAGCACAAGACATATTTAACCATCTCATTATCACTTCATAACGGCGTGATGGCAGAACCGTGCAGCATGCTGGTCATAACGTCATGCAAACACTGCCAACGGGCAGCAGAGCAGATGTGCAGGCGCATCGCGTGTGATCCGCTCAGCAAATAAACACTTCAGGAAAACAACGGCTGCATAACACACGATATGTCTCAAACTGAAGTTCCCTCAGACTCATCTATGAGTCGTCTGCAAGTTCATCCAGTAAATAACAACTTTTAATCCACAATCTAAGGTACAACTTTATTTTTCGTCTAGCAATAAAGCCATGCACCTCTGGCTCCAGGGATTTCCTCTAGAGCACAGTGGTAAACAGTGCAATCAGTCCAGAGGGTGGGAACTGGAGGTGCTAGAAATCATCAAATTAGGAGTAAATGATCCAGAACCGAGCAAAGGAAAATCACATCGGAGCTGTCCAGCCTTTGGATGCAGCAGGGAGGTGGATTTTGTTTAAAGAGCTGATGATGTGCAAATTTACCAGGAACAAGTTTCCGCATGGAAAGGAATTATGTAACACGTCCAACTGTGGAGCAAAGTGAAAATGAGAGGGGCCCGGTGTTGCTCCATGGGGCCCACACATCCCCATGTCTGGGTAAAGGGCAAAAGAAGAAACTGCGACAGAAGTGGAGGTGTTGAGTTGAAGAAAAGAAATAAAGTTTCTTTGAACTCTCCTTGAGAGATAGACGACAGCATCCCCACATCTTGGAAATGGAATTTAAATGGAAAGATCAGTTTGTCTTTACTAATTATTTCAAGTCTTAATTAATCCAAACAGACTCTGAACCCAAAAACCTCTTCTTTAATCAGGACCAGCTAAGTGGCTGACCTGCTTCATCAGATTATGACCTCTGACCTCTTCGTTACAGCATCAGTAATGTATCACACCACTACTGTCGGGCCATGGCGGAGTTACACACAGTGTTGTGTCTTTCACAGATGTTAGCTGTTAGCTCAGGCTGTGGCCGGAGGGCTAATTGAAGACAAGATGATGATCATGTCTCCACACTGCAGCTGACAGTGGGCTGACAGGGAGATGGACACTGTGGTTTGCTGCGGCCCCCGTCACAGAGTGTATTGACCCTGCCGTCTTGGACCCATGTGGTAGTGGAAAGAATTACATCAATTTTATCAGTTCTGAAATTCCCACACACAAACAGTGTTATTAACGGAAAATGAGACACAATAAATGTTCGTCCACGTTTGCTATTGTGCTTCAATTCATGAATAACGCGTATGTACAATTACATGTTTTTATCAACCATTTCAAGCCAGACATCATCAAAGGGCAATACGGAAACATACGTACTGACCCTTTAGGGCTGAATTTTTCCCACATGTTTCCATTACACAGGGACACATGAGTCAATGTGTCCCCCAAGGGTCCAGGGACACATGAGTCAAGGGACCAGAACAGTTTTGCCAGTATTCAATAAAGACAGGAAACAAAGAAACAAGAACATAAAAGTGTTAGAAGTTTAAAAAAAAGCGTTAGACACGTGTTATGCACAAACCACACGAAAATAATTAACGTAACATTACTTATTTTACTATCCAGATTCTTGTTTAAAACAACCTTTACGTAACCAGGTTCAATTTCATGGAGTTTCCAAATCTCATTTACAAGGGAGACATGGCCAGCTGCACCAAGTTCACCTCTTCCCTCGCTCTGCGGTGTACACAGAGAACAGCGAGTACCGCCGCCGCCGCCGCAGCAGCACGGGCTGCTGCAGAAGGAGAAGCCAACTCTTTATTTGCCAAAGCACATGAAGGAGCCATGTTGATGATGTTGATGTGACGCGGAGGACAAAGGCAGAGCTGCTCGGGGTCTGTTCAGCTGAATTTTAACCAGCTCTAGAAATAGATGGATAATTTATGTCATTTTAAAAGTTGAAATCTTTAAATTACAAAATTCAGAGTTGTCAACAGCTCTTTTGCTTGCGCTAAATTAAAAATTAAATAATTTTATAAAGACACGGTAAGATTATTCTGCAGTTTGAATCATCTATTGAAATCAAACTGTAAATTAATCAATAGTATTAACAATCACTGTGTACACTTGTGAAAGGCTTGTGATGGACTATAGCACCACAGATGTAATAAATGTAAAGGTTTAATCAGCCATGGTCTCGGTGAGGTTTTCATTCTGACTTCAGCACCATTCCTCACATCACAAAGCCTTAATCCCTGTTAAACTAGATCTGTGGATTAGAGTCGCTCAGCTCTTTGTGCTGGGTCACTTCACAGCTCTTATCCTGTTATGCGATTAAAAATAAATAAATTAAAAACTGTATCTTAAATATCGAACTGCCCACCTGCGTTTGATTGTTAAGAAATGAACGTATTTAATGGAATGATAATGTAAGGAAATATCCGTGGAGGAAGTCTGCAGATCAGTCAAAGTGCTGACTGTGCCTCGAAGCTCGATTTTCCTCCAAGGCAGCCTCCGTGCATCAAAGGCATGCTTGTCCGGTCTGGGCAGTAATACAGTGATTTTCTCCAGCTCCTGTGATGCATTAGGACCATTACGTAACAACACTTTAGAGCGCTTAAGGGAATTTCGCCCAGTTTGGAGTCATGGCATCATTTTTTTTACTTCTTGACAATCTTTTCCATGCCATTTAAATCCTAATTGACAGAACCGGGCCGAGGTGGATTTGGACGTCCTGAGGTGCAAATATTCCAATCAAGGTTGAGGTGTGAAGGTAAAAAGACTGAGATTTCAATTATTATCATACCCAGACATGAAAATTACACCCGCACCGTGATATCAGCCTTGAAAATACCAAATCTGAGGTTCATGTCAACCTAGTTTTTCATGTCATCACAGCTCTGGGACCAGATATGTGGGGCAGAGCTGCTCGGGTCCATCGGTGGTGGTATGCGCTGACAGAGCAGTCCCCCCTCAGACACAATAATAACCTCAGAGCAATTAGACTGCATCTGATAAAGGAAAAGTACGTCTTATCGGTCTCTGAGTACCCTGCGCTCTGGCAATGATCAGGGAAGACTGCTTCCATCTCAGCTGAGTAGCAGGACTACATGGCTGATATGTGGTCTATGGGGGGGGAAAGGCATAAGACATTTCACCTACATGACCTCCACATTGTAACTCGACCAGCATGAATTGTTGCATGCACGTGTTTGTAGGTGACTTTTAAGTGCAGGAACAATTTGTCAACCCAACGTTTCTCCATCCACGTGAAGGAGATAAGCTCGTTGTCTGTCTTTCTGAACAGGACACGAATACCCAACGTTTGTTTTTAGCACAAGCATCAAAATCTGTCAAACATCTGGTCTTTCCGATCAGGAAAACTCAAATTTAGGAACGGAAAACATATATTAGCCAGTTAATTTCTTCCTCACTCAGATCCTTTTTTACATCGGACTATTTAAAGTGCTGCACAGGATGCGATTTACTTCATAATTACTATTATTTCAACGATTTCGTCCAGTGGCTTTTAAACTGCTCGTCATTACAAATCATTCTTTATTAATTTAATCAATTAGCCAGTTTGAAAAGTGCCGATCAAAAGAAAACTCTTGAAATGAAAGTCGCAGGAAGAAATCATGATGCCGTTACCTGCTTGTAGCAACGCATAGATTATACATTTAATTGTGATCAGAAATGAGATGCTACTTCTGTACCAACTCTGATACTTTTCCACTGCAGCTTTAGCCACTTCCAAACACTGCATTGACTTGGATTTCACTGCCAAACACTGCGGGGAGATGATGATGTGGAGCTGTGTCAAGATGAAGAGTCCTGGTGGAAAAATTCTTGAGCAATCACATGATTTCACTTCGACTTCCGTGAACTGTGACACCCGAGATTAAACACTGTCCACGCTTCACGTTTCCTCTGGATTCGTTGGAAACGGATGCGCCGCAAGAGAAAGATATTCTGTATCACGTTTAAACTCCTGTGAAACTCTTGATCGTGCTTGTGTTTGTTTATTGGCTCACGTAGTGGGAAAGCTTTGAGGATTGTGAACTGGAAATCAGTGCCTGGAATCCGGTGCATTTTTATTTGGGCGAGTGGTGACGACCCAGATGTAGTGGAACCTGACTGAAGCTCAAGTGTGTGCAGCTCCAGACAGAAGCTTGGAGAGGATCAGGGGGAGGCTCGAGGACTGCGATGATGACAGTGAGTCAGAGGGACAAAGACAGAGCCAGACAGTCTGAGCGTCACCACAGGGACATGACGCTATTCATCTGCTGGAGATACTCAACTCTTCCCAAGGGTATCAGTCTCTCAGGGGATGAAGCAGAGATTCAAGTATTCACAAAGACTGATAACTGTCAGAGAAAAGGTTCCGAAGACAACAACGAAAACACCACAAAGTATTTCATAGGCTTTCAGGAAAAGCTGGGGTGAACAGGTGTTGCTGTGCGTTTTCCCTGAAAGGAACTTGCACGATGTGTGCAGGTGATTCAGACACAAAACAAAACCTTCACGACATCTGCCTTTCAGCTCCACCGTTTGTTTGCAGACGATTCACGCCTCATGTGGATTCATACAAAACAAAGAAGGTGTGCAAATTTTAATCTGAAACAAAGCATTTCAATTTTCTATGACGGGTCAAAGAAAAACAAGAGTTTATGCAATAGTTTTTCCATCTCTCTTCTTTTTGGCTCGCTTTCAAAGCTGCTCGTTCGCCGCAAGCTACTGGAAACGTCTGAGGACTGCCAAGGACATTCTAGTGATAAAAGGGAACCAGGCCGGAACGGATCCTTAAACTTATACGAATCGCAGTTCTATATCGTATTCATCAATTTCTAGATGACATGACTGCATATCCATCAGCGTGACTAAGGGAAAAACCTATGCCTTATGTTATGAAGTGAAATATTGTGGCAGTGTACACAGATGATAGTGTTACTGGCAGAGAGAAGGGGGGAATTTTTGGCATCGTTATCTACTGTTGTTGAGGGGAATTCAACACGGTTTGAAGCTTATTCCAGAGAGGGAGGGTGAGGCTGTTTACTTCATTTATCATCGACATAGAAAGCATTTCCCCTCCAATTAATCTAGACTGATAAACACTTTCCTCAAATAACATGGCGAGTAGGGGCGGGATGATGAATGATAACACTTTATATCATAATAACGCTGCAATTGTACTTGAACCATTGTTGTTGTTGTACTACCAGATTAATTTACCAACGTGAAGTAATAATACTTAATATCACATACTTATTCCTACGTCTCCTCCTCCTAATACTACTACTACTACTACTACTAATAATAATAATAATAACGATAATTAATAATAATAAGAATAGTGATAATAATAGTAATGACAACAACAACAACAATGATAACAATAATAATATCCTAAATATCCATCTTTTTGTAAAAAGCATTCGTATTAATGACACAAACAGCAAGTGTTCACAACTGTTCCTGTGAATGATCATTTGTACAGTAGGTTTAATGGTGTTAGAGATGAACCCTGATCTGCTTCAGCTCTTATTATGGCCTTTTACATCACAGATGCTGGAGGAGATGTTGGATCGGAGAGGGATGTCAACACTGGATGCCTCTCCGACCATCTCACCGAGGAGGAGGCATCGCCATGTGACAAGCTCCAGAGAGGAAGTCCAAGACAAACAAAGACAGAGGAAGTCTGCTAATGATTTTAGGTTGAGAAGGCCTCTGAGGACATGTTTGTTTTTCTGTACTTTATCTGAGAGAGAACAAAGCTGTGAATGGACGTGATCTGACAAGACTGAACTTCACTCATTTAACCGACTCGGCTTAATAAGAGAACTGGAGGCGTTTTGGTTTTGTTTTTTTCTTGCTGGCTAATGATTTTTTGTTGTTGTTGCTTTCTTGCTATGTTTCGGCTAGTTAAAACCAATGAGACATAACAATGTGATGACAGCCAGAATGATACTTAAAATAATGAAGGAAAAAACTCGTTTATGCCATCGATACCACAGTGACGCAGCTTTGGGGAATGTAAATGTGCATCACACCTACAGCTGTTTCAAAGAGCATGCGTATGACTCATAATGGACAGGTTCAAACATTTTATTTCCAGGCAATGTTTTTCTCTGGGATGTGAGGGTCATAATAATAATAGTTATTATATTAATAATAATAATAATCCTAATAATGTCTGCAGTTATAACCTGAATCCAAAATTTGGAAAGGTTATAGATAATATAAAATGTGACTGTTTTTTGTTATTGTTTCTTTTACATTCCAAGTTCAATCGACTTGTGGGTAAAAGGTCCGGGAATTTAGGTGCAGTTCAAAACTTGCACAAAAGATTTGGCAAAAATTTCGGCTCTGAAACAAAACCTGACTATATGTGTGATACGTTTTTACTGCTGGCATCTGCAAGTTTTATTGACAGTCTGACATTAGCGACGTGAGGACATTAGATCCTGTGAAAATCCCTTATAAAATCCCTTATAATGTGAATGGAAGTTCCCCTCTGGTGAACTGTACTGTCATTTCAAAGGCAGACAACCATCAGAACATGTAGGCAGACATGTTGCGCAACATATCCACTGTTACACAAAGCAACACTCGTTACATGTTCATTTTAATAGTAACAGCTGATTAATGCATTGAGGCAGCGATGGAATGTGTAATATTTGAGGCACAAACTGAACTCATGCACCTGTGTTGACACACACATAGCACTGATAAGGTGCTAACACTTCGATACATAGTCAAAACACTGTGAGCATCTCTGGAGAGGGACAGGAATGTAGTGCTGTGCTATTTTAGGTTTTTAAAGGACGCCAGGGTTTTGTGAGGTCTGACCCCAAGAAAATCTGAGGTAACACTCTGTCAATATTTGGAGAACCGCTCCTCAGTGTCTCTCTGCCCCTGCAGTGCTCTGGCACGCACATATACAACACATAACGCACGCAGAAGGAAAAAACACATCTAACGGCAAATGGCTGTTAAGTCACTGAATTCCTTTCCTCGCTAATGTAAACGATATACACAAACAAACGGCATTTTCCCACAGAAACAAAGGAGCAAAAGACGATAACGAGCAAATTAACAATAAACTTTCCCATCGTTCAAAAAATGGCTGAAAGCTCTGTTTCTAGCTACGTTATCAAACGTTACACAAGAAACCCAGACAGTCACCGGACAACGACAATGAAAAATGAAAACGACACCCAATTATGATGCATGACTGAGTTTTTGGCTTCTGTGCTGCGTCCGGAGAGACAGGCGCTCGATTCACAGTGAGAACGTCACAATAACGAGGGCCGATGAATGGATGAATTTTTGATAATTGGATTTCAGTTTCCAAATACCAAATACCAGATGTCTAACAAGAGGAGTCAAACAAGTTGAACACAGTGATTGATAAGTTTGATAAATGCTACTGGATAAACTGACAACTACGTTAGGTATAACTTGATGACAAACGTATGACGCTGATAGAAATGAAGTACATTGTAGATCAGGCAGAAGAATATAATTCACCTCATATTGTTGCTCTCTGCTTGACAAAAAACAGCTGTGCTTTGAATGTTAATAAAAAATGTTGTACTGATACTACACATACTGAAAAAATAAGAATCAGATAAAATACATAAAGGATGAGACGTCAGACTGTCCTATGGTTCGCTTTAGACTTTAGACACGCCTCTGATCTGACTCAGGCTCCTGGGTGTTTCTCTGGTCTGGAGGTTTCATCATGGCTTATCACAGCAGGCGCAACGAGGCAGCGTTCACTTGAAATAGCCGTTTTAGAGTCACAAATCGCAACAGTGTCAAGATGTGCATCGGGTTCTGCAGAGTCTTTGTGGAACGTTTGAGTAATCCTTTAAAGTGTGAGCGCCCCCGCAGGAATAGTAAACAGCTTGGCAGAAGCAGATGAGCAACAGACCTGAGTGTGTGTGTGTGTGTGTGTGTGTGTGTGTATGTCTAAAAGTCCTGAAAAGCTCCAAGATTCACATCCACAAAAACCAGACAGCCCTGTGCAACAGCTCCAACAGCTCCAGCAACACTCTCCATCACCGCGGCATGAAAATATAAATTGGACCAGTTGCACACACACACACACCGAGGCCGAGGTACAATGCGACTTGTGTGAAAGGCCCTTGGTGCGAAGCGCAGACATGAGTGAAAGTCGCAGAGGTATGCCAACCACGCAAATACAAACAGGGATCATGTTACCTGTGGTGGTTTACAAGGACTTTCCCACTGCTCCCAGTCTGAGATGACTTTTCCCTGCAGCCTAAGTTGTTCAAATACAACGACTGTTACATTTCAGCAACTTTACACATGCATCAATAAAACTTAATGATAGATAGAGAGAAAGATCATTCTGTGCAGCCTCATTGCATGAAATCCTGATATGTGGTCACTGGATTTGACGTTCCTGTATAACAAAGATGCATTACATAAACGTTCGTCATCCAAGAATAGAAATGTTCAGTGCAGCAGGCAGACGGGCTGTTGACTATATGTTTGCCTGTGCGGAGAAATCGTCTCCCTGCCCTCAGGTTGTCCGGTACCTGATGTTCCCTGCAGCATCTGCTGCCCATTCCCAGGACCCCAAAGACAGGGCCTCTCAGTGGGAGGGAAAATCCAATTGTATGTGAGTCTGTCTCAGACTATATAATATAAGACTCATATAATAATGTAAAACTCAAAATAATATAAGAAGCTTTATGGAGTTCTGACTTTGAAAAGGCCCTGAGGAAGTTCGGAAGCCCAAAGGAAAAAGACATGAAAGCTTCTGGTTTGATGGAGGCTTTGTGTGAGACTGAGGATCAATCACGAAGGAAGAGCAGGATTTAGCAGGAAGTAGGTTTTGCTGTTGTCTTTACGCCTGGTATTAGTGTAGCCTCGTTGTATTTGTTTTGTTTCTATTTTTAGAACAATCTGCCACAAAAACAATGGCAGCAAATGATAAAGATCCATAATGCTGATTCATCAGTAATAATAAAAATAAAAATAAAAATAAAAATAAAAATAAAAATAAAAATAATAATAATAATCATGGCTTTAAAAAATGGATTAAAAGACAATGGCACGTGGTCTAACACCACTTTTGCTGTACTAAGCCACTGCTTTTCCAGTAGTCTGTAGCTCCAGGTGTTAGCCATCACCATCAGCTGACCTATGTATTATACCGGCAATTAACTTCCCTCAGTGGCTGCTGGGAAACATCCTGGAAACTGCAGGGATGAAAATCATCTCCTCAAAGAACAATAGCACGTGCAGTAACGCCACTTCGCCAACAGGCTCAGACTCACGCTTACCACTTACTGTGCAGTTTACTGAATAATGAAAGAGCTTTACAGGGCAACAACAAAGACAGCTCCAGGAGGATCAGTCTATAGAGTATAACACACACACACACACACGCACACACACACACACACACACACAGGATATGTGGGACCTCCTCGGCGCTCAATGAAACCAGTGTGTTTCCAGAACTAAATGAGCCGGCATCTGGTTCATCTCAGAGGTGTGTCCACCAGCCCGACCCACTCCTCCTTATATAACAGTTACCCACTTGGACAGATTACATAACAATCACCTTCTTACCGCTGATGAATGAAAGTGTCTTTCCTGACAAAATACAGTACTTTGTTAATTAATGGAGATGTGTTATAATATGGCTTTTGCATAACGGACATTTGTGTGAGTCCCTGGAACCCGGAGCAGGCCCGAGCGACGGCCATAACACGCTTTATGATTCAACCAAATATATATCATAAAGTCAGTATCTGTCAGTTTTCTGTTCCTCACTTTGGTCAGATATACAGTAAAATCACTAACTTGAACTTTACACAGCCGTAAAGATTCTTTTGCTACTGAGCGTGAATCCCTCAGGATTGTGAGCTACAGCAGCTGGAGCGCAGCAGATAGAGACGTGAAGGCTGACGGATTGAAAGTTTGACAGATTAACTGCATATTTGATTGAACAATAATATTTTCATTCCCGAATGTTTCTTTCATTTCTATCCTCTGATCCAAACAATCATGGAGCGGCTTTAAAATAAGGCCCTGGACCTATAGAGTGAGCGTGAACACCGCCCGCTGGCCACCGCTGTTCACCGATAGCTGTTTTGGTTTTGATAGCATCACACCGGGAGCGTTGAAAAGCACACATTCCAGTCTCCATTTCCTGGTCTGTGAGCTAAACGGGGGCGGCTGTGATCTGCTCTGCGCCTGGTGTTATTAGCTTTATCTGCACCCAGCCTGCCACTGAAATATGCTGCTCCTCGCTGCTTCGGAGCGCTCCACTCCAGATACCATCTAGACTAACTTGACCCCGCGTCCACAACCCGAGTATCACATCAACAGTGGGGCATCTGAGGCTAATTGTTCAGGAGCTGGGACGGGATCATTTTCACTGCTGGACAGTTGTATAAGAGAAGACTGGCTGGAAGAGGAGTTCTTCTTTAGTATGGGAATATATTTATAGTGTAATAAAGTCTCAGGTGTTTTTGTAATGCTATTACAGCTGGTGTTTTTTTTGCCTTTTGACTCTCCTTTTCAACCCAACACACACTAACACCAACTCAACAGGTCTGAAGCTCCATTAAGCCACTAGAGAGGGTGTGTGGCACAATAAACTGCCAGCAGCACTTAAACCTCTCAATCCCCATCAGCTTTCCATGATGCCTCAGTGTGGATTAAGCGAAACTTGCAGCACTTGACTGTTTTGGAGATGTTTTTTTTTTTTTGGATTGTTTGTTTTTCAGACAATGAATCGGACTTTGTGCGTCGTGCAAACCTCAAACCACAGCGTGACAATATGTTCTGCCGCGGTCCTTGATGACCCGTTGTTGCGTGGCAGTGGGAAATAACTCGGTGTAACTTTGTGTTGTTGCTACTGCCGGAGAAAGACAAGAGAGAAAGTGCATTATTATTATTATTATTATTTTTTTTTGCAGCAAACGTGAAGCAGACACATAGTGTGAGGAAGACAGGTGCAACGCATCACACTAATAACAACACAGTTTCACCACATTCAAGCAGCCACCACAGGAATGTCTGATGTGATGCATGTGCCGATCAGCGTTTCGCTTTCGTGCTGCCGATGATGAGTCACATGGTGCAGGTGAACGATCCGACATGCCAGATGCTTTTGTTAGTTATTTTAGTCCAGACTCTTCGGACCAAAACAAAGGACCGTTTGGTCGAAGGTTGTGGAACCTATTAAGGGACAATATGATCCCGATGGAGAGCAAATCTACTGTAGTAAAGCGACGTAATAGAGACCGTCTGTTCATCTGAACAACATGTTGCAGACAATGCGGCTTGACTGCACACTTAGCAGGACTTCCATCCATCCATTCAGCTCCAGCTCCAACGGAAAAGCAAATGGTTCCACTGCAATGCAGAAGATGTTGATTGGTGCGCCATTTTTCTTACTCTGAACAGAGGGTACACTTCAAGTTCATTGTGTTGAGGAGACATCCATCTAGCTGCTCTGGCTTTCAGTGAAAAACTTGAGCGATTGCAAAAATCTCGCACTAAACTGCTGCACAAACGAGGACAAATCCCCTTTTGAGTGCAGATAATGTTTTTGCCTTTTCGGACAGCGCCTTTGCTATTCCCCTCCCGATCCATCTTCGTCCATCCGTTGTGTCTCCTGTCAAATGTTTTCGCTCCCAGCCTGAAAGGTCACGCTCTGTCTGCCGCCTCTCTGCGTGCCTCAGCCCCTTGACCTCCACCATGGCTGTGGTCTTCCTCTCCTCCTCCTCCACACGTCTTCTCATTTGGTGACTTAACAACATGTTTGCATGATAACTTTGTTTAAAGATGTCTTTTAAAAAGGGTCTTGCACAGCTTTTGATTAAATTATGATATGAA
>JAFBJQ010000755.1:86290-88415 GCA_016785345.1 Trinectes maculatus
TTGCATCTCTACTCTCTTACAGTTGACATTATGGTATTTCTGGACTCACTTTATCTCTGCGCTGTAAACACACAGGGACAAGTGTCACCACACAGACACAGGGATTCATCAGCAGACCTCTCAGATCTGGAGGGGGTCAGGAGAGAGAGGCGCTGATTAGCCTGTCAGGCCGCCTCCTCTCTGCAGGGGGCGACGCGTCCACGAGTGCGCCCTTGAGACAGACCTCTCGCAGCCTGTGGCTGACGAAACTGATGTTTGTCCACACACAGACGTTGTCGTGTCAAGTACTCGGCCTGTAGCACTCGTCAGGCCCGTGGCACCTGTTAATGGCCCTCCACTCAGACACACACTCATACAAACACACAAGTTCATGCTCAAACACAAGAGACAGTTGTTTTCATGCACACACGAGAAATAGACTGTTTGTTTGTTTGTTTTGAATCAATCGAATTGGTTTTACTCACTAAACACGGACTTTGAGCAAAAGTGTCCAAAAGCTGTTGTGTTCCCCGGTGGAGGATATAGGAAATGAAAAACTAAAATAATAAATAAACATTAAAAGCTGTGGATGATTCACCGACGTCCCTCTGAGTAAACAAAGGAGAACAAAACACTTGTGCGTTTACACTGCCAATGGTATTTATGAACTGATTTCATTTAGGTCAAGACGAGGAAGACAAATAAACACGGTCCATGAATCATATCCATCACAGGATCTGATGACAGAGCCATCCTCCAAACGAAAACATTAATTATCGAGTGTAAACACTTAATTACGCTGAATGTATTCTATATCGTGTGTCGTGTCTTTTTCTAATGGAAGCAAGCAGACAGCTCCTGTCTCACTTACTGCTCTGTCTGCCTGTCTCTGTCCATTCACAGACTGCGATTAATCACGGTCCTAACGAGCCGCTTATCCCGCATTATGTAATCAGCGTATAAAGACTTGTGTGTGTCTGCCTGTGTGTGTGTGTGTGTGTGTGTGTGTGTGTGAGAGAGAGAGAGGGCTAACGCATAAATGAAGAGCAGACGTGGCAAAGACAACAAAAGACCAAATGATCGCGAGGGTTTCCACCTCAGATATGAAACTAATGTATGTGTGTGTGTGTGTGTGTGATTCTGCTAACTATAAATGCAATGGGAAAACAGCTTACAGCTACATAAGTCCAACATCTTTCTGTCTTCCAGATGTAATCCTCTGCTGCCTGCTTTCACTTTCTCTACTTTCCACTGAGTTTTTTTTTTTTTTTTTTAAAGTGGGAAACTCCAGAATGATTTGACGTACTCCTCGGTGATTAGTAGTATTGTCAACGTGTGTTTCAGAGCGTCAGTACACATTAAATTTAAAGAGTTAAAACAAAGGCCGGACAGACAAATATGTGGACCAGTTACAGAAACAACACAGTCACGGTTAAAGTCTGGGAAAAAAACATCCATCCATCCTCCGACTCCTTTTGTCGAAGCACAGAACAACAACTAACGTGTTGACAAATGCCCGCGGGGGTAATTCCCACCATCGATTAGATCAGGATGAATGTCATCCACCTGCCGGGTCTTGCCACCGGGAAGGCGACTACCACACTGACATGTGTCAGGCTGTGTCTGTTGTCTTTTCAATCATCATCATCATCATCACGTTTTTCTTCTTCATTTCAAGTTCATTTTCTTTAACTACAGATATGTAAAGTAGATGTTCGCATAGAAGCAGAAATATTGAAAACATATTTCAAAAGATCCCCACAAACAAACAAAAAAATTAAAAAGGAAGCAGCATATCCAAATATTTATATTTAATCCCAACCTGATATGTTTGCGTATAACATTTCCCCTGAACCTGTGGTCTCCCACCGCTCCCCGGAGCAAGTCATAACCGATTCTCCGATGCTGGAGTGGCACGCAAGCTGTAATTTCAATGCAAACACAATTATAAAAGTGGGATCCTCCACTATCATTAGTGGTGAGAGTTTGAAAGACACAAACGGCCACAGCACTGTGTGTTGCTGACATTACAATGCCCAGAGATGAGTTGTAGTCGTCTGAACTACGACTTGATGTCAGACTGGTTTCAGTAACTCGGTCACCCCCCCCCCCCCCCCCCCCCCCCCCCCCCCCCCCCCCCCCCCCC
>JAFBJQ010000755.1:88429-132720 GCA_016785345.1 Trinectes maculatus
GGAAAATTAGAGGGAAAAAATGCAACACAGATTTGAAACCATGAAGAAGCCAACTTGAGTAATGGCCACGGTTCCCGAACCGAGTTTAAGAAAACACCATGTCGAGGTGCAGTTCAGACAGTTTGGTCTGCGGTCGATCGAGGCCCGATTGCTGCTGAACTCTCCAGGCATCAACAGACATCGCTAACATTTTTACGCTCTGGCAGACGAGGTCTAGTGAGTGAGACCAGCCACGTTCGGCATTAGCTGCAAATGCTAAATATTCCTCTTATCCCCAGTCTTCATCCATATACAGGGGGTCCTCGAGTTACGACGGAGATCCGTTCCTGAGAATGTGTCGTAACCGAATTTCGACGTAAGTCGGAACATACATTCATAGGTAAGGTAGTTACAAAGTTGTGCCACTAGATGTCGCTATAACACCAACCTACCTCGAGTATACCTCGAGGATCCCCTGTATATATACATAAACGCTGAGTCTTTGTGGATTCGCACAGCAAAGCAACATATTTGAATCCCTCCTCCTGTTTACTTTATCGGCTCGGAGCTCTTCGGAAACGGATACGTGGGTGATTGCCAGCAGGTAATATGGAGAGCGAAGCTCTGGCCTTAAGCAGGCTACTGATCCCTGATCCCGTCTGCCAGGCTTTACTCACAGCAGTCACGCATACCACAAACCAGAGTCATCCCCATCAGCATCCCACTTACTTTTCCCTTATTCCATTTTCTAACTTTCCATCCCTGCTCCTCGTCTCCTAATTGACCCGTTGTCAACATCGTAATCGTCATAGCAACTGGTGAGGGCATCCTCACTGTGCTCTCTCGGGGATCCAGTGTAATATGTGACAAGCATGAGAACCAAGATGAGTCATTTAAAGCGGAGCGGCCGCCAAGCTGCAGTGTTTATGTTCCAACTCGATGCTAAATTAGCTGTTTGAACTGCTTAGTCACACGGCCGGCAACGTGACCGCTGTGCCTGTATGGGCAGGGAGCATGGAACATGCCTTACAGAAAGGAGAGGGATGGGGGGAAAAAAGACAAAGGAATGTTATAGTGATCGCACCCAATTACATCAAAGGATGTATTGAAATAACATCTGCATTTGAAACGAGTCACTTGTCATCGGCAGTGGAAATAGGAAATAAGATCCGTACAGTGATAAGTGCTGCTCGGGCCTGGGATTTAAGCACAAGGTCCATTTATCCCGCATCCAAGTCCATTCATCATCTCCTCATTTATCTGGACGTGAAGGACGTGAGTTGAAAACCCCCATTTACAAACGCTCCTTAAATAACGAGTCCCTCACACTCTCACAAGTATGAAAAACAAAACCTCACACTCCGTTATCGTCTTCCTGCCAACGTTCTGGTCAGACGCCGTGTCCGGCGCTGTGACATCTTCTTTGGACTGTTTCTGCGGTTTAAGTCTCAGCTTCCTTTTCTTTTGTGCAGCCACTGTTTATGTTAATTACAGTAATTGCTTTGTTCTAACTGCCGCTGCAGGAAACGTACAACGCACAGCTTCATGTGTGGCACAGGTTCCTGGACAGGCTGTTTAAAATAGCAACGAAAAACCTTTTATTATTATTATTTATGTGACAATAAGGTAAAAAAAAAAAAAAAAAAACACAGAAAAAAAAAAACTCTTATGATTCATTACACTCAGGAAACAAAGGGAAAAAAACTAAACAAAACTTTAATAATTTTTTTAAATATATTACGTCTGGTCTCGCTGATTGTTCCAAACATATCTGTGACTGTGCTCAGGGCATCGTTTAATCTGAACCGTGCCCGTCCGTCACGAATCGAAGAAAGGTGAACGAGGCCAAGTTTATTTTGGAAAACTTGCCATGCAGAGTCTTGCCGAGGAGGAGGAGGAGGAGGAGGAGGCACAGACAGTGCCGCCCCTTATCTTTATTCATACCATCCATAAAAGGACATAGGGAGATGGGGATTTCCTGCCTCCACTCCGTGAGACGACGGTTCCACAGGTTGCCTGGGACACATTTTATGAGCGGCCTTCATTCAGGGAGCGACTCAGACGGCAGACATTCCTGGCATTCCTGCTCTCTTTCCAGTAAACACGCAGTTGGGTCGTCAAAGTGATGTCTGATTCCTGCTCTCACTTTCTCCGATGGTGGCCCGACGCTCTAATGAGCATCTGCCTATTGTTTGTCCGCTCCACCGCGTGTCTTATGTGCCACTCTGTATGCTAACCCACAGCGGGGAGACACATGGGAGCCACATGCTCCCTCTTGCTCGCTATCTTACTTTTCCTGCAGGTTATTTTTGACCACAGTTACACAATTAGTTGCTGTTTTTTGTTTCATTTTATGTAACCGCATCTTTATTGAATAAAACCACAGGAGTTGCCCAAACATTTTGAGACTTTATGCTTAAGTCAGATTTATTTTCAACGTTCATTTGTAACTTTTGTTTGTTCAATAAATGGCAAAATCATCAGCGACGAGCAACATGTCTGTAACATATTACAAACACTAATGGAATGAAGTTGATATTGAATTTAAATTTGACAAATTATGGAATCACCGAGCCTCAGTCAGAGAGCATCAGCGCTGAGTGATGAGAAGTTTCGAACATAAAGTAACATTATGGTTAAAAACAAGCAGAGCAGCTGGGACACATGTGTGCGTTGCCCCGATGCAATAAGGTATCCATCAGTGCAGGTATTAGTACGTAAACGCTGACACAGGCCAAGTGGTATTGGACCTAGAACTGAGGACATGACCCGGCAGTGAGCAAACACAGGGGGTTTCTCCTTTAAAGGGTCCGACAGAGACAGACAGGCAGAAACGGAAGCCATACTGTTACTGTACTTTTGAAATACAAAAATCATTTCAAAATTGACCATAAACGTATAAACTGAGGAAAATGCAAAAAATAAAAAATAAAAAAACAAACGAGTCCGTGTGTCTGTTTACCAAGTAGCCAAACAAACCGCTAGCTGAAATGACCCAACGCCACATGCTTTCATGTCAAACAAAGTCAACAATTTGCCTTTTGACCATCGTGCCGTGAGCGACTGGAATCTGATCTCATGCCGCGTGAATGGCAGCAATTTTCCACACAACAGGATTCCTCACTTGAAGGACCTGTTCACCTCGTTGACACCGTGGAGGTCCATCACTCCCCTTTCGTATGAAAACTTGATCATTAGTATTTATTGTGGTTACATCACAATAAATGTCAGCCTGGGGTGCATCACTTTTCATAACAGTCATTTTCAGTTTGCTTCTGCAGTAAATTAGAGTGGCTATCATTTTTAACATGAACAAAGAATGAAATGAATGGGATTGTAAGGGGAAATATGCATCCTGGGGCTAAATAGGCTTTAATAAAACCAGAAAGACAACACTTAAAAAGTAAAAAGGGACAATTTTTGACAAATGTCCTCGTACTTTTGAGTTGAACCAAAAGTTTCCTGCTTTTTGTTCAATACTCGTTACACAATGAAAGGATTTATGCCACATGTTTTCTTTAGTTCAGTCGTTGTTGTTTTTTTATGCTTTTAACGTGTCATTAAAGACAGACGGTGAACACAGAGATGGAACACTGTGTTTTGTTTTGGTTTTTAGATGAATGAGACATGTCGGGAAAAATATATTCCGACCATTCCAGGGTCTGTTTTCCTCAGGGACCCACACGACCAAAAACATATATGTCTAAAAAAAAATCCACACAACAAAGACATTTTCTATCTGCAGGTAGAAGAGGTGCACAAAGCACCGAGTTATGCAGTAAGTGCCTTATATGAAGTGGATCTAAACAGCCAAAACACCTGTCAGAAAGGTCAAAAGGTCGTCAATCTCTGCTTTATGGGCACACAGATCGTCTGAGTCCCAGTCGCCATGACATCATGCAGCTGCTCATATCACTGATCACCTCTGTTACAACTCTGCAAGGTCGTGCTATTCTCCATGTTTCTCCTTGAGGTGAGATGATGGTGTTTGTTTTGACCTTGTTTCCATGGAGAAACACAAAGATTAGATGAACTCGACGCAGAGAAACACTTCAGCCTTCTGTGTTTTCAAACACACCATGCTGCTTTAATGTCAGTTCTTGTTTTATTATTATTATTATTAATCTTATTTGATCATTTCTATGATCAACAAAGAAAAGATATGAATGAATAAAAATAAGACATTAATTTTTTTTATATAAGTTTTTGTTTATGGGACTTTATCTCAATGTTTTGAATCCACAAATGTGGCTAAAGCAAGTCAGGTCATGTCAACATCCTTCAGCCAAACTCAAACTGATAGTGTTCAGGAACATTTAATCAGACGACCTCACAGTAACACAACTATGTATGTGTTTTTGTTAAAATCGCTGACACTTGCTGCTTTAGGTGCAAGAAAATACATGTTCAGATAATCTGCTTGGACAGTTTCAGTGGCCACGGTGTGACACACCCGTTGCCGCCAGCCCCCCGTAATGAGCAATAACAAACACTAATTCACCTTTTCAGTTGTGGAACTGTTAAAAATAAGGCCGGCTAAGGAGCCTTGACGATCAACAACAGGAACAGATTCACCCCCGCGCCCTTTGTCAGCAGCAGTGGATCAAAGCCGAGGACGTGACTGCTATTGTGCCGTAAATCCTGTTGATATCCACACAGGAATGACCCCTCTGAGTCAGGGCTGTAAACCTCCGTCGACGTTCCCATTCAGGATTCGGCTGCTGCCGGGGACCAAAGAACCATGAATGGTGATTAGTTTGCAGCTTTTTTTTTTGTCTCAGGAGACCCACACAGTCACGCAACAGATAGCCATCTTAATATGGCATGTGACGGGAGCCCATGCAGGTCCTTAACATGGGAATATTTCCCTTCGCTAATGGCCACATGGGATGTTGAGCACAGCATAACATCCGAAAGATTCCCCACGCGGGATCGTGATTCATGTCCAGTGCCGACGTTGGATGCTAATACAGCTGGTACAAGGGATGAAGAGAAGCGCATATGAAAAAATCTGAAAAACTTTTGTTAGACGTGCAAATGTGCATCTTAAGTACCATCTTCCATTAAGGATCTCTGGTCATTCCACTGGACTTTTTTGTTTCCAAAAGAATCAAATGAAAGAAAAAAAACAACAAACATTTCTGGTGACACATTTGTTCTATGGGGGGGGGGGGGTGCACAAAAAACTGTGGTGCACAAAAGCACGTCCACACCAGGAAGAATGAATGACTTTCTGATTGGTTTTGTTTTTTGCCGCCGTACTAAAGTTCAAAGTCTCATTCGAGTCCCTCCACCCAGTCGAGTTAGCTAATGGCTTTCTCTTCAGGAATGTAATAACCACCATGAGGAACAGAAACGCGTACGCTGATAACTTAATGGCAAAAGACAAAGATGTTTACATAGTTGAATGCACGTCTGCCTTCAACAAACAACACTTTGTTTTATAAACCACAATGTTATTATGGTCAGAAGTAACTTATGAAGCTCTATATTGCATCTCATTATTCCATGACATTTTTAATTGAATTTGGGGCATGTGCAGGCCAATGACGAGTCAAGTGGTTGTCAGCGGTAATTAAATGACGGAACATGTGTGCAGATGGTTAAAGCGGTCATATCTGAGATACTTGTGTCTGTTTATCTGTGAACAAACAGCTTATCATAACGTCCGCTTCTTCCAAACAAACCAAAGATTTACAGTCCGTCGCTTCCTGTTAGGATTTTTTTTTCTTTTTCCCAGGAACGATTAACCAAACAAGGGGAATGCGTTCGACATCAGAAGCAGCTGACCGAATAAACAGACATCTTCAATGTGTATTGTAAACTGTCTGTGTAATATAACAGTGCATTAAAGAGCAAGAAGGTACCAGATGTGAAATACGATTTTACAACATAAACATTCATCTATTTGTTTGAACACATACTAAGTGAGCTAAATTACATTTTTAACCTGGCTAGGTCTCTGTTGATCATTAATGGACGGGTCCAGCTGAATGACTGAAACCAGAAGACACAGTGACCTCTCCCTGCGACCCCGCTCGTCACTCCTTTGTGCAGCTGGGTACACAGCTCCGGCCTCGCTGTGGCGCAGTAACACGAGTCTGACACTGAAATAACCTTCTCCGGCTCCACGCGTCATCGTGACACACTGAACCCTCGACCTCGGAGAAGGTGAGACCGGCCTGCAGATATGTTGGGTGGAGGGGTGAAAGGCCACGAAGAAGCCCCGGGACCGGCGGTTTTGTTTGCGCTTCACACGAGAGGTCAGAGCGTCGCTAGTGGCAATGTCAAGACTGGCTGACTGAAGCCAGAATAGACCCCAAACTCAAAATAATGTTGTAAGTGCAGACTGACGGGCACTTTAAAAGATTTACGGCGTTTAAAACACAGAGTGTGAGGACTCGACACATGTCTTGAAAACCCGTGTCATGTATTAGTGTGTCATGGTCAGGTGGGTACTTGTAGAGAGCATCAACAGAAACATCCATTCTGGTGTCACAACAGATCCCCGGGAGGAGCTGGAGAAGATGAAAGTGAAGAGAAGCAACGTGACCGACATGTTCACGTTGACCCAGATATGTTGAGGAGCTTAACGCTGCATGATTGACAACTAAATCAGAGGTGTGGGAGCTACGCGGTTCACTCACGTGCACGACAAGGAAAACAATTATAGTGTCAAGAGGTAAAAAAAAAAAAATCACAATAACTGTAACTGTAATTTTACAGTTGGAGGTCATGGACTTGGATTTTCCTTCCATGTTTAATGTTAACGTCTCGTTGCACCTTATTTTAACGTATGTCGGCATTTTTCTCGAGCACCTCTGAATTCCTGTGTCCTCGAATGGTGCTGTATAAATAAACGTTTCTGTTATAATCCTGAAGGCGAGACAAGAAAGGACTGTGTACATGTCAACACGTCGACCCGTCTCCATGGGTTCATGTCCTTTTCTTTCGGGTTATAACCCTGAGACAGCTCCTGCATCGTCCTGCAACATGTCCCGCCTCCCTCCCTGTGTCCCGCTGTTGCTAAGCAACCTCGTCAACAAAGCTGCTCCGTACGGGCCTGGTTTTTATCAACTACTGTACGACTCCAGACGCAGAACAACATGACAATATGGTTTTTAGGAAACATTCAAACATTGTACACTTTGCCAAAATAAGCAACGTGTTTTTTGAATGCATGATTAAAGAGGCATTATTGTTGATATCATAATCTTACAATCTATTGGATAAATGGATGTTAACAAACAGTGCTTCTGCCACAGCTGAGTCTGGCTTTTGCCTTTTCTGTGCCTGAATGAGACAAAAACAACAACTCGGGGAAAAGGGGGCTTATATCGAGCGCAGGTTTCGTGATAAAGCCGGGGGACCAACTAGCAATCACAAAACCACAAACGGGGAAACTTTAAATAAACACGTTGAATGAAGGTCGGCGTGACTGACATGTGAATGTCTGTCTTGTGTGATGGATTTATCAAACAAAAGCTCTTTTCCCTCTGAGACCAAACGCACGGAGAGGTTCTCAGCGCCACAAACCCGCCGCGCATCGGCCTTTTGTAAAGACGTCAAACTGCAGAACATGTGCACATAATGTCCCGCTCAATCTCCAACACCGACGATAACGTGACATAACACAACAGTCAGGATGTTGCCTCCAGCCAGCAAACATCTGGATATTAGGTGGTGACAGTTTGCATGTATGTTGACACAAGAAGTAAATGAGACTGCACCAAAATAAACTCGGTTTCATGTCTGAAGAACAATAAGAAGAAAATAGAGATTTTATCTCTCCCACCTCCCCAGAGCAGAAATAGTTTTAGGTGGTAAACATACGGCATCCTGCCAACTGGAGCAGCAGGCGAGACGGAGCTTGTGTGGATCATTTACAAGGCCATTACCAGCGACATGTTTTTTTATTTACTTGGGAGGATTTGTTGAGATGACTGCAAGGCCACCGGTGTGTTGCTCCTGAGCGAGCAGGTGGTGGGAGACCTCACTCAACCAGTCATTTGTTCGCTCGTGCATTAAACGGCGGCTGAACAATGACGTCGTCTCTGGTTGTGACCCTTGCGGGGAGGTCACACAGGGGTCACGGACAGCAGCGCGGTCCCAGTGGGGCTTCCGCATCATTAACCGCCCTACATTTCCTTTAAAATAAAAGCACTGCAAAAAGAATGTACTATGCATTGTTGTACGGGGGCCCGGGGCCAATAACACGATCTCCGTCATGTAAGTAGCATCAGCCCCTCCAGGCAGCGTGAGCCAGCTCTGACAGTAACATGCGTCAGGCGTGGCTCATATCCGTCAGTAAAACCATTACGGCCAATGTAAACATGAGGATGCTGGGACGTGGAGGCGCTGTCGTGCCAGGGCGCGGGGCGCCCGTACCGGCAAGTACGATGCAAACAAGCCCTCGCCGAGCTTCTGTTTCATGTCACTGCCAGGTTCTGATCCACACCCTTTTTCTGCAGCATCGCAGACACTCATCTAATTGCGTGTTGCTGGAGTAGTGTGGCTGCACAGGTCTGGACTGATCCTTCAATTTCTTTTTTTTTTCTTTTAATACTTTCTCTGTGAACACACTTCAGAGACGTTCACGGCATTTACGTCACCCTGAAATCACCCAGAAAGAAGAAATAAAACTATAAAAGACGGTTCGGGAACAAAACAGTGTTACGGTGAGCTGAGAGGCCTCGGAGACAGAGAAACAGACGGAGCACATGCAACACGGCTCCCGGGATATTTATGAATGCTACAGAGGTATGTCAGGAATGTGGATGTGGCAGGTGACCCCTCTATATCTCCAAATAAGGCCCACTGACAGTTGTTTATGGTGGCTTTTGCCCAGGTCACCACAGTTTGTGTGATTTGTTTGTTTATAGAAGGAGTGTGTGTGTGTGTGTGTGTGTGTGTGTAGCGTTGTTTAAGTGCTGGTGGTGAGTTTTTATGGTTGTTCTGCCACTTTGGTCCAGACTGTAATATGTCAAAATCTGCCGGATTGATTTCCTGCATGCGTTCATGATCCCCAGGGGATGAGCACAAACAGCTGGCTTAATAACAACAGCATCATCAATGAGGCCACTGAATCAACAATGTCACTGCACATGATTAATAAAGCAGGCGTCCATGATTTTAAATGAATTCAGGGAAAGACATTAAAAAGTTGTCATTCCCGCTCGGCTGCCTGTGTAAATCCAACATTATGAGCGTTTTTTT
Source organism: Trinectes maculatus (assembly GCA_016785345.1). Lineage (NCBI taxonomy): Eukaryota > Metazoa > Chordata > Actinopteri > Pleuronectiformes > Achiridae > Trinectes > Trinectes maculatus. The sequence continues at coordinate 97,625 of JAFBJQ010000755.1, forward strand.
TTATAGCAATAAACAGCTGGTTAACAGCTGTGACGCCGCAAATGGTCAAAACAGGCTGATTTGCCAAATTTAGGGAGAAGGTTTCAGTGGGGGCTCCATTTGAATGCAACAGAATCGGCAGTTAGGCTCTCAGCAGCTTTTATATCGGACGATTCGGAACAACCAAACCCCCCACCCCATCCCTCAACCCACTGAGCTCTGGAATGCAAATTACATTGTCCGGGGAAGGCCGTGAAAAGGAGCTGGCACACCGTGACCTCCTAATAGGCTGAAGATGGAGCGGGATCAAGACGACATTCCTAGACGCTATTAGTTATTTAGAAATCAGCGAGCGGCTGAGCCTGTGGCAACCAATGTCTTTTCCTGACTAATGGCCCAGGCTTGGCTCGGGCTCAGCAATGTCATGGGTGAACACTCCAATGGGTAGTTTATGAGGAATCTGAGGGAGCAGGGCTTGGAACCAGTGAAAGGTACGCACAGGTGGTCAGATGCTGCGTTGGCGTTGCGCTAAAACGGATTTAATGGAAATGTGTTTGGCCCATATGAACTGGAAACGTAAACGGTCATTTAGCTGTGAAGCAATGCATTACTATAAAAAGCTGCACGTTTGCATTTAGCAGGTAGCAACTGTAATGCGAACGAGTATTTTTACATCTGACAAGTGAGTGCACATGAGGATAATTTGGGCCGTGAATAGTGTCTGATGTGTGTGTTTTTGTGCGCTTTGTGTTGGTTAATTGCAGTAAAGGAGTGTGCGTGTGTGTCTGAGATTCGCATTGTGCACATAGGAATAACACTAGTAATCTGTCATGGGAGTGTGTGACCTCGGGCAGAGTCTGTCCCAGCTGTAGAACAAACACACAGACACACACACATACATCAGCAGCTTTGTAAAGCTCGTCGTGTGAGGCCTCTGTACTGTACAGCGGCACACAACAGTTATCTAACAATCGGTTCATTTGATCCGACACATGGTGAAGTCCTCTGTATGTAAAAAAAAAAAATTAATGAAGCAGGGAAACAAGTTTTTTTTATTTCCTCATTCTTGTCATTCTGTCTTTCTTTGGTTCTCTCCTGATTCTGGCCACAAAGCAGCAACATGAAAGGAAAGGAAATAGGGAATAAAGTTTGTGTGTGTGTGTTTGTGTGCACCTGCCTGTATACCGTACGCGCACATGTCTGCTGCAGTGAATGTGTGCGGCAGCAAGTGTGTATTTAGTTAAACCTCCCCTTGATCCTTTCATTTATATTTTCCTCAGCCAAAGACAGCAGCACACACACACACACACACACACACACACACACACACACACACGCACATGTTCTTTCTTCTTCACAGTCGGAGTTTACAAAGTAACAACCAAACACTAACACAGCTCTTTAATGGGCTCCAGCGAGTCCCCAAACTGTGCGTCCCTCAAACACGGGTCAGTCCATCTGTTAGCTCGGGTTATCGCCTTCCCACAACGACAGCTCCTGACACCTGGAGTAGAGACAGTGTCGCCTCACCACAGGAGTCAGCTCAACTTTGACCTCAGTCTGTGATATAGGAATTATTATTGTCATTATTATTATTAATATTATTAATAATATTGCTGTTGATGGGTCATCTTCCTGTCTACCATCGACAGGAAGTCAAAACACAGACGCAGAGGTTGGGGGGGTCATGTGCTCTAACAGTTGTTCCTTCTTACCAATTCTACATCATGACTTAATTAAGGGAAATATTTCAATCCAGAGTGATCACTGCCATTTTACCGTTGCCTGGGAAACGGGCCAAGAGATTCAGATTTGAAATTCCTGATGGTTTTCAATGGGATGGAAGCAAACAGCATCAGTGACAACCCCCTCTTCTCATCTCCAACACCAGGTGGTGTAAATAAGAAGAAGAATTAGAATGTCCAAATTAGCAGTGATTAATTATTATTCATTAATTATTCATTGTCAACAGCTGATTTGGTTTGAGATGATGCTGCTGCATCAAACCTGACGCAGCAGCGAATCTGACCGTCAGTGCAGGTGCTGCAGCACCTCTGCACCTCCAACCGCCGCAGGCACCTCTCCAGTGAACTCACGTCGGCTCCTAGCGGCCAGAGGTGGGACTGCAACAGGCTTCCACTCATAATGAATAGTTTTTAAGTCAAAGAGTCAAAGTTTTTTTTTTTACTTTGTGTGTGTGTGTGTGTGTGTGTGTGTGTGTGTGTGTGTGTGTGTGTGTGTGTGTGAATTTATAATCGGTATTTTCTGTCAGAGGAACACTATAGGGACGATTTTGATATGTATTGTGTATTGTGTATGTGTCACATTGTGTGTGTGTCTGTGTGTGTGTTTTTCCCTGCATTCCAGAGAAACACTGGACGACTGGAATATCATTGGAATATTGTAGTAATTTGTATCGTGCCTTATTGGAATCCCCGAGATGGAAACGCATCAGAGGAGTGATGGATGGACACGGTGAGAGGAAACACTGCTCTCTCTCTCTCTCTCTCTCTCTCTCTCTCTCTCTCTGCCTCCTCCTGATTGGACGAGGCCACCTCTTAGGAATGGCATCGAACTATTTAAATAGCACTTTGTCCACCCTCGGCGTAAACGGGAGTTTTTTAGCGGCTCACACCAGCGAGGACGCGCTTTTCATCATCAAGAAATATACATATACACATATATATATATATTTATATATTTGAAAGAAACAAAACAGGAAAAAGTTTTTTATTATTATTATTATTATTTCTCTGCTTATTTCACGGTGGATCTTTTTCCCATTAATTCTCCATTAATGAATTCCTGAGAGAATTCCTGCTGCTGTTGTTGGATTTCTCACTCGTCTTTGTGGGACTGTATTTTCTGCATCCAGCAGGTAAGATGTGGATCATCTGAGGAGCCCATCGGTTTATTTATTTTTATTTTTATTTTTTTTATTTGACTGTTGACTTACTGCCCCTGTCTCAGTCCCAGTCATTAATGTGTAGTTGTTGTGTTGGTTGTGTGGCAGCAGGTTGTTGTTGTTCCACCATGAAGCTGACGGGGATTTTTTTACTCCTGATGCTGTGGACCTGTGACGGCGCCAGAGTCGCAGGTGAGTTTCTCTGACCTTCTCTGACCATGAAGCCACCTCTGATAACTCACTCCCTGACTGCCTGACTCCCTGACTGCTGGTTCTTCTTCACCCGCAGAGAGTCGAGACGACAACAGCGTGTATGACTTGTTTGATTCCATCCAAGTCCCCAAGAAGAACTCGGGGGTCTCCCCGGTGAGGGGATACGACCCGTACAGCCCCGCCTACAGGATCCTCAACCCGGACCTGATCCCCCCGGTGCCCGAGAGCACCTTCAGGGAGCTGATCGACTCCATCCACGCCGAGAAGGGCTTCCTGCTGCTGCTCAACTTCAAGCAGTCCAAATGGAGCAGGGGCAGCATCCTGACCGTGGAGAAGAAGGACGGCTCGGGACCCGTGTTTGAGATCGTCTCCAACGGCAAGGCGAACACCCTGGACATCGTTTACTCCACGGAGAACAAGCAGCAGGTGGTGTCCATCGAGGACGCGGACCTGGCCACGAGCCACTGGAAGAACATCACGCTGTTCGTGCAGGAGGACCGCGCGGTGCTGTACGCGGGATGCGAGGAGGTGAACACGGCGGAGCTGGATGCGCCCATCCAGAGCATCCTGACGCTGGAGAGCCCGGCCAGCGCGCAGCTGCGGGTCGGCAAGGGGGCAGTGAAAGACCGGTTCATGGTGAGAGAACTGGACCCCTGCACCGGATTTCGGAGATTTGTCTTTTTTTCCCCCTGTCTTCCCTTTACGCATTGTTGGTTTTACGCACACAATGCGTAACGCGCTCACGCGCCAGGAGTGAATGCAATGGTTATTATTATTAACTGTGATGTTGGGGGGCTCGAAGGTTAATGTTGAACCTCGGTGCTTGCAGGGGGTCCTACAAAACGTGAGGTTTGTGTTTGGAACAACGCTGGATGCCATCCTGCGCAACAAGGGGTGCCAGAGCTGTGAGTAATCACACAACCAGCGTGTGTTCTCATCACTAATCTGCTTCATGTACTGTCACGTCCGAGCATGACAGTTGAATCATATCTGATGAAGGTGGGGGTGCAGGGTATTAACCGCTCCTGGTAATTTATAGCAGTGTGGGCTGTGAAATATTGAGTACAAATACCTTTCCGTAATTAATTTATCACCCATAAAGATGAGTGCAGCGATATCTTCTCCGATTTGACTGCTGACACAATTTGGCTTTCAGCGGTGACGTCTGACACCATGATCCTGGAGAACCTCAACGGCTCCTCGGCCATCAGAACAGAGTACACTGGACACAAGACCAAAGGTAAACACAGCTGCGTGTCCCAGCGACATGTGGACGTCCTCTCACACCCTGTTAAACCAGCTCTTCAGTCCACATGGAATAGAGTCGAATACAAAGTTGCCTGTCTTAACACCTCATGACTTTGCCCCCCTGTGAAGACCTGCAGATGGTCTGTGGCTTCTCCTGTGAGGACCTGGTCAGCATGTTTAAGGAGCTGAAGGGCCTCGGTGTGGTGGTCAAGGAGCTGTCCAATGAACTCCGACAGCTGGTAAGAAGGAAACAATCCAGACCGTCTGTCTGCCTGTTTGTCTGCCTGTGTGTGTGTGTGTATGTGTGTGTGTGTGTGTGCATGCGTGTGTGTGTGTGTGTAAGTGTGTGTGATATTTTCATCTAAGGAGATTTAAATCCATTTGTTCTGCAAGATCGCAAAAGTAACACAAGTTCATGTATTTATGTGCATGCATATGTGTATTTTCCAAGGCAGCTCTCAGACACAAAAAAATTAATGTTTCCCCTTCTCACCCGACCCCTCCACCCCCCCAGACGGATGACAACAAGCTGATCATGAACCGCATCGACATTCACAGAGGTGTCTGCATCCACAACGGCATTGTGCACAAGAACAAAGACGAGTGGACTGTGGATGACTGCACCAAGTGCACTTGTCAGGTGAGGTCTCCAGAGCGCCCCCTCTCCCCCACCGCCCATCACCTTGGTTTAAGTGCTTAAACACACGTGTGAGGGGATGCACTCTTTGGCTCTGACTTGTCTGTGCACGCACCAACACACACACACACACTCACACACTGAGGCTCACGTACTTAACGCCATTCAACTGATCTGGTCAGTAATGAGTAGTGCGAGGGCCTGGCCGAAGTCCAACAGTCTCTTCTGTGGTAATGAGAGGTCTGTTGTCAGGACTTAATCTCCAGTGCAGCCTCAAGGGACTTGACCAGACCAAAGTGACGCGTTGCCCATAATTAAGAACAAGACCTTGGCTCTGACAACTGAAATAAACGTTCAGGTGCAAACTGTTTGTAAGACCCACACACCTGACTGATGGGTCTCAAAGGTCATTTACAATAAACCCAATCAGGTATGACTGACAGGTCTGACCTCATCCCTGTCCTACCCTGACCCAGTGGGCAGAAGGTTGTTACCAGCCAGACCTCTGTGCAAACTCAAATATTGACCAGAGAATCAGAGTTTGGATATGAATTATAAAAAATGATTGCATAAAACATTATTTTGGGTCAAAAGATACTCAACATACAAGCACCTGGACATAATTTGGACATAAGAAAATTCAATCTGTGTGATATGCGCATATCTCGGATTATATCTAGACACAAGTTTTATGTGTTTGTGCAGAACTCTGCTACCGTGTGCCGCAAGATCTCCTGCCCCCTGCTACCCTGCGCTAATGCTACGATTTCTGACCGAGAGTGCTGCCCCCGCTGTGGAACACGTAAGCATTTCTGTTCATCTTATATGTTACATTACATTGCTTAGTTACAGGAAAGTACTTTTAAAACCATCACCATAAGCATCTGTGCAAAATGCTCTTGGTAAGCTAGAATGTACAACGATAAAACGAACAGGTCATTCAAACACTGCAGCCATTCACCAAATGAGCCGTTTCTAGCTTATTTGCCACATAAAACAAAAACCACAAGTATCCCCACCCCTCCCCCACCCCACCCCACCCCACCCCGATGTAAAGGTTTATATCCAAGAAAAAAAATGTTAATTTTAGAAATGATTTAACTGTGCTAACATCCGAGTAAATGAAAGGGCGCTTATGCGTTTGGAGCACACAGGCGCTTTGTGCCCCGAAACATCTTTGAATCTTCGAGTCGAAATGGCTGCAATTTGCTAAATTGGTAAAAGCGGAATGGAAAATTGCTCGGCTGTTTAGCGGAGCCCATCCTCTACATGAGGAACAGTGACATGTTCTTCATACCTATGCAGGCTTGGCTGCAGTGCCTTTCTATAACCCAAATAAACATGGGGGGGTCATTCATCCTGACCTCAGACACTTTTTGAAGTCATTACTAACCATGTTTGCAAAATCTGTTTCCTCTTTGGGAAAACATTACTTGGTGGGGCATCCCTATGTATCCCGAGGACAGTGGCTCTTTTTAGTTGGCCAGCTTGGCCCGGTATGCCAGTCTCCTCCTAACAGAGGACATTCTCTCTGTCTCAGGTCCGACTAAATCCTCACTAATAGTCCTGTGCCTTAAGAGCTGCCCCTCCTCGGTTGGGCTCGGGGGTGTTTGTGAGGAGGTGCTGCCTCACTGGAATAGCTCTTTTATTGTGTCTCTCTTCCCCTCTCTCTCTCTCTCTCTTATATTCATTCCCTCCCACTCAGCAAGTGACTCTGCAGAGGACAGCTGGTCGCTGTGGTCTGAATGGACTCATTGTTCCGTGTCATGTGGGCGGGGCATCCAGCAGCGTGGGCGCTCCTGCGACCGTATCAACAACAACTGCGAGGGCACCTCCGTGCAGACCCGTGACTGCTACCTCCAGGAGTGTGACAAACGCTGTGAGTCAACGCAACCAAACAAATCAGTGGATAGTGTTAAGCACTTAGTCCGACGCACATGTAGTCTTGCAAGAGCTAACTTTTTCATAGTCATCATTTGTGTGACATGATGCAGGAGCCACGGTTTGTTTCTCTGTAAATGACCTCTGACCTTTGTGGTCTTTCAGTCAAGCAGGATGGCGGATGGAGCCACTGGTCACCCTGGTCTTCCTGCTCTGTCACCTGTGGCTCTGGTGTTATCACACATATCCGCCTCTGCAACTCCCCCACACCTCAGCTTGGAGGCAAGGATTGCGAGGGAGAGGGCCGACAAACAGAGAAATGTCAGATGCCTCCATGCCCCAGTGAGTCCAACCATCCCATAGTCACTATCTGGAAGCATTTATCTTTCTTTACGACATGAAAAAAGGAATTAATCCAGTTTCCCTTCCTCTTCTTTTTTTTCCACCCAGTCAATGGAAACTGGGGGCCCTGGTCACCATGGGATAGGTGCAGTCTTTCTTGTGGAAGCGGTGTCCAGACTCGTAAACGCCTGTGCAATGACCCCCAACCAAAATATGGAGGAAAAGAGTGTGTTGGTGAAGCCAGAGACACTCAGAAATGTAACGAGAAAGCTTGTCCCATTGGTGAGTTATGTTAATCACTTACAAAGCCTCGACATGCTGCAGGTTTATAACAACTGTTAATATATTACATTATGACACTGAAAATGAACCTGCTTTGTTTGTTTTTTTGTTTATTTTTTTGTTTTGTTTTGTTTTGTTAGATGGGTGTTTGTCCAATCCCTGCTTTGCCGGAGCAAAATGTACCAGTTTTCCTGATGGCTCTTGGAAATGTGGCAAGTGCCCAGCTGGCTACACCGGCAATGGCATCAAGTGCAAAGATGTCGATGAGGTAAAAATCTGTGGTTTCATTTTGTTAGCCACAAACATGTACAGGCCAAAAAGTGTCTGGCTTCATGGTCACAAATGTTGTTCTTTTCATCCTCACCCCCCCCCCCCCCCCCCCCCCCAAAAAAAAACGCAGTGCAAAGAGGTGCCAAATGCTTGCTTTGAGTTTAATGGTGTACACCGATGTGAGAACACCGATCCTGGATACAACTGTCTGCCATGCCCTCCTCGCTACTCAGGACCCCAGCCCTTTGGCAGAGGTGTGGAACAAGCAGCTGCCAATAAACAGGCAAGTAGAGTCTTGAGCAAAGCAAATGCTCTGACAAGAAGAGATATGGGTCGATGAGATGTATGATGAATAAATACTGATAACAACAATGGTTGTGTAAGGTACAACTTGCAGCGCTTCAGGGCAGGACCAGCCTTATTTATCGTGATGAATGGCTCCCTTTATTATAACTGAATTAAATGAATATAGACTGTGCAAAACAAAATCATGATCACTGATTTTTTTCAAACTATATAGGTGTGTACACCCCGTAATCCCTGCCTTGATGGGAGCCACGACTGCAACAAAAACGCCCGCTGCAACTACCTTGGACACTTTGCCGACCCCATGTTCCGCTGCGAGTGCAGACCTGGTTATGCTGGAAATGGCCACATCTGTGGAGAGGACACAGATCTGGATGGGTGGCCCAACGCTGACTTGGTTTGTGTCGAAAACGCCACCTACCACTGCAAAAAGGTAGGTAACCACAGAGCGAGGCTCTATGATGATGAAAAAAGAAAATGTGGTGGTGAAGCAAAGTTATATATGAAAATGTTAAGTGTAATTTAGCTAATAATCTCATCTATTATTCAGGACAACTGCCCCAACCTCCCTAACTCTGGGCAAGAGGATTACGATAAAGATGGCATCGGAGATGCTTGCGACAATGACGATGACAACGATGGCATTCCTGACGACAGGGTAAGTGTAACCACTCCATTCTGTTGCCATTAACACTAAGACAGTGAATGACAGCCACATCTTCCTCTCTATAACCTTTTTGAAACAGGACAACTGTCCGTTCATCTACAACCCCCGGCAGTATGATTATGACCGCGATGATGTGGGAGATCGCTGTGACAACTGCCCCTACAACAGTAACCCAGACCAGACAGACACAGACAACAATGGAGAGGGAGACGCCTGCGCTGTAGACATTGATGGTGATGGTGAGTACTGGAAACTTCAGCATTCCCCAGGACATCTAGATTGTTTCTTTAAAGAAATACAACCTCTGAACTGGCTTTATATATGTTCATCCATTTTGTAGGTATACTAAATGAGAAGGACAACTGTCCCTATGTCTACAACGTTGACCAGAGAGACACAGATCTGGACGGCGTAGGAGACATGTGTGATAACTGCCCTCTGGAACATAATCCTGATCAGGTGTGTGGACAGACACACACATATACACACCGCCTTTCCCCATTTCCTTCCACCTCACCCACCAACAATACTCTGAATTCATCTCGCAGCCTTTCTCTGTAGCTCAGCATATATCCCTCTTTCTAGTCGAGAGCTCTGGTGATTAGCCCTGTGTAGTTGTCTAAGCTTTATCACGCCATGTAAGGTGGAGTAAATCCTGTGTGCAGCTCAGGGGCACATCAGTTCAATAAGGCGTGGTAGGGGGCTGGGGGTCTTTTCAATGGCCCATTGACGTTCGCTGGCTAATGTGAGGAAAGAGGCACTAGGATGGATATTAGTGAGGAATGGGCTGGCCCTGGGCTGCGTCCAACACAGCCCTGCTCAGTCCACCTGTGTCATGCTAGACTGAGAAATAAGAATGTGTTGAACAACAAGATTTAGAAGAAAGATAGGGAAAAGTATGAAGCATCCTGGTTTATGTGACTTTTAAAGAAAAAAATCACACACAGCAATAAAGGACAAACATCCCCAAATTCATAAAATGTGCTCTTGAATGTCTCATGAAGCCTACAAGATTTGCTCTTTGATAATTGAGTTTGGCAGCCTTACACAGGCAACAAATCTAATCTCACTAATCTAACACCAAAACTTGTGTACGGTGGTGCAGGTGGATTCCGATGACGACCGCGTCGGAGACAAGTGTGACAGCAACCAGGACATTGACGAAGATGGACATCAGAACAATCTGGACAACTGTCCATACATCCCCAACGCCAATCAGGCTGACCATGACAAGGATGGCAAGGGAGATGCCTGTGACCATGACGATGACAATGATGGCATCCCAGACGAGAAGGATAACTGTAGACTGGCCTTTAACCCTGACCAACTGGATTCTGATGGTAAGCAGGATGGGCGGTTTCAAGTGTCAAGAAAACGTTTTCCTAAACATTTCTGAGGCAGAAATATGCTCACAGTATTATTATTGATCAATATGTAACATATTTTTCAGCTGACGGCCGTGGAGATGCCTGCAAAACGGACTTTGACCAAGACAACGTGCCTGACATCTACGACGTATGCCCTGAAAACTTTGGCATTAGCGAGACAGACTTCCGCCAGTTCCAGATGGTTCCTTTGGACCCCAAAGGCACCTCCCAGATCGATCCTAACTGGGTTGTCCGCCATCAGGGAAAAGAGCTTGTTCAAACTGTAAACTGTGACCCTGGCATTGCTGTTGGTGAGTAAGAGATATTATGCAATTGTCAACACAGTGCATATTATCTCCTAGTTCATTGAATTCAGACGTTTGAGCAAGGGCCCCTAACTTAACTTTTATTCTTTATCAGGCTACCATGAGTTCAACGCAGTGGACTTCAGTGGAACTTTCTTCATCAATACAGAGAGGGATGATGATTATGCTGGTTTTGTGTTTGGCTACCAGTCCAGTTCAAGGTTTTATGTGGTGATGTGGAAGCAAATAACGCAAACCTACTGGTCAAATAAACCCACGAAGGCCCAAGGATATTCTGGCCTGTCCATTAAAGTGGTTAATTCTACCACTGGTCCAGGAGAGCACCTCAGAAATGCCCTGTGGCACACAGGGAATACCCCTGGACAGGTAAGGAAGTGGAGGTTTTATATGCCTATTGTTTTTTATGTAACCGGGGATATCAAAAAAAACCCACACATTTATTTACCCACGCTTTAGGTACGCACTCTCTGGCATGACCCCAAGAATGTTGGATGGAAAGACTTCACTGCCTACAGATGGCATCTGATCCACAGACCAAGAACAGGACATATCAGGTGGGAGCATTACTTGATCAAATCCACAGAGAAGTTTGCACTTCACATAGGTCTGATTTTTGGATAAGAATCCAAAAAACATTTTTGGTCTTTACTTCCACAGAGTTGTGATGTACGAGGGCAAAAAGATCATGGCAGATTCCGGTAGCATCTACGACAAGACTTATGCGGGTGGCAGGCTAGGTCTTTTTGTCTTCTCACAAGAGATGGTATACTTCTCAGACCTCAAGTACGAATGCAGAGGTATGTATTCATTTAAAATCAACTTAACTGCAGCTTCTAAGCAAACATTCGACTTCATACTTTACGATCAATGTCTGTGACATGGCTTCGTCTAACTTCTTATGACGTGTCTCTTTCTTTTTACAGATGCATAAACAAGTGGCCGGAAAGTTCCAAGGAATGCACCTTTTTTTGTATAAAGTATGAACTTATGTATTCTGATGCAAAGTCCAGGGACCAATATATGTCCGCGACTCTTTCCTCTGCGGCACGCACACATTCGAATGGGGCAAAGGGCATGTGGTCAGCCTCGGGGTCACTTGAAGCTGGTTCAGGCAGCGCGCCACCCAGCTGACTGTCAACTGAGGATCTGAGAACCCCCTTCTACTTCCCCCTTAGCGTCCATGAGGGCAGGGAGAGCCCTCTAGCTTAGCCAGTAGGACACCAACACCTTTCTATCCCAACCCTGCCTGCTTTTTTTCATTCTCTGAAAGACCTCATTCATCTCTGTGTGGGAGTGGCTCCCCATCGACAACTATGCACTTCCAAGCCTTTACGTCTCTCTCTCTCTCTCTCTCTGTCTGTCTTTCCATCTCACTTCTTCAACCTGTGTGCCTCTCTGCTTTACCTTCTGGATGAACATCCCAAAGAAAAAATGATGAAATATTCCCTTTGTTTTACCAGATCTGCCAATTTGTAGATTTTAAATGATAGAACTTTTAAAGATTCAGAGGAAGAAGACAACAATAATACTTGTTATAAAGGACTTTTGGAAGTTAAGCGGGTTAGTAATGTTCAGAAGATGATGACAATGTGGAGGTTCATGTTCATGTTTCAATGGCAGTGCTGTATGTGTAAGACTGGTCATAATTTGCGTAACCAATTTTACCCATCTACCTTAGACGCTCTGTTGGAGAAGATGGATAATAGGGAGAAGATACGTACAAATTTAGATTTGGGTTAGCTGTCATTTGAACATATACGTATAATAGGCTTTTTGACTATGTGTAGCTAAATAAACGATTCTCAGGGTGAGATGGAAGGATAATCTTCCCATAATCAAACCAGCAAGAAAACAACTATGAGGATTATATTTTACAAGGAATTTGCTTGTGCCAGCGAACTCAAAGCCGATATTCCAAAAAACATCTCCAATTAAAACCCTGCTTACTGAAGAGACTTAGCTCCCTCAGCTTTTGAGGGCTTCAAATTAAAACTCTGTAAATACATGTAATTTATTGACTCTTGCCTACAATGTAGGCAGCAAAGGAAATTTGAACGCTTTGAAAAAGTAAAAAAATATATATATATCCAGTATGAAAATTCAAAATGACTTTAAATCAGGTACAGTCTGATGTTGAACGCAGAACATAGGTTGTTGTCAGTGTCTGTCAACTCCCACTGTACAAAGTGAATTTGGTTTTCTTTAGCATGAAGTGTACTTTTCTTCAGAGAGAGATGAAAAACCAACAAAATCTTTGTTGTACAAATATTACCTCATTGTTGTTGTATCATTTGATCAAACAAGAAAAACACAACCGTAGTCCTTTAAAGTGATGGACATCTTAGTGCTACTGTAAATAGTATGAGATTTCCGACCAAAAACAAAACAAAACACAGAACCGAGCTCCCAATCACATGATCCACGCCAGTGAAAATGATGTTAAATTGGGAGGTTTCTTTTTTTATAAATAATTTTGCTTTACCATGTATGTCCAGTTCTGTTCTTAGCAGGTAAATTATTGTTCTGTTTTGTCGTAGCAGTTTGTGAGAAGTTGCGTGAAATTGAGCGAGTACGGGCCTGTGTGTGTGTTTGTAGATAATTGCTATTTAAATAATTTATCAGGACCTGTTGCCTTACAAAATGGCCCATGTCCGTCTGTATAAACGTTTTGCACACTGACGTGAGGATGTTCTGTTCTTTATCGTTTTTACCTTTTTTTGTTACTGTGTATCGATGTTATCCGTTTTTCTTTTTTTGTACAATTAGTTCGCTTGTCTGGAAACATTTTCTTAGTTGTACAAAGCAAAAATGCTGTTTTTTTTATTCATAGCAAATATTTTGTTACATACTTCAAGACAATAAATAGTTGTTAAAATTCTGGAGGTCTGTCGATTTTATTTGTGCCATTGTACAGTTTTACATCCAGGTTTAAGTTCCTGGTTGATCAAGTCTAAAACTTGACATTTAACATCAAAAACAAACAGGTGGATGACTCAGAACTGACTGAATAGAGACTTCTTCAGGTTAGACAACTGGATTCAGTTTGGTCAACTGTGGCTACAATCACCATCTGAACATACAAAGTCAAAGTGAGACACAAACTGAGTTATATGTCTCTCTGCAGACAGACACACGCACACACACACACACATCGTCTTTGTGATAAAGGCCACATGAGGAATGTGACACACAGGTCTGCTCCTCAGTCTGATCTACCTGACCCCTGTGTGATCTGCACTGACCTCTTCCAAAGGTTCAACAACACGCAACAGAGCAAATATTTGGATGACACAAACCTTGACATTGGCTCAATGGCTTAGGAAGACAGACGCTTACATCGTCCACAAGTGGATCAAGTAACAGGCAGACAGCACGAGAGAATAACGACTGTAACATCTAATATATATATAAGATGAACAGGAGCGAGGGAAGCAAACTATTTTTCTTCAACCTTTTTCAAGCTAGTGAGTCAATTGAAGACTTGTTGAGTCTGTAAAGGACTGTACGGTGTGACTCTTGGATGGTCCAGGACTCGCAGCCTTCCGGTCACTTACTTACCCCCCACCCCACACACACACACACACACACACACTCCTCAAATAATGACAGACCAAAGCCTTAAAAGACCAGCTCAATTACCCCCAGCGCCTTTAATGGGCCTACAAAAAGCACCTTTTTGCAGTGAAATGATACATGTTTGGTGAGTAATGCAAAGTGGCGGTGAATGGAACAAAGGCCCTCCACCCCGCAGTTAGAACAGACTTATTTAGCTCCTTTAATCCACCCAGGAAACCTGTGCTCCATTTGCAGTCACCGCCGCCACAACTGGCCTCAAACCCCAAACGAACCTGAAACGTGACTTTTGATCTGGCGTTCCTCCTCCTTTCTTTTTTGTCATTCGACACCTTTATGAGCCGCACCACCGCCTACTGAGGTGCTGAAGTGTCACGTCAAGATGGAAGACCCCCCCCCTTACTGAATACTGTGGTATTTACCCACAATCCACCTCAGGAGCTGCAAGACACCACCTGTACCCTACCACGCCACCTGTACATACAGTATCTCAGACTCAAAGGAATAAAATAACATTTTCTTTGACCTGGTAAACATAAGTCTGGAATGTGGTTTCATTTCCATTATCGTATAAGTCCGGTGTGATCAAAACTCAAACCTCAGTGTTATCATCTATGCTCCATTGTTCAATCAAAAAAAGAAAAAAACACCTGAAGGCGCTATTATTAGAATCATCGCTTTAATCATTGCAGCGGTTATGTGATATACTGAGTCATGTGTACTTTGGATTGTGGACATGGCGACATGGTGTTTTGAGATCTTTGAAGGTTAGAGAATGGCTGAAGAAGTCATAAGGGAGAGTGAGACCGATCTTTATGATGTGAAACGTCAACATTTCAGTGTTTTACCCCCGTGGAAAAAGATGTGCCAGTATTTGACTACTATTATCAGATCTACTCAAACTAGAATTAGTTTGAGTCAGTCTTAAAACAGTTAACCGACATCTCTTCATGATATAAGGGTTGTCAACTAATTATTTTCAGAAACTGCCTTGCATAAACCCTAATAAAATAATTCCCTGTGGAAGAAAATACAGTTCCTGTGATTGTTGGCAGCTGTGATGGGATTCCTGGCTAGGATGTGCTATGACCCTCGACCCCTGGGCTGCCTGCACCTGGCAAACTCAAACAGGCAGTGTATATTTTGATGGAAAAAGGTGACCTTTATCACCTTTGATGAACAGTGACAGGTAAAAGTCCACAAACATCATTACAGGGACGTCATAAATTCTCACTCTTGTGTCTCCTGGGTAATGAAATGACAGGTTATGAAAAGCGAGTTGACTCTAAAAGCAACGAGGTGAAAAATTGTTGAATGTTTCCAAGTGGCTGGTATGAGAGCCATGCGTTGGAATGGAACTAGTGTGATCTTTGCTCATCGCGGCTGTTGGTTTTTCCTCCGTCTTATTCTGGACACAAGCGGAACGGTGAAGCCGTTTGAATAGCGAAAAAGACGGATGTTCCAAAACAACCTAAAGACAAGCATTGCGGTGTAGGCTGCTTGTGCGACCAGAATTCCATGACATGAAATGAGTTTTTCCCTCCAAGTCTTTCCAAATGCCTTCTCTGACTGTGCCGTGTGGAAACACCAAGCACATACACTCCTCCGCTGCATTCTGCAGGTCTGCTACAATCCAGGATTTACCACAGTGAGCAAGAATCTTTTTTTCTCTCCATGTAGCTATTTATCAATTTTTTTTAATTTAATAGCAGATGCAAAATGGCAGTAGCACAGTTTTCCATGAACATCCTCAATCCAAGGTTCGGATTTTCTCTGCATTTCAGATCATTTTCTTTCCTTTAACTCATCATCACCACTCTTACAAATACCTGCTCGCCCCCGGTGTCTGGTGCTTGGAGATCGTTTGTTTGAATACAATCCATGGCGCTATAAGCATAGACATAGAGAGCATAAACACAATGAGTGTGCTATTCGTTAAGCGAGCTGGCAGCGGATAAGAGAGGATGGGGGGAGACTGAAGGAACAGACGGCTTTTCATTTCCTGGTTGGAGCACGCAGCTACTGCTCCACAACTTCTGTTTATCTGCTCGGCTCAGGCTTATGTCAAGTTACACACTCGCACAGCATCAGAGCCACAACAACAACACACATCTATTATCTGTACCAGTATGACTAAGCATTGTAAACCTACTGTAAACAAACTGTGGTAATTCTATTTTTTGCATTTGTCAGTACTTTTGTTTTCTATCACACTTCCAGTGCATGTCATCCAAAAATCTGCTATGTGGACCGCCATAACGATGGCCGACCACTAACTCGGCTTCAGGGCGGTTAGTGGGCTCAGAAACTGCCCACAAACCGTCTGCCCCCCGCTCTCCACACGGGGGTGTGAAATATTAGGGGTAGCTGTGGCAGACAGACGCCACACATACACTGAACTGCCCCACGGGCCTTGCGTGAGAGGCGGCGACGTAAACAGTTAAGATAGAGACACCTGTGTTTCGTTTGCGTGTCACTGCGAGGAAGACGTCCGATGCCCAACAAGATTTATTATGAGGGTGAAACATGACTCGTGTGTTAAGTAGGTCAGGTCAAAATTAGTTGGGGTTTTTTTTGCAACTGCAACTGATTCAGCATGATGAGAACCTTAATATAAAAATGTAAATGTAAAATAAACTGTGCACAATTCTTGTTTTGGTAAAATTGTATCTCTATCGGCACTGCAACAGCCGAACTAGGTCATGTCTGCACCGCTTGAGATACAACAGATGTAAATCTGGTCTGTTTGAATGATGGAGATTGACGTGTCACATGTGCGGATTGACGGTTTACAGATTTGCTTAATTCGGGCTGCAGGGCCAAGGCCAGACCCGAGGATACCACTCGGACTGCTCGAGCTTCCCGTTGGCCTGTTCCTAGCTGTGGCATTGGAAAGTCAATGAGGGGAAAAAAATTCCTGACTCACACGTGGGTGCCAATCAGTCACCGGGCATCACAAGGGGAAAAACTGAGACCTGGGAGATGGTTTTTTGGAGCCAATCGAGTCGAGGAAATATCTAAATCTAAGCAGATCGCCTGAAATATTAGGTACCTATGATATTACAGTGTTTCAACAATACACATGTACTCACACATAGAAAAACAGAAACATACAAACTCAGCTCACACAGGTACAGTCAGAGGGTCCGATTTGGTACCACACATATCTAATGGCAAATCTGTGTTTACCGGCAACATTCCTTCACCTAACAGCTCCAGTTACAGGCCTCCGCTGTGACTGGCCTCAGTCATATTCTGGTCCAGTGCTGCTCAGAGGAGGGCTTTCTGCTCACATTACTGGGTCAGCGGCTTTGCCTTACTGTGCCGCCCACCTGGGACAGTTTCAAGTGTAAGTGGGAAATACCTGTTTAAAGGTTAAGGGGAAATGGTAGCGCGTCATACCGGGTCGACAGTGAGGGACTGTTATGGACCAAAAGCAGGAGCTGCTGCATGCAAGACTCTGTTTGGTGAAAAAGATGCAGATAGAATATGAAATGTTTTTGTGCCCCCCCTCCCCCCTCCCATCTATCTGTCTTTGTGCCTCTTCTAATCCCGATGAGAAACGTGATGGCGCGGTGTCCGGTTCCCTCCAGACCCATTTTGTGTCCTGAATCGATGGCGCGAGACAAAGGGACCACAGAAACCAGAGACCAAGGTAGGACTGCACTTTTCGCCGTGAGTCAGGAAAGCAGAAGAATGGAGTCCTTTCTCCGTCCGGCCTGGATGGCTGTACTGTACACCTTGGAGAAGCACTCAGCACAGAGGGGAGATGGCTTGATAATGGACACACACACACACACATCCAGGCCCTCTCTGCTAAAGGGGGGGGGGGGGGGTCAGAGGTATTTAGAGCGGGTGTGAATTCACCCACTCGCTGAGTCACTACAATCACATTTGTCTGGTGGAAGTGAGAAAAGCACCATCCTCGTTTTCACCTGACACCCCGGCCTTTTGTGCAAAAAGTCCCGACTCAGCACCAGTGGACGTGTCTGTCCCCTTCTTCTCTAATACAATACAATGCAATAAAGCACATAGACACTTTGTCTTTGTTTTGTTTTTTTCTTTGTACACAAAGAGGCAGATCGAACACCAGACATTGACAGTTAGCTCTCAGGGCTACGTCTATCAAGGACGTTGTGGGGGTTTATTATTTTTTACGCCGACATTCCTGCCTCAACATATAAAGAGATGGAAGTTGTAGGATTGGCCGGATCAGAAGATCCTGACGCGATAGCACGATTGAACTGGGAATGTGAGGAATGTTCAAATATCACGCAGCATTAATGTGAACCTGTTGAAAGAAGAAGCAAGAACAGGTTAATGGATTTCTGTGGCGCAGACGTCTCGTTTGTCTCGTTTTCTATGAGTTAGCGTTTTTTACGTCAATTCCCTGAAGACAAGTAAAAATAAAATATGTCCTTGTGTATGTCACAACACCGTTTTTTATGATTGGTTGTTGGAAACAGGCGCCTACTATTCTCAACATCAATATCCTCACAGTATTTATAAAAGCACCTAGACGGCCTTTATCATCATCATGAAAAAGAAAACAGACAGAGAAACCTTGCATTCCCCAATACGGGAACATTATGCTCCCTGAAGCCAGTGTTTCATTTATATCACATGAAAAATAATAGCAGCTGCTGAATACTTCAAATCGTAACTGCTCCACATGTATTTAACTGACCATAAAAGTATATTTAAACTTATGGTTATGAATTTGTAATTCGCTAAAAATATAATAATAGTCTTTATTTGCTAAACTGAGGAAAACCCAAATTGAGGTCTAAAAGCCTATTTTAATGGGTTGCACAGGCCTTAGGTTGACAAAAGAACTTTTAAAGTGCTGCGTAGCCTTAGCGTTCACTTTATGGTTTGGTTACCACAACCTCTGAACAGGTTTTCGCTTTTTTTGTCCTCAGTGTCTGTGTCCACAATCCTCAGCCCTGAATACAACTGGAGCATCAAGCTGCCCTGCTTCCTGTAACCTGTCGATCTGTTTGCTTTAAGGTCAGGATAAAACCGGGCCCTCGGAGCGCAGACAGAGGACTTTCACACAGCGATAAAGTCTGTTTCCCTGCAGATTTCCTAAAGCTCGCGATTACGGAGCTAATTACTAACATTCCGCGGAGAACTTACAGGCTACTGCTCAGAACGTGGCAGCTTAGGAGAACAGTGGGCTCCTTATACAGTACCGCAGCCAGACGTACGCACGCGGACAATATGCTGTTCTGTCTTATAAAATGTCCCGTAATGAACCATGTGTGGTTTATAAAAGAAAGAATGCAGAAGGACGAAAAACCATTTCAGGGGCACCGGGAGCAAAACGTACACCTGTCTTCGGATCCTGGCATAGATCATGGTCTGAGGTTGATTTAAAAAAAATCCTTCACCCAAAAGTCCTTAGCCGTCTTTGTGGTATGTGTGTAAACATTAGACAAATAAATATAATAGGGGAGCATAAAGAGATTGATTGATCGATAGATAAGTATAGTGCCATTCGAGAGAGACAGAAGTTACAGTGGTCAGGGCAACAGACATTGTGACCTAATTCACTACCATTAGGTCGGCAGGCTCAGAAAATGACAGGGTCTGGTGTCTTTTATCTACTGTACTCCCCGGTGTTTGTGTCATCAAACAGCTCAGGAGAACAAGTCAAATAATCTCTGACCTTCCTTTGGAGAGGCGCTAACCTGTTTCAGCTGTCACCTGCCGGAGCAGGACAAGCCTCATAATTAAACAGAGGTCTCTCCGAGGGTTTATGGCCACGAGAGGGAGGCAAGGTCGGGTCATGGCAGGTCTGGTGTCACGTTTAAAGTGGCTATCGTGGATCCTCATTATTAAATTATAAGGCTGAATTATTGTAGAAGGAAACGGCAAAAACTATGAGGTCACTAATTAGTAATTATTCATAATCTAAATTTTTATTTGCAATTAACAAGTCATCAAATGAAGGGCTGCTTTTTTTCTTCCTTGTTGATCAAACAAAATAATAAAGTAAAACTTTTCATTTCAGTAATTAAAGATCAATTACAAATGTAATTAAATTAAATAGTCAATCAAGAAGCATCTGATAGTGAAATTAATGAGTTTAAGCCAGAGAAGGAACAGTAACAGCTCCCATTAAAGTCATAGAATCATGTGTGTTTTATTTTTTTTATGTTCAATTGTTTGCGTTAGTATAATATATCCGCATTTATTTCAATTACTGTAACAACACAGTTACACTTTTCTATTTTTGTCCATAATGACTCAAAGTGTTCCACTAAACCTAGCAGCCATGTGTTTATAGTCTTATTTACACAGTGATTTAGAAATGAGACAGTTTAAGGGAGCTGACCACAAAAAGGCAGAAAATTGGTCTAATTTTTCCATCACCATCAAAACGGTGTGTGGATTTAGACTCAAACGCGTCCGCGGTCCTAACGAGGCCTAGGCGTTAGCAGTAATCTGACGCAGTGATCTTGGTTTGTGATTGTCGGCGTGGAAACGATCTGTTTAAACCTATAGCTGGTTGGTTCGTTTGAGGCTGGGGGTTTGTCCAGACCTGAATGGGCCACTTTGAGGACGGTGGGTGGTTTGAGTGAACCACAAGTGAACTTGACGGCGTTTGCAAGAGCTAAAAACAAAACAGCTGTCGGTCAGAGGTGTGTGGTCCCGGCCTGCAGATAAATGCGGGACACAGTAGGTACAATGACTAAAGTATTAGCAAACGACAAAGAGGTATATTATCAATCTATAAAAGTTTGTTGTCATCTACACACATGACACCATTGTGCGTCAGTCATTTTTTATTAAGTGAGCTGTTTGTGAACAGCAGAGGGAATACACACACAAACAAGTGCGAGTTCAAATCCAGCCAACTCTCTGGACTTGCCTAAGGAAACCCCTCTGCGCCAGCTGCAGGACGGCCTGCATGCAATTAAATACAATATCAGAGAGAGAGAGAGAGAGAGAGAGACAGGCCAGCATGTCAGACGTGCCCGGTATAACCATGCTGTTATAGCCAGATGTGATCCAGTTCACCCAACTCTGGTTCTGGACCAGACCACTTGGCTATAATAAGGTGGAGGATGCCACAGCTTCAGGGTGTTCCAGGTGTTAAAGGGGTGCTAACAGAAATCCCAGCGCTCACATTCCCCTTGGGGTAACGGCTAACCCAACTGCTCATTACACACCGAAATACATATAAGTCTTACATACACAAAGACGAGGCTCAACGTGAAGACTAAAAACACTTGGTGAGTATCAAACTTCAATACCTTTCGATATATTGCACAGTGCATTCATAAATTGTTTACTGGGTATAAATTCAAAGCCCTGATGGGTGGTAGGAAATGTGCAGCTTCTTGTTTGTCTGAAAAGTAAGCAAACACCTAACTGCCCATATCAAAAGCTGAGGCGAAACTAAAACCAAAAGTGGCTTAACTCGCTTCATTACACTGACTCAAAGTTCAGTGAGGTGATTACAGACTAACATTACCGTTAGCGTTACCAGGAAGTCCCAAATCACCCAAGTTCAAGTCCATTAGAAGTCCGGTGGAGATTAACTACTGGATCAACAGGCTCAGCTACTGTGGTAAGACAAGTAAATCTGATTGGGTCCCTGCAGCATGTAAACAAATACATTTTCAAAACAAAGGGTCATTTTGAACATTTCCTTAAACAAGGACCTTGTGTTTTACCCAGAAGGAACAGGAACTCCTTCTATGCCGATGATTTTCATAACTGCATTGGCACGTCGGCCTTTGTTACATAAAGCGATCGCCAGCTATTTAGGGCTTGGCATCATTTCCTAATTACATATAACCACACCACTAATTCCAGTGAAGGAGGAAATGTTTAGCAAAATACCTGCAGGAAAGATCATGTTAAGTTCAAAGTAAACGGCAACTCTAACAACAAGTAACCTTCACTAAGTAGCTACATGTATATTTCATTTCATTTTATAAACACTGTTTTCTTTTAGGGGGAAATAAGAATAATAATATTTCTATTTTGTTGAGGGTTACAGCAGAGTAGCTTGTGAAATTGTTACATGAGTTTCAACAACATCTTTTGTTGCCGTGTCAGACAGAAAACCTATAAGACCCTGTGTGGCATTCAAAACAACCTGCGTGCCAAGATTTCCCGTCCAACACATGAAAACTCACAAACGTCAGCATATGGAGAAATCAGGCCACTAATCATCCATTGTCACAGGGCAACATTCCTGATGTTTGCCCCTGGCAACCGGGACTTAGGGAAGCGCAGAGATTTTGTTTGACAGCCGTATCACTGAGATTAGTGCTTTTCAGGTCTGGGCTGTCCGCCTCTCACAGGGGACGTGGGGGTGTAATATAACACAATATATTCCAGCCAGGGCCTCAGAATAAGCTTTCTGTAGATGATCAAAACAAGGGTTACGAGTTTGACAAATGAACCAACCCCCTTTTTCTCCCCCCAACGTCAAGCCAGTGCTGACAAATGACCAAAATGACTATTTTGTGCCACAGCACTGAAACTGAATATGTTCAAGAAGGTTTTTCTGTGCTGTCGTTTTTGTCATGAGGTCACTGACATAAGCGTCGTGCACTGAGATTGTAATGGTGCAAGTTAAAAATGTGACGCTGTAACAAAAAAAACAAAAAAAAAAACAAGAAAAGTATATTTAAATCTTCATCTGCGTATAAAAACAAGAATTTAAATTCTTCAACAACCTCTGAAACTGCTCGGTCAAATGTCAACCCCGCCGCTTGTTTTATGGCTAAATATGAAAAATATCTTGTCAGCATGGTTTCCTACGCAGCTGCGCCGAAAATCCCACTATATCAACAAGTCAGCAAAAAGCGAGCTGAGGTCTTTGATGCCATCTTTATGTAGCTGGTACTGTAATTGCCTATTTTGAGAGGAAAGCGGTTTTGATGCTTTGATTAGAGACGGGGCCGTCTGAAATAAAAAAAAAGCATCTAAAACGAGCACCGAGCTTCCCGACCCACAATAGTCGCGTCTAACTCACAGACACACTCCGGCCAGCAGAGGGCTGTTTCAAGTTAGGCTGCTGTTGGCTATTCCTGTCACATCCCCGCAGGGTTCAGATAAACATTCTCATTCCACAATCCCAAACACAAAGTTAGGAGACCGCGATTATAGCCTTGGGAATGTCGTATAAATATCTCCGCAGGGAGGGAGGGGCCCCCTGTGGATGTGTTTCTGTTTGGCGGGTTTCTGACAACTTTCTTCTCCGGGGCTTGTTGACCTGTAAGGTGACCTGTTGCTGCACGTGCCCAGAGTCTCCTCTCAGACAGTCCAGCTCCCTGTCCTATCCGCCGCCTCGTCACTTTAAACGGAAAGCAGCTACGCTTGTTCTTCTCAGAACGCGACGCTTGTGTTTTCTGGGAATTTCTACACACGTGTGAACATGAGCGTCTGCGTTAACATGAGAATCGATGTTTTAATTCAGCAAAAACACAGCATGTTTATCTCATATCCAGCAAACGTTATCCACAGGGTCCTGTACGTCCTGCACAGCAATGTAAACATGCACCGGTGTCACATTTTGACATGCTGAAGCTCAGTGTTAGCTTTAACCCAAGGTTATGTGGTGTAACGTGGGACAAATTGCAAGAAGAAATGTGACCAGAGCCCTCGGCGCAGCTGCCAGGTTTAAGTCGAGTCGCGCGGTTGCCAGGTCCAGGAGGAGAAACAATGGGAAGCGGCTGAGCAGCGAATGTGGTCCACGGCAGCGAGGCAGCCGCTGTCCTTTAATGTGGCTTCCAGTTGTCTCGTCGGCCGCCAGCTCCCTGCTGATTTACACCACAGCGGCAATTCACAACCCAAACAAACCCCAGACAACTAATTATGTCAGGTTGACTCTGTCAGCTTATCATGGAGGCAAAGCAGAAGAGAAAAAGTTGACCACATGGGCTGACATCTCTGGAGTGTAACTGCAGATCATCAGATGATGATGGAGGCCCACTGCTGTCTGCTGTGGCCTGGTTGTGGATTTACTACAGCGCCGGAGCCCGGGGAGGTTCAGCTACAGATGTCAGGAGAAGGAGGAGGGAGGCCCGCAGAGTAATCCATACCACAACTCTGAGGAGGTTGGTATTATTTCAAGCTATAAAGTATATTTGTGTAAATGAACAGAGGTCATAGACACGAAAATGAGCAAATATAATTATGGCTCATAGGAATGTCGAGTAGGACAATGACCTGAAATGTAACACAATAGTGTACATTTTGAAGGAGAAATACAGTCATGATGCTGACACTGCTTGTTTACGTTTGCAGTCGTCTACGACACATCTTGAATTTCATCGTCTCCTGAATAGAAGTCATGCTGTCTGGTGGTACTGTGCGTGACATGTGCAGTAAAACCCCAAACCCTCGCCATTAATACAATAACGGCACCGAGACTTAAGTTGAGAGAATTAAGCGATTTTGCGTTCCTTTGTTTTCGGGTCGATCTGTAAGAAGAGATTTACATTAAATCAATGACAGCCTATCATTAGCACAGTCTAGACGTGATGCAAATAAATCGCGTGCCATTATAACAGCAGTGATCCGATCAACTCTGAATAAAACTGCAGTGTGTGGATTCAGTGGATAAATAAGGGCACATAAGGACACATATACGATGTGTTGTAATCGAGTCACGGCATTTGGTGCATTATGAATTTATTTATATTATTTAAGAATCTTTGCTTGATCCCACGCTGTTTGTTAGTTAGTTAGTTAACTTGAAACCAAATGTTCCTGTTGGTTTAACATTTAACGCTATCGGGTCGTTTTTCCAGGCCTGATGTGCACGTCGTCAGCTGTTAAACAGTCTGACTCCCCGAGTCCTCGTGCGTCTGGTTCTGTATCCTCCCTGCATCTGTGTGACCCTGGTTCGATCCACCTCTCGCCTGTTATAGAGGCTCTTTTTTACTGCATACTTTCCTATGCACTCTTAGCCACGAGGTTTACAAGTTTCCCAGTCTTTACGGCACCACTCAGGAACTTTTGGGAGAGTCCTATTTTTTCCCCTCTCAGAACGGTCTGAATGAGAATAGAAAACGGCATCAGGGATGATTCTGACCAGCTCAGAAGATGACTCTTTTTACCGTCTCTGTTCATTATCAACGCTTAAAAACACAAAGGACAATTTCATATTTACGCCCATGAATGATGAAACTGGAAACAGCACCGCTGCTTATTGATACTCAACTACATAAAGGGCATTTTGACGCCATTCAGATATAGATTGTCTTATTATCTTAAAAATACAGAATCAATCACATTCGTCTCTTATGTGAAGACTGAAGTTTTGGTTTTCTCAGAATTCGATGTGCAGGACGTACAGTATTTCCCTCATCACAAGCATAATTACAATGTATGTAAAAATAAACTGTTGTGTTTCCGTCCCTGTGCGATTTGTTTATAGGCCAGAGCCATATTCTTACACATATAAGCCTCAGCCTTTGCTTTACGCGATACGAGCACATAAATATTTTCACTGTGAATCTGCACGTAAACGCTCATTTTCTCCTCGGAAAGCAAACATCAGCGACATGTGATTGTCATCATCGTGGAGATTCCTTAACTCACTGAATGTGGAAATACGCATGTTTTGTTTGTGCGACTACTTTACAGAGACGGATGAAAGTGAGGCTGTTTAATTTAAACAAAACAAAGCAAAGAGTCGTCTGGGGAATATATGCTGACTCTTTGTTAGGACAAACACAGAAGCATAAACATCGCTTTTAGGAACTGGAGAACAGGCCATCTTGTTTTCATCAAGTCCTAAACAACTGACACACTAATATTTTATACTGGCTGCAGACTTCACAAATTAGCGGACAAATAAAGAGACAAGCGTGGAGCGTTGGTGTGTTTTTCACCATGGTTATCCATGACAACAAAAAAGTTTCCCTGTGCAATGGATTCTCGACAGCATCACAGATTACAACAAATAAAGTCATAAATATTATCGTGGTACTAAATAAAGGTATTTCAGAGGTTTTGCATTCCTGTGTTTTCACGCAGAGGAGCGGTGAGAGCTGACTGGTGAATGACAAACAGTAACCTATCTAACAAGTTACAGTCTCCATCATAAATTCCTGTGGGGGACTCACTCGCAGGAAGTGCGCAGTGGAAATACCTGCCTGTTTGGTAAAAACAAACTGTCCAGTTAGACGCTGAGTCTGCCGATAGTTAATGTGAGGCTGTAAATCTCCACAACAGGGTGTAAATCTTCATCTAGATGATGCTCGGCGTTCCAGCCGCACCTGTTCCCCTTCCTCAGCCTGCGGGTAAGCTGAGGCCGGGATGAGAGGTGACGGGGGGAAGACCTCCGACAGCTGACCCCGGCATAGTCCAAGACGTGTCATGGTAAAGGATGCTGGTTCAGGACTAGGTGAGCGGCTGGGTGTGGGTTTCGGTCACGTGCTTCGGAAAGATTCACGAGCCAGTAGTTTAGTGTCAAGTACAGCAGAGCACTCTGTGACTAACGGCACAATGATGTTCAAGGAAAAAGGAAAAAGCTATTTGCCACGCACACATTCTGAACAACAAAAAAAACACTAACAATCTGTATCGATACATATTTTCCACATATATTAATATTGTTTTTCATCATCTTTTGCTCTGACTGCTTTAAGGTTTATAGTCAACATAATGCATTATCATGCTGTTGTCTTGCTATCTGTGCACTGTAACAACAAAAAGCTGAATGTTGCATGCAAAATCTAATTAATATATTAGAAATCCTGGAGTTGGAAAAACAGACCCGCTCATTTGAGGAATGCTCAGACTGGGAGGATATGGAAGTCGTGTTGAGAAAAACAGATGATTGGCTTTGCTAATGCTAACCAGGCAGTGTGAGTGGTGGGCAGAGTCCTGCTTCTCATTAGCGCCAGTTCGCTCGCTGGCAAGTGCAGGGCGGCGAAGATTTTCCAGATGTGCCTGTCCTTGTACGCTCCTTAGCTCTGAGATCCCTGAGATCACACCTCAGGGCTGGAAACCGAGACGAGGAAACACGCACAGCGAGGGGCTTCGCACAGCGAGCCAGGATTACAGGGATTTGTATGTGTGCAGGAAGCTGGACAGACAGCGGGAATGCCACGTTAACACTAACATCTCAGCGGTGGATAACTGGCACCGCTGTCTGAACTGATGCCAGGCCTGTTGTTGTTGTTATTGTTGTTGTTGTTGTTGTTGTTTTTGCATCATGTTGTTAATGGGCTTGAAAAGAGGAAACACTTTGTTTCATTCCCATAAAAGAAGGCTTGAAGTCATTTACTGTCTAATGTGATTATCCAGCTAAGTGTGGCCTTGATGTTAGAAAGTGTCTCTTTGAATTAATATCTGCACTTATTATTCTCTCTCAAATCCGGATCTGCCAGGGACTGACAAAACATCTCAACAACAAAACACTCCAGTCCAAAGCACCAAGGTCACACTGTGTATTTATGCCCTTAACCCTGTATGAAGCATAAACACAAATGCAAAATGATCTTAGAGCCGGGGAGCGTCCCCGTAACCATAGTAACGGTTGAGCGGAGAGGGAGGGATGCTATAAAGCTCTGTCTTGCCTGTCGATGCTTTGTCAGTGTCCAGAGAAACAAGTGAGCGTGCTACAACGTAAACAAACTCCAGACAAGCAGTATTCCCATACACAGAGCAATGGAGGAACACGGTGTTGTTAAATTTTATACGTCTTAAAGTCGCACTACTTGAGGAAATATGAAGCCAATTCTCGCCCTAATTGACGATAAAACGTTTTTTACATCAGTTGGAAAAAGAGAAAGAAGAAAAATAAAGAGCAGATTAACACGTTAAGTTTGATCTCATTGCAGCTGCTCCGCTTTACGACCGGACTGTTTCCTTGCCAACAAAGTGTCTGCGAAACACAAGACACGGATGTTGTCATCCACTCCCCGCTCCTATTTAGGACTTGACAAACCAAACAGCCATTATTAAACTCTGGGTGGCGGTTAGACCACTTATTACACAGCACATAACCTAAAATGTTTGGAGAAGGCTCCCAGTGATCCAAGATGTTGCCTGGTGTCACGGCTGCCAGTGACAAACTGAGTTCAGATAGGACCACACATACAAACAAACACGCAATGGATCTACTTCAATCTGCAGGGGATGGCAAATGTACACAGGAACCACATGCAGACTAACTATACTGTTGCTACTACCCAGTGTGCGCTTAGTATAAATTCTATATTACACAAAGATTAATTAGACCGATAATTAATGCCAGAAACAAAGCAGCCCGTTACCATGACTTCATTTTCACATTGCAGTTCTTATACAAAAAAGTGTCGTATTCAGCAGCAAGAAAAGCCCGACCTCAACCGAGCAGCGTTTTCTGGGTTTTTACAGGGTTTTCAAAATGTCACATTCCCCAGTGTCTAAACTGCATAAAGGCACATTGTATTCCCGGTTGGTTCTAAACCCAGCTGGGGCAAACGTGGGCTCATCTGCCACTTAAACGCCGAGCGAGACGCTTTGATGGCGTGCAACGTTACAGTGACGAGTGGCGAATAACAGGGCTCGCTGTCTGTGTGGGTCAGTGTGGGGTTTTCGGGTGGGAGTGTCGAGCAGAAGCAGAGGTCTGTCTGTCGTTCAGTCGGCCAAGCCACAGCTGGCCAGATTACAAGAGTCTGGATTAGAGGCCAGGGGCTGGGGTAGGGATGTGGTTCCCATTGATGTATAGAAGCTCAAACACAGAGGCCGCACATCATTAAAGCATCAGCGTCGACATCAAGACACGCAAGAGCCTGAAACTGCCAGCGCGTTCACATCACGTTAAACCAAACCTGTTTACCGCCAACCTGTTTATTCAATGCCAAAACTGGGTTTCTTTTAAAGACGTCATCCCTGACGTCTCAACAAATAAATAATGTGATTTCAATTAGGTGTGGTTCCTCATTTCCTCTTCACTGTGGACGACCTGTATGAAACCTTGGCCTACCATGCACGTCTGCAAACAAAAGGCAGAACGTTTTTATCTGTGCATTTGGCAAAGCCGTGTTTTTAGACAGATAACAGCTTCTCGTAAATCGCAGGCAGCATAAATTGGAGAACGAGAACAATATGCAAAGCACAATGAGCCTGTGGCCGCCGCTGGCAGGAATGAAAGGTGCATTACGTAAACCAAAAAGAGCTTTAAGAGCCAAACCAAATCACTCCACCAAGAAAAATAGAGGTGTTGTTTAAGAACCACAAACAAAATGAACTCAATATTTTCACAGCATAATAAATATTTACATCCATGAGACAGTTCACCATCAATGACAACATCAATATTAAAAGCGGAGATAAACACATATAAATGTAACAACTCACCTGTTACGCTGAAGCAGGTTAAGGCATATCATGCAGCAGATAATAAATTAAGCAACATACAAAAGCGTTGAGTTGAAATAGTGCTGACAAGCAGCGTGTATCACTGAGAGGACATTAGCACAAACAGTAGCAATAGCAAATTAGACAGAAACAGAAAGCATTTAGATCATGAAAGCAAGAACAATGAATCTGAATTTGACTTTATCTCAAGATACACACACACACACACACACACACACAATATATATATATATGTATATGTAATATACATATATTAGCACAATAGTTCTCATAGAGACAATGGATGTGAATGGGCCACCATTATGTTTACATCCCTAAAGCCATTCAAAGTTACACAGCGACCAATCAGGGTCAAGGCGGGGAACCACAGGAGGAAACCACCGACACAACAACAACAAACCAAGGTAAAGCGTGTCACAGACCTATTAGCACAACACAATCAACAGCATCTAATCTAAAGCTCGAGTCACAATCATGACAAACACAAATCACCGACAAGTCGTCAGAAATCAGCTCTGATGAACAACAGTCAACAGACCTAGCAACAAACAACATTATTAGCATTGCCATAAACAACAACAACACAGACTCACAACAATAACAAAACAAGCGGTGGTTACCTGGCTTGTTGTGTGTGTGAAGCAGTGGTTCCTGTCTTGTCAGCAGAATGGACCTAACCTCTTCAAACCAGGAGAAACGCCGACTTCCGCCTTTACGGGCCATTTAAACACAACAACAGGTGATACGACCAATGTTTGAATAGAGCCGCGGTGGTTACGTCACGCCACTGACGTTCGCTAAACCCCGCCCCCTAGTTACGGTTGCTAGGACTCCACCATCGTTTTACGGCATTTGCATGATAATTGGGTCAACTAGATAGATAGATAGATAGATAGATAGATAGATAGATAGATAGATAGATAGATAGATAGATAGATAGATAGATAGATAGATAGATAGATAGATGAGAACATTGAGAACATATGAGTGAGTTTTTTCCCCCCCTTTGTTCTGGGCGTACGGATCCATTTCTCCATGATTAATATTTTCCATGATGAATTTATCAAACCAATATGTTACTATCTGCACACTAAGTGATGTAATGGCTGGTAAATATACAACACAGGAAACTGGAATTGGAATAATCAACTCCTTCTCAGTTGCACAAAATCCATGGAGCAGCTAGAGCAGCCTTTTATATTGTTGACACTGCTGATCATATTATTACCTAGAGACGAGACGAAAATAAATGAACGGCCAACCCACAGTAGAATAATTTCAATGCATATTTTTCATCTTTTGCTAATTTGTTTTGTGTGTGTGTGTTTTTTTAAAGCCATGTAGTAGAGCGAAGGGCTAATATTTGCGGGGAATTGGACAATTGAGTTTAGCGAGACTCGGCTGTCCTCAGTTTTCTTGTTTGTTGTGTTTCTAAGAGGTGGTTTGAGATCTGGACCCATCATTATGGTCAGCTGGAGCCAGGACTGTTAAATGGATGCTGCCAAGCTGTGGCCTCCCTACACAACCCATACACCCAGCGGGTAACTGTGACCTCATAACCACATATAAAAATGCAGTCGGCAATATGAAAACACCAACAAGGTTTCTAATTGTTTATAGGAAATTCCCAAAGGTTAGCGCTTGTCATCATGCAGTTTATAAATTCAAATGTGCACATATGTGTGACTCACATCAACCGCTGGCTGATGTTTATGCCATGTGACTGTTTCTCCTATAATGCTGGAGGCTATTGCGGCGTGTGAGACGTGTGTTTATATCAAATAAATGCATCCATAACTGTCGCGTCTCCGTCAAGGTCACCAGCAGGAAAACTGTTTTCAAACACGCTCAATCATCTTCAATGATCTAATGATCTTTTCATTTTATACCTTCTGCTTAAGTATTTTCATATTTCAGCTGCATTCTTCCAGTCATGTATTCCTTATGCGGCCATGATCACTCGTGATGGATGACAAGTGGAAACAGCCAGCTCCCTGAGCTCTTCTGCCTGTCATTGTTCTTCCGTCTTTTTTTTCTCTATCCATTACTTTTTCCTTGCCAGAGACGTTCTCATCTGGGCACAGCCAAGTTTTCCAAAATAGAAGCATAGATGTAGTGGCGCACCCCTCAAAACCAGCAGTCGTCTCTGTGTCTTTCCCATATTATACAGATTTTGCCCCCTGGCTTGATGTGGTCCTGACCAGAGGGGACTGGAACAGTGCCCCCAAGACTTCCCCCGGCACTCACTGTGTGTGAGTCTAACCATCAGGGGACTGGACTCATTTATGGGAGATGTGGTTCTCAACTGGAGATACATGATGTATGACATTACCACTGGAGCCAGATTGCACCATTATCACTCTAAGTAGTTGTTTTCGTTTTGTTTTTTTTTCTTTTTAAATAGAAATGACGTCTTGAGCAAAAGATGAGGTCATACCCCACAAGTCCAGAGACATCGCCTACAGCAACTTGATATGATTCAAAAAAAGATGGTGGCTTTGATACTTCACATGCGGTTCCACTGGTTTTGCACCATCATAACTTAACATGTCAAACCTCCCGTCCCCACCCCACTGGCAACCCCCCGTCTCATATTGCATATGACCATGAATCTCGCTCATTAACCTCTGTCAAAGACAGGAGCTGATTGAAAAAGACACCTGAGAAATTGATAATGGCATCAGGCTGCTCCTCTGGACTGCTTCAAGAAATACTTACTATGTATCTTAAGTGGCTGCGTTATATATGTATGTGTATATAAATACAGTATATCTATATCTATCTATCTATATCTATATCTATATCTATATCTATACACACACACACACATATATATACATATACATACAGTATATGTATATATATATACACACACACACACACACACACACACACACACATACATATACATATGTGCAGCATCTATTTAATTTACGTCTACATGATAAAGATGTCTCTCTGTTGAAGTGCCAAAGTCGCCAGATGAAGTCTGCCAGGAGATGACTGCACATTATTACATGTCTGTAGTCCACAGGGCGCATGCCGCTAATCAGCGGCTGATGAATGGTAGCATGGGGTCACTCTGCAGGTCGCCTAATAAGGTCAGTCGACGTATTAGTAACTGTCACAGATCAAAGGCTTTTCATGTATGATGCTCCAAGGCTGAGGTCAGAGGTCAGACTCCCTCAACAACCTGGATATCATCCACCTTTCTATGTCATATCATTTATAAAATGTACCAGTGTTCCTCAGATACTTTTGCTTTTCACTACTTATACGGATCATCACACTTTAAAAAAATACACTTGCAGCTGATGGCCAGTACCCCTGACCTCCTACAGATCTGTTTTTGCAATAAGAGCGGAGCTGACAGACGTTGACATTACACATCACAGCATGAAGCGGCGTATAAGAACAGTCCAGGCCTCGCACAGGCCTCTACGCTCGCTGTTGTGACTGCAGCTGCAGCCAGACGTTTCCTGGACGTGCTGCACGTGCACTGGAAAAACACAGCGCTGTCTGCTTCCAACGAGAAATCTGCTGCCCTGTACCAGTCCACAGAAGAATGCACGTGACGCACTGGGATCAGAACATGAACAGAGTGACATACCTGACAATGAGTGGAAAAGCAATGAAAGAGGGATGTGGGAGTCACATGACGGCGACTGTGGGGGAAAAACGAGATTTCAGTGTTGTGGTTGTATTATTTGTTTTATTTTGTTTTGAAATGGTCAAAATATGGACTGAAAGACAGGTATACATGAGACAGGTATACATGAGACAGGTACATGAGACAGGTATACATGAGACAAGTATACATGAGACAAGTACACATGAGACAGGTATACATGAGACAAGTACACATGAGACAAGTACACATGAGACAGGTATACATGAGACAGGTATACATGAGACAAGTACACATGAGACAGGTATACATGAGACAAGTACACATGAGACAAGTACACATGAGACGAGTACACATGAGACAGGTACACATGAGACAAGTACACATGAGACAGGTACACATGAGACAAGTACACATGAGACAGGTACACATGAGACAAGTACACATGAGACGAGTACACATGAGACAGGTACACATGAGACAAGTACACATGAGACAAGTACACATGAGACAGGTACACATGAGACAGGTATACATGAGACAAGTACACATGAGACAGGTATACATGAGACAAGTACACATGAGACAGGTATATATGAGACAAGTACACATGAGACAGGTATACATGAGACAGGTATATATGAGACAAGTACACATGAGACAAGTACACATGAGACAGGTATACATGAGACAAGTATACATGAGACAGGTATACATGAGAGAGGTACACGAGACAGGTATACATGAGACAAGTACACATGAGACAAGTACACATGAGACAGGTATACATGAGAGAGGTACACGAGACAGGTACACATGAGACAAGTATACATGAGACAGGTATACATGAGACAAGTACACATGAGACAGGTATACATGAGAGAGGTACACGAGACAGGTACACATGAGACAGGTATACATGAGACAAGTACACATGAGACAGGTATACATGAGACAAGTACACATGAGACAGGTATACATGAGAGAGGTACACGAGACAGGTACACATGAGACAGGTATACATGAGACAGGTAAACATGAGAATTCAGTCTTTCAGCGTGCGTCTAACCCCCTCATGGGATGCCTTTTGTCAGACATGTCCCACCGACACATCCCTGACCTTTCTCGCTGATGTGGCTAATGCCCCCCCCCCCCCCCCCTGTTTGAAGGCTGCCCAGAAACACTGGGTGACCTTGAAGATACATATTGAAACAGTTTCTGCGCTGCACGGCGTTTTTTCCCTGAAACCTAATCTGCTGCGTGGGGAGCCTGGTGGACATTAGGGGCACTGCGAGGCACTGTGTGGCACAGTGGCACAAACGAGTCTTTGTTGTTTAGTGGGCCTTACATCATCTCCAGACCTCAGCTCCTGGACCAGCTCCTGGAGGGTTCAGTCGGAGAACCCTTTGGTTAACTTGACCCGACGGTGAACCCAGCAGCTTCTTACCTTCATCACAGAAGCTGCTGGTAGCTGGATCAGAACCTGCAGTCAAGGTGTGAGGGCTGCAAACATCTCACCTCCTGCTCCTGTCTCAGGAGCCTTGTTGCAGGCCGGTCACACAGTTGTTCCTGCTACTCCGTCTCACCCTGCCTGTCTGAGCTCAGCTTTTCCAGCCGGAACTCATTCCTGCTAATTAGGACAAGAGTGAGGGAACCACTTTCACATGGGAAGCCCTCGGTTTGTCTCCACCCCCACGAGTTATGGTGGTGTTAAAAGACAGCCCACACAGCAGTGACCCTCCAGCTCTTCCCGGAGTCGTCACCTTCACCTGGCATCAGTCACAGTCCCCTCACACACAGTGGATGGAAACTCGTCCTTCAGCTGAAAGAAAAAAACTGTGTTTTCTTCCTAAAGCACAAAAGCCACAAAATAAAGTTCTATATATCAAAATCACATAGGTGGCACAGCATATTAAAGAAAAAAAAATAAACAATTAAGTGCTTTATCATGTTTCATCCAGCAGATGGGGTTAGAGGAAAGCATCTTGAACTATTAGGATAACAGGATGAATTAATTAATGTTCATGTAATGACA
Organism: Trinectes maculatus; assembly: GCA_016785345.1. Lineage (NCBI taxonomy): Eukaryota > Metazoa > Chordata > Actinopteri > Pleuronectiformes > Achiridae > Trinectes > Trinectes maculatus. The sequence goes on from JAFBJQ010000755.1 coordinate 132,629, forward strand.
GTTAGTTGATAGTTTTATGATGATATGATTATTGCTGAACTGACTGATTAAGTATATGATTATATATATATATATATATATATATATATATA
>JAFBJQ010000755.1:133439-215318 GCA_016785345.1 Trinectes maculatus
ACATGAGACAGGTATACATGAGACAGGTATACATGAGACAGGTATACATGAGACAGGTATACATGAGACAGGTATACATGAGACAGGTATACATGAGACAGGTATACATGAGACAGGTATACATGAGACAGGTATACATGAGACAGGTATACATGAGACAGGTATACATGAGACAGGTATACATGAGACAGGTATACATGAGACAGGTATACATGAGACAGGTATACATGAGACAGGTATACATGAGACAGGTATACATGAGACAGGTATACATGAGACAGGTATACATGAGACAGGTATACATGAGACAGGTATACATGAGACAGGTATACATGAGACAGGTATACATGAGACAGGTATACATGAGACAGGTATACATGAGACAGGTATACATGAGACAGGTATACATGAGACAGGTATACATGAGACAGGTATACATGAGACAGGTATACATGAGACAGGTATACATGAGACAGGTATACATGAGACAGGTATACATGAGACAGGTATACATGAGACAGGTATACATGAGACAGGTATACATGAGACAGGTATACATGAGACAGGTATACATGAGACAGGTATACATGAGACAGGTATACATGAGACAGGTATACATGAGACAGGTATACATGAGACAGGTATACATGAGACAGGTATACATGAGACAGGTATACATGAGACAGGTATACATGAGACAGGTATACATGAGACAGGTATACATGAGACAGGTATACATGAGACAAGTATCCATGAGACAAGTATACATGAGACAGGTATACATGAGACAAGTATCCATGAGACAAGTATACATGAGACAGGTATACATGAGACAAGTATCCATGAGACAAGTATACATGAGACAGGTATACATGAGACAAGTATCCATGAGACAAGTATACATGAGACAGGTATACATGAGACAAGTATCCATGAGACAAGTATACATGAGACAGGTATACATGAGACAAGTATCCATGAGACAAGTATACATGAGACAGGTATACATGAGACAAGTATCCATGAGACAAGTATACATGAGACAGGTATACATGAGACAAGTATCCATGAGACAAGTATACATGAGACAGGTATACATGAGACAAGTATCCATGAGACAAGTATACATGAGACAGGTATACATGAGACAAGTATCCATGAGACAAGTATACATGAGACAAGTATACATGAGACAGGTATACATGAGACAGGTATACATGAGACAAGTATACATGAGACAGGTATACATGAGACAAGTATACATGAGACAAGTACACATGAGACAAGTATCCATGAGACAAGTATACATGAGACAGGTATACATGAGACAAGTACACATGAGACAGGTATACATGAGACAAGTATCCATGAGACAAGTATACATGAGACAGGTATACATGAGACAAGTATACATGAGACAGGTATACATGAGACAAGTATCCATGAGACAAGTATACATGAGACAGGTATACATGAGACAAGTACAAATGAGACAGGTATCCATGAGACAAGAATACATGAGACAGGTACACATGAGACAGGTATACATGAGACAGGTATACATGAGACAAGTACACATGAGACAGGTATCCATGAGACAAGTATACATGAGACAGGTATACATGAGACAAGTACACATGAGACAAGTACACATGAGACAGGTATACATGAGACAAGTATACATGAGACAGGTATACATGAGATAAGTACACATGAGACAGGTATACATGAGACAAGTACACATGAGACAGGTATACATGAGACAGGTATACATGAGACAAGTACACATGAGACAGGTACACATGAGACAAGTACACATGAGACAGGTACACATGAGACAGGTACACATGAGACAGGTATACATGAGACAGGTACACATGAGACAGGTTAACGTGAGACAGGTATACATGAGACAGGTATACATGAGGCAAGTACACATGAGACAGGTATACATGAGACAAGTACACATGAGACAGGTATACATGAGACAAGTACACATGAGACAAGTACACATGAGACAGGTATACATGAGACAAGTACACATGAGACAGGTATACATGAGACAAGTACACATGAGACAGGTACACATGAGACAGGTATACATGAGACAAGTACACATGAGACAGGTACACATGAGACAAGTACACATGAGACAGGTATACATGAGACAAGTATACATGAGACAAGTACACATGAAACAGGTACACATGAGACAAGTACACATGAGACAGGTATACATGAGACAAGTACACATGAGACAGGTACACATGAGACAGGTATACATGAGGCAAGTACACATGAGACAGGTATACATGAGACAGGTACACATGAGACAGGTATACATGAGACAAGTACACATGAGACAGGTACACATGAGACAAGTACACATGAGACAGGTATACATGAGACAAGTACACATGAGACAGGTACACATGAGACAGGTACACATGAGACAAGTACACATGAGACAGGTATACATGAGACAAGTACACATGAGACAGGTATACATGAGACAGGTATACATACCAAACCCCCTCATGGGATGCCTTTTGTCAGACATGTCCCACCGACACATCCCTGACCTTTCTTGCCCCCCCCCCCCCTGTTTGAAGGCTGCCCAGAAACACTGGGTGACCTTGAAGATACATATTGAAACAGTGTCTGCGCTGCATGGTGTTTTTTCCCTGAAACCTAATCTGCCGCGTGGGGAGCCTGGTGGACATTAGGGGCACTGCGAGGCACTGTGTGGCACGGTGGCACAAACGAGTCTTTGTTGTTTAGTGAGCCTTACATCATCTCCAGACCTCAGCTCCTGGACCAGCTCCTGGAGGGTTCAGTCGGAGAACCCTTTGGTAAACCTGACCTGACGGTGAACCCAGCAGCTTCTTACCTTCATCACAGAAGCTGCTGGTAGCTGGATCAGAACCTGCAGTCAAGGTGTGAGGGCTGCAAACATCTCACCTCCTGCTCCTGTCTCAGGAGCCTTGTTGCAGGCCGGTCACACAGTTGTTCCTGCTACTCCGTCTCACCCTGCCTGTCTGAGCTCAGCTTTTCCAGCCGGAACTCATTCCCGCTAATTAGGACAAGAGCGAGGGAACCACTTTCACATGGGAAGCCCTCGGTTTGTCTCCACCCCCACGAGTTATGGTGGTGTTAAAAGACAGCCCACACAGCAGTGACCCTCCAGCTCTTCCCTGAGTCGTCACCTTCACCTGGCATCAGGCAGAGTCCCCTCACAAACAGTGGATGGAAACTCGTCCTTCAGCTGAAAGAAAAAAACTGTGTTTTCTTCCTAAAGCACAAAAGCCACAAAATAAAGTTCTATATGTCCAAATCACATATGTGGCACAGCATATTAAAGAAAAAAAAATAAACAATTAAGTGCTTTATCATGTTTCATCCAGCAGATGGGGTTAGAGGAAAGCAGCTTGAACTATTAGGATAACAGGATTAATTAATTAATGTTAATGTAATGACAGTTAGTTAATAGTTTTATGATGATATGATTATTGCTGAACTGACTGATTAAGTATATGATTATATATATATATATATATATATATATATATAGTTTTAACATCAGAATACGTCACTTACACAATAATAATAATAGTTTTCAGAAACGAGTACGCAGTTAAAGTACATTTAATTTAACGTCTTTTGTCCCTAGCTTTCCTTCTCATCCCTCCTTGTCTCCTTTCCTCTCTCCTCTCCTCCATCACTACCTGCTGCCCCTGTGTGATCACCTCCTGCCCCCGCTGCTCAACACATTCCTTATGAGAATCTGCGTTAAATCCTCCTGATGGCCGCTGTCAGGAAAACACGAGACCCAGGGAGACGTGCCGTCTCGTCTCGTGCGTGAAACGCTGCTCTGTGAGGTGTGTTTAATTGTCAGGAATGAGGCGAGGGCCGCAGGGACGGGACTGTTATCATGGCTGCCATCATCACAGAGGCCCGTCCATCACTCCAGCAGCACGACTCTTTTCTTTTTTTTCACACCTGACCCAGATACAATTAGAGTTCGCTTACTGTGACCTTTGACCCTTTCATTCAGGGACTCAGGTCAGTAAATCAGACGTGTGTGTTGTGTTGTTTTGTTTCTTTGAATGTGAGAACATGAGTTAATGAAAGAACATGTAGGACACGTTTGTGTCACTAGAAACTATTATCAAAAGAAAAGCTGCTCTTACAGTCAGTGTTTCCTATGTGACACTACTGCCCCCTATTGACAGAGCAGCCAATGTTTTCATTTTACATATCTTACATGTATGTTATGTGTAAAGATTTGATATTTATACGATTATGATGGATCGTTTTTTAATTTTCCTCTGAGGGCTTCAGTTTGCATTGACTCGTCTTTCTGAATGTTGGGACTTTAGTTCATCTGTTTTTGTCGACTACAGGGAAAATAAAATCTATGCTCTGCTCCTAAAAAACAGCAAAGCTGTTATAATAAAGGTCAAATAGAATAAAAAAAAAAAAACACCTAACGGTTCTGCCCAAGTGGACGAATTTAGAAAAACGAAATGTCGTGCTGAATCAGCATCTGAGGAACAGGCTCCGGGCGGAGTTGGGAATTACAGTCAAATGTCAGCTGCTTGGGCTCGGGAAGTAATGAGAGCGTTCAAATGTTAAACCGCTCTCACAGTCACATTCAGATGACGCTGTGTGAAAGGTGGGCTGGGAAACGTGGGAGACGGAGCGGGGGGAGGGTAGGGGCCTGTTTTGATCCCAATTCAATGCACTTAATTCCGACAAAGCGTGAATAAGATGAATAATCAGCCTCCTCGTTATGAGAGCAGCACTTCAGTCAAACGAGCCGTCCATCCTGTGGTTTGGAAATAAATATGACAAATGTGGTAAAATAATGATCTGCTCTTAATGGATCCATGTATTAATATCCTCAGGTTGTTGTTTTTTTCAATATCTATTTAAAATTGTTTTTAAAAATACATCGAGGATTATTATTATCATTATAGATTATTTAGTTCTGTACCTGACAGTAACATATGTTGTGTGTCGTCATACTTTTTCCATTAAAGTGACATTTTATAGTATTTTTGGTGAACATTAAAAAGACTCAGGCTCTGTGGCTGTGATGACATTGAAATGAAATTCGGACCAAAGGTCAGCGGCTCCCGACATCATTCTGCTGACACGGATGATTATTGATTCTCACCACCTTTAAATGAATGAACTCATTAGCTGAAGCTGGCAGGTCGTCTTGCAGTGAGACCTCCTGTGGACTCGGATGTATTCCGCTGTCGTCACATCTCACATCACCATCTGAAATGAACCCTGCGCTCCGGGCAAACAGCGGCCTCCCAGAGGGATGACGCTCCGTCGCCTAACCCCCCCTGACAGGCCGAGGTGAGGTCCCGCCCTGCGCTTTGTCCCCGACAGAGGTTATAGTGTGGATGTTTACCAGCGCAGACAACTCTCTGCCTCTGCCGCGCTCATCAAGTCTCATCAAGAGGCTTTTACTTCTCCATGGAGACACGAGTGATGAAAGGACGGAGGTGTGGAGACGTGGAGATGTGGAGACGTGGGCGTCCACATGGAAACAAACACAAAACTGACACCGTAGGGTTCATCACTGCGACGACGACAACGACAAAGCACAGAAAGCAACAGTGTTGTGTGGATGTCGAGTTGTCACAGATGTGTCTGGGTACCAGAGTCAGAGTGACCCGACAGCTTTCACACCTGTCGCACACACACACACACACACACACACACACACACGCACAGGAGTGACTCAAGAATCTGAAATGAATAAATTGAATGAATAAATTATAAGGTGCCGAGAGCACAAAGGTCCGAAACGGGGCAATTAAGTTGACCTTATGACCTTGTTGCTCCACTGCTTTGGATGAGACTTTTTGTTTCTGTCATTTCATCCTTCACTATCGTAATCATTTTCCTTCCTTCTCGGAATGAACTCGCCGTCTCTCCACGCGACCATCATCAGGCTCTTTCATTTCCTCCGCCCGGCGTTTGAGGTCAGCGGTGAGGCAAACACCGTCGCTGCTACATGACCTCCTCTACACCATCTGCCTTACCCGTTGCCTAGCAACCGTGCCAATTAAATCAGTCATTTCTTCCAGTCATTGCAAAAGCACTAATTACGAGTAAGAAAAAAAACGAGCTGTTAATGAGTAATTCATGCTGCATGGATTAGTGGATTTCTTGTTAATGGATGTATCTATTCCTCCATTATGGCTCCGTCAACCACCCGATGATTGATTTTCCCCTCATGAAAAGAAGCTTTGACCACCGCATGACAAACTGACTGTGAAATAAACCAGTTGCCCTGTTTTCTGTGAACCTGTACCTGTATCTTTCTTCCAGAATTCATTTCAGTGAACGAGCACAGCACTGACGAGGGCTGTGCAAATGTAGTTTTAACACGTGAGGATCTTTAACTGTTATTTTTAGCATGTGGGTAAAAAGAGGGTAATTGTCATTCATGAGAGCCTGTGTTTTTATTGTAAATTGCTTGAACTGACCCTTTAAACCAGCACACGGCTCCTGTGATGTGGGCAAATTATACGGATCTTAAACATTTTGAATTGATCTCACTAATGGGGACAATGGATTTTTTTTTTTTTTACTGTTCAACATTAGCGTTCAGGTGTGAAATGGACGGTTTGATAACGATGCTTCAATGTAAAATTCAACTCTCGTGCGATGCATTTATTTATTTATTCATTTATTCATGGAAGTTCTTTAGTGCAAACTGGAACAATATAAAATCCCATCACAACACTATTCCCCGCGTACGCAACACGGAGCCAAAGCCGATGACAGAAAAGAGCCTTTGTCCCTGTGTGGTTTTGTTCCTTGAAAGCTCCTCATGTGCTCCGTCTTACTCCGACTGCAGAGAAGATTAAACTCCGCTCTCACAGTCTGGATTGCAGCTGCCGTGATTTGACGCAATTCAAAATAATTCACCTGTAATTTCGTCTCCTTTTGTTTGTAGCGACGGTTTGAAATCACTCCGACAATCTGCATTTTGGAGTTGTTGTTTTTAAACGTGTGTCACGTGTTGTGATGCTGGACGCCTGTAACAGTGGCTGTGCGTCCGACCTTAAAGGGTCAGAGGTCAGGCGTAGGCACTAAGCGCCTGTTCTCTGATTAACACGTCTAGACGCTTGGCTCGCTCCGCAGTTACAACAATGAAATCCGTAAAAATATGACAGAACGACTGTGTGCGCGTACGAGTGTAGGCTCGCGCACACACACACACACACACACACACACACACACACACAGGAGCGACTCAAGAATCTGATATGAATAAATTGAATGAATAAATTATAAGGTGCCGAGAGCACAAAGGTCTGAAATGGGGCAGTTAAGTTGACCTTATGACCTTGTTGCTCCACTGCTTTGGATGAGACTTTTTGTCCAGACATTCATGTTTGTGTCATTTCATCCTTCACTATCGTAATCATTTTCCTTCCTTCTCGGAATGAACCCGCCGTCTCTCCACACGACCATCATCAGGCTCTTTCATTTCCTCCGCCCGGCGTTTGAGGTCAGCGGTGAGGCAAACACCGTCGCTGCTACATGACCTCCTCTACACCATCTGGCTTACCCGTTGCCTAGCAACCGTGCCAATTAAATCAGTCATTTCTTCCAGTCATTGCAAAAGCACTAATTACGAGTAAGGAAAAAAAACGAGCTGTTAATGAGTAATTCCTGCTGCATGGATTAGTGGATTTCTTGTTAATGGATGTATCTATTCCTCCATTATGGCTCCGTCAACCACCCGATGATTGATTTTCCCCTCATGAAAAGAAGCTTTGACCACTGCATGACAAACTGACTGAGAAATAAACCAGTTGCCCTGTTTTCTGTGAACCTGTACCTGTATCTTTCTTCCAGAATTCATTTCAGTGAACGAGCACAGCACTGACGAGGGCTGTGCAAATGTAGTTTTAACACGTGAGGATCTTTAACTGTTATTTTTAGCATGTGGGTAAAAAGAGGGTAATTGTCATTCATGAGAGCCTGTGTTTTTATTGTAAATTGCTTGAACTGACCCTTTAAACCAGCACACGGCTCCTGTGATGTGGGCAAATTATACGGATCTTAAACATTTTGAATTGATCTCACTAATGGGGACAATGGATTTTTTTTTTTTTTACTGTTCAACATTAGCGTTCAGGTGTGAAATGGACGGTTTGATAACGATGCTTCAATGTAAAATTCAACTCTCGTGCGATGCATTTATTTATTTATTCATTTATTCATGGAAGTTCTTTAGTGCAAACTGGAACAATATAAAATCCCATCACAACACTATTCCCCGCGTACGCAACACGGAGCCAAAGCCGATGACAGAAAAGAGCCTTTGTCCCTGTGTGGTTTTGTTCCTTGAAAGCTCCTCATGTGCTCCGTCTTACTCCGACTGCAGAGAAGATTAAACTCCGCTCTCACAGTCTGGATTGCAGCTGCCGTGATTTGACGCAATTCAAAATAATTCACCTGTAATTTCGTCTCGTTCTGTTTGTAGCGACGGTTTGAAATCACTCTGACAATCTGCATTTTGGAGTTGTTGTTTTTAAACGTGTGTCACGTGTTGTGATGCTGGACACCTGTAACAGTGGCTGTGCGTCCGACCTTAAAGGGTCAGAGGTCAGGCGTAGGCACTAAGCGCCTGTTCTCTGATTAACACGTCTAGACGCTTGGCTCGCTCCGCAGTTACAACAATGAAATCCGTAAAAATATGACAGAACAACTGTGTGCGCGTACGATTGTACAAACAATACAGTCGCTACCACGAGAACAGCCTCGCCTCTTGGTCTCAGTGATAACGCGGCGAGAACGTGGCACAGATTCAAGTTCTTTGTGGACACAGGGAGGGGGATTGTGGGTAATCCCGCAGGGCGTTACGGCTTGACAAATATTTGAAGTGCAGCCCAGCTCTGCTTATCTCGGCCGAGGGTTCGGGGCCGAGGCTGCTGCTATTGATTGATGCATCATAAAGGAGCGTCACATGGATCATATTCATGAAGCGTGCAATGAAACATAAAGGGTTAGTTCCTATATTCTATGACGTGAATGAGAGATGGATTTTCAGAAAACATGGGAGGAATCAATAAGATTGATCGAGTGGGAATAAACTGACCCGGATGATGTTTTTTTTTCTGTCTCTCTTTCTTTCCACGGCAACAACAGTTAAACCGCTGAAAATCAGTGTTTTTTTAATACGTGTGGTTGCATACTGTACATCTGCATCTTTCATTTTTATCAAATCCATTGACAATTAAAATACAAATTACAACGTCGTCTACCACATAAGAAAAAAAACGAATGCAAATATTCGATAAAAAGGGTCGTCGAAGGGAAACAAGGTGCCAGCAGAAGACTAATACTGACTGGGTTTTGACATCGGTGGACACTGGGACACTGTGTCCATCTCTCGGAATGACTGGATTTGTACAGCGTCTTAATTTAACAGCCGATTCCAGCTCTAATAATCAAAAAGGGAGATTCCAAAACGGATCAACTCTGTCAATCACTGACTTACTCACAGCGCTGTAAACGTTTGATATCAAACAGACGTTTATCCGAGTAATAAAAGTGCACAACCTCAACTTGTAAAGGTGTAAAGGTTTGCAACCAGGCAGCTGGACACCAGCAGGAACACTTCACTGGTCCACCGTGGGAATGGTGCTGACCTTATTGTTCCTGCTGATCCTCCGCTCGGGTCGAGGTCTCGGCAGTTTGGTCTGGATCAGCTCCTCGGGCGTGTTCCCCAGTGGGGGCAGCAGCCTCTTCTTGCTGTTCCTGGTCTCGGGTAACCACTGAGGAGGCAGCTCAAAGGGTCCAAAGCCAAACTGGGGGGAGTCCTCGCTCTCTGTTGGCGTAGCTGGCGCCACCTGTGACGAAGAGGTGTAAGCGCAGGTGTGGGGCGGCGAGGCCCGGGGGGCTATGATTGCAGGAGGACACTCTCTGGTGATGACCAGCCCCACCCCTGTGCTCTGCGATGGCTCCTTCTTGGCGGTTCCCTCCCCTCTGAGGCTCCCGAGCCTCGACCTGCCGCTGACGTCGTCTTTTGGCCCAGAGCAGGTTCCTGACCCTTGGGAGGGGATCTCATTCTCCTCTTCCTCCTCTTCGGACGGTCTGAAGATCTGCTGCTGGCCGATGTTGAACATCTCCAGAAGCTGACTCCCAGAGCGGCCGGCCGTCTCCAGTCCCACCGCCTCCCCGATGGGCCCCTCTGTCCCTAACGAGGCCAGACCCCCGGAGCTGACCACGTTCCGCCGACTGTAACGTCTGTGGATCCTGGCCAGCAGGTCCATCCAGCTGTGACGCGCCGAGCGGTTAACAGTCAGAAAGAGGAGCGGGTTGGTGAGCAGAGACACCTTGGGGAGCCAGAGGGCCGTGAGGTACAGGGAGACAGGTAGCTCCTTCGTGTCTGCCAGAATGGTGCGATAAACCACTAGAACCCCATAGGGGGCGCTGCAGGCGGAGAAAGCCAGCACCACGGCCAGCAGGGTGGCGTGCAGCTCGGCCTCTCGCTGGGACACATACGGGATGGAGATGCTGTTCTGTGGCGTCCGCAGTGCGGCGATGATCACCTTCTTCTTCTGACTGGCGCTCAGAGCCCTGCGGATCAGCAGCATGAAGAGGAAGACCAGGGCCAGAGGGAGGATCACCGTGGTGACGTTGTAGATCAGCACGTACACCATGTGGCCCAGCGAGCGGGCCTGGGCCTCCGAGCAGGACGAGGTCACGTACACGTCCGTCACGTTGGACACAGCGAACACCGGGAGGCTCACCACCACGGCGTGGACCCAGATGTAGACGACCAGATCCCTGGACCTCGCATCGGAGATCTTCCTTTCCAACGGGTAGAGCACGGAGTAGTATCTACAGGAAGGAGAGACCGCATCTCAGTATAAACACGACCTCAACACAACACAACACAACACAGACAACACAAGTGTAAATAGAAGCAGCGAGCCACTGTTCTTTAATCATAAATAATGTGCCTGCTGGTGAGAGAGCAGAACTGCAGCCTCAGCCTGCCTGTATATCCACAGCCTCCTCGGGAATGAATAATTCATTGGTTTTGATAGTGTTCATTGTGTATTAGTTGCCATGGAGGAAAGATATTCTTGCTGCAACTCACTGTGTGAGCACTGGACTCAACTTCCTAAACTGTGACAGGAAATAAATCCACAGAGAAATTAGCCAAGTGTCCATTTACAGCGACGAAAAAAAAAAGATCATTACAGCCAACGATAATGAGTTTTTTTTTTTAAACAAATGCATTTTCTCATCTCTGTAAAGTGAGTGGGTTTCTGCCCTGCAGCTTTTTTTCAAAGTTACTGGAGAACATGAGTAACTCATCCCACTCAGGGACAAAGTGCTGTGTTTGTTTTGAAAACCACAACCGCTGACGACTCACACAAACAGACGCACACTGAACCCACCTGTCGAGGGCGATGGCGCTGAAGCTGAGGACGGTGGTGGAGCAGAAGAGCTTGTGGAGGAACTTGGCGGCCTTGCAGAGCAGTGCGGTGTGAATCCACCAGCAGCAGCGAGGGCTGACTCCCAGCGCCACGTCGAAGGGAACGCACGCCAGGCCCGCACAGATACCCGAGCACGCCAGGTTCTTGACGAAGCGATTGGTCACGGACTTGAAGACGCTGGTGCGACAGGTGCACCACAAGACCGTGGCGTTTCCTGCGGGGACAAAGGTGAAAGTCAAAAACGTACAGTATGATGCACTGTGAGATAGCTGCTCACTACAGACGTAACCATGGTTACGTGAGTTCCACTTTAACTGTTTCCTCAGGTGTAATTAAAGCGACGTAGCGACGAGACAGAGACGACTGCTAATTAGCGTGAAAAGGTGAACTTTGGACTGTCGGAGGCAAACTGACTGATGCCAGGTCAGACAGAGACACGCGTGATGCCAGCCTCTGCAAATATAATTACCCCCAGAGCAAGATGTTCTCTGGTGAGGAAAGACGTTTTATTTCTTTTCTGTTTTTTTGGGTTTTTTTGTTTTTTTGAAGAGGGATAATTTGTTTCTTGTGCGTGGAGGTTGGAAACGAGGCCACAGTCGCTCTGGGTTTAAAAAAAAAAAGAAAAAAGAAAAAAAAAGAGAAAATCACTCATCATCAGTTGTGGTGCGAATAAACAAACAAACATGCAACAAAGACAGAGGGTCAGACATAAGGGGCCGTTATGTTCTTGTGTATCAGATTGGTGGAGTTTGGCGCGGGAGGTTTTAGATGGAGCTGAGAGAGGCTGGTTTTCAGGGAACATGTTGTGCTTCACTCCTACTTTCTCACCGCGCTGGGTTTTAGTAACACGTTGTGTAACAGAACACCAAACAGTCCTTCATGTGGTCGACTGTTTCTGAGAAGCCCCACTCTGGAGCCCACATTAGTCACATTAGTCCAAATGCACATGGTCAACAATACAGAAATGACACAGTGGAATCTAATGGCACATATATATATATACCTATATATATATATGTGTGTGTATATATATATATATATATATATATATATATATATATATATATTGGTCCATCAGGACTGACTGAAGTAAACGCAGCTGCCTAAATCCATGTACGCGTCCTGAACCGATTCTGTTTCCATGTCGTCTCACAGTGTGACTACAGGAAATAATTCCCACTGCACGTGTGTGTGTGTGTGTGTGTGTGTGTGTGTGGTGGTGCAATGTCACACTTTTGAAAGGGTTGCAATACAAGTGACGTATGTGGGATCACAGTTTTCGACACACAACGTTTAATATTAGCAACACGTGTTCTGTTACACAAAAGGCTTCTTGTCAGGATCCTATCATTTCATCACATACTGTATATGTGTCAGTCAGTATTATGGTTCAGAGTCCTGTGCACAACTGTGATAACTTTCAACTCGCTAATCAGTAAGAAAGTAATGATTTGTTTTGTTTTTTTAAGAAATAACTATATAAACAATGGCGTCTCTGTGGCCAATTAATAATTCATGTATCCTTGTTATTGTGTCTTCATGCAGACGACAATGGCAACGTTTTTTTTTTTTTACAGTCTGAGCTGACATTGTCTATCAGTTTATCCTTTTGTGGCTGACATACTCACCTGGCACTTGACAAACACCTTGGCAACCACACACAGGAGCCAATGAGGAGAGAGAGCAAACACTGAACATGATTGATTTTTCCACTTAACAAACGGCAGTCCGACTAAAGGCAGCGACGCAGAAGAAGAAAAAGAAGACACAAAACAAAACACACAATACCCAACGCCGCGTGCAAATGAAAGTAAGTTGTGTCGTCTCTGGACCGGTGTTAATGAGCTGCTATTATCAGGCTGTTACAGTTTCACGTGTGAACCATCATTAACGCGGACGACACCTTCGTGGTCGAGTCCCCGCGGTGTTATAATTATTGTAGTGTCAGCGATTGCCTTATTTATGAATGGTAACCCACAGAGGGAATACACAGTGGAAACACGTGCACATAGCACTCTGTCTTTGTTGCCAGAGTGACGCCTTTAATGTGAACGCGTCCTTCTGTTAGCATAGGTAACAGTTTCCTCTTTCATCTCCACATAGCCCTGAGATATGGAAGTATTCATATTCACATTATCCCTGCATCGGGAATGATCCTCCATCTGTGTGGAGATATGATGGCACACGTGAACCCTGACTGGTGCATCAAAGGAGGTGACACCTCACATTTAGATATCTCTATGAGGTCTTTCCGAACGTTCTCCGCCACTCACACAAATCCCCAACTCGGAGATGGAAAGGAGTGCAATCACGGAACCATGGGGTCAGCGAATGTGCCTCACGGGAAGATAGGAAAAGAAAGATATTTCCTGGCTTTCCCTGTGGTACCTGTTTGAAATTCTACAAATGTTGAAAACATATCTTATTTTTTATTTCTCAGTGCTTTACTGTCTCCATCAGTGTTTATTATGTGCTATATGATGTATAAACCTCATAGAGGAAACTTCCACTCACGTCACTGCCCATATGAGGCCTCAGCTTTATGACTAATGACACATTCACAGGAGCGAGGATGGTGTTTCTGGCTGCAGATATATGATAGAAAACTGATGCACAGTTCACACGGCTCCTCACTCTCATCATCGCCATCATCACCAGCAGCAGCAGCCTGTGCTTATTCAGGCGCCAGCAGGAATATTCATGTCAGAGACAGCACGGGATGAGCGCGGATAAAAACGTGTTTCAATGGGAAATTGGAGAAAGCAGTGGAATGGAGCGATATCCCTGAATCAGGCTTACATAAACCAGTCCTGAGTGGATCCAAATGTAGATCCACTCAGAGCGGTGGTACAGTAAAACGGCAAAAGATAAGTGGAGCATGGCTTGACCACTCAGTGAGAACTAAAGGAAGCGGAGTGCATGGTGAGTCGGAGCAGTTACATCCAAAACCATATGAGCAGTATCAGCGGCAGTGTTCCCACCTGCAGGGGACACATACAGGGACGAGTGCTGTCCATTCCCATCAACACGCAGCGGGCCTGGATATTAACTGACACATTGGTATTCTGATGTTTAAATCATTCTGTTGGGGGGTTAAGTTGATACACATGATACAGTGTGTTGACGGGTGTTGACATTATCTGCCATTAGTGGATTTATGTGGAAAAAACAAAACAAAAACAATACACAATCACTACTTTTTCCTATATATCTGTTTTTTTTCATTATGCCAGAAAATATTCATGTGACCCACTTGTGTCTTTTATGTGGAAATAAAATTTCATTTTAAAAAATTAAAAAAAAAAAAAAAAGATGGGGAACATGACCTAAAGAGCTGCTCCTGGGTCAGTTCAGCACCTCAGACTACAGCACCACAATATGAACACAACAGACCTGAGCCTCATGGGAACATGACACACACACACACGGACACAGCCTCACACTGTGTGACCGTGGACACACTCACCGAGCAGCGACGCTATGAGGATGAGGAGCTGGATGGCGGTGGTGAAGTCCCGGTAGGTCTGCTCTCGGACCAGCTGCTGCTGCTGCTCCAGGCCGGCTGCCTCTGCCTCTGCCTCTGCCTCTGGGCTCTCCCACCGGCTCGACGCGTTCAGCGCGTTCAGCACATCCAGCCACGCGCCGGCCGCACTGACATTGGCTGCGCCGCGCGCCACCGCCGCATCCCGGCCCCCGCTATCCATGTCGGCTCACCCCGCGGTCCTGGTGCTTTTCGGGGAGGATGAGGATGGGGTGACAGCAGCCATCACCGGAGAGCTGAACTCTGATTATCAGGATGATGATGATGATGCTTTGTTAGAAAATAATAATAATTTAGGGAAGATGATAAAACGTGGTGTCACGTGCATTAGCAGAGGGAACCGAGGAGCCTGCGGGCTGGGAGCCCTCACTGCGGATACACGGTGTGGAGCAGCCGCTGGGATCCGGCAGCGGTGAGGGGTTGGCTGGATGCTGCGCTCTCATGGCCGGTCATCACCTGAAACCGCACCGGGTTGCGACACATCACCTCCCGTCGTCCACAAAGAAAAACAACAATAACACCAACAACAAAAACACAACACAATCCTGTCTGCCAGGCTGTTGCTCCTCCTGCTGCTTCCAGTCAGAGGCTGTGGGTTGTGGGTGAATAATTCACAGCGTGAGGTGCAAGACTGGAGCAGAGCCCCTCCTCTTCCCATAACCCCCCCCACACACACACACACACACACACACACACACACACACTCCACTGGATCTAACTCTTATCAATGACACAGACACAGCACTGAGGAAGATCAAATATAACATGGATTCATCATCATCATCATCATATATACATACATACACACACACACATGAAAAAACAAAACATGTGTTAGTAAGGGAGATATAACTGGACTCACCCTTTCAAAATAAAGCTGCAGTTGTGCTGTTGTCTGGTCCTGTATGTACACTCAGGGTAGCTTGTGACATTCCTCATTGCTTTGCTGAAAACACCAGAAATAGTAGCGGGCATATACCTCAGAACACAGCGCTTCATACATCATTTCTACAGAAAAATATACTCATTTCACGATAAAGGCTTCACAATAAGATGCTACGATTTCTTTACTTTGCTTTTTTTATTTCATGGCTGCCGGGAGACAACTAGTTGCATTAAACGCTGTCTACATTCCTTTACAAAGCATTACTTTCCCTACATTTACATTATTCTTCATTAGATGGTACACACATCACATCACACTATATTAACATAAATTACATTCTGTTAGGTTGAATGACGTAGTGTGTGTAAATACTTAGTGTTGTTGTTGCAGGTGAAAAAAGTGAAAAGTGATATATAAAAACTATTTGTGTTTGTTTCAAGTCTAGGACACTAAAAAGAAATATTAAAGGCTTCAGCACAGGGATGTGAATTCCGTACAATTTCACAAATTCATTAGAAAGCCAAGAATGACCATTCTGGGATGCTTGATATGCTTAATGACGCACTCCTTGCTAACAAGTGCTCTTGCTGCCCAAGTGGCTCTTGAAGAACTCCTGGACCCTCCCCCACAGGTCCAGTTGAGCGTCAGCGTGGGCTTTTGGCTCCCCACCAAACGTGACAACATTCCCCACTGCTGCATGAAAGCACGACGGACAATAAGGCATGTAAGGGAACTCCAAAAAGTGTCCCGCTTTAGGATAAGTGACCACCTGACACAAGTCTCCTTTGCCGTGTTTTCTCAGTATTGCAGCAGCCTGTTTTGCAAAAAAAGCGCTGTTCCAGTTGTGGTCATCTTCAGACGCGGCAAACAGGAAGTGGCTGCTAGCACGTTCAATTGGAATCAAAGAGTCCCTGTTCTTTTCCAAGGTAGGGTCTGGTAAGCAATCACGTATACACAAAAGCCCAGAGTCTGTTATTGTGAAATTGTTCAACAGAGGGGTGAGAGGAGGAATCACGATGTCTTTGTAGTGTACAGGAAGCACAACATTTGCATTGCAACCATTAACACAGACTGTTGCTGTGATCCCTTTTAAGAAGGATGATATCAACAAAGCCAAAGTACCACTATGTGAGATTGATATGATGCCGATGCCAGGACCTTTTACCTGTTAAAATAAAAAGTCCCTGATAATATGTATAATTTCATACAATTATTTTGAGTCTAATTATTTTCTCAATTAAGGATTCATTATAAGCACATAAAATGGAGATGGCCAGATTGTACATATGATTACCTTCACTTTTTTATATGTTCAATACTTACCTCTGGATGGCTCTGCAGATATGTTACAGCTTCTTCAAAGTACTCCAAATCCAGATGTTTAGGGTTTTTTGGTAAATCCTGGTAGCCACTATAGGCCAGTGCCAAAACAACAAAACCTTTACTTGCCAACAGGCTGGCTCTGGGTTCACTGAGACGTCCACCATAAGTGTATAAATCCAGAATTCCAGGAAACGGACCATTTCCTAAAGAAAAAAAACAAACATTGTATGTAACCTTTGTTACGTGTTGCAACCCATGTTTCCCAACACTGTCTTAAACTGTTTTAACACAACTGACCTGGTGGTATGAAGAGGACTCCTCGTACTCTGCCCTCTTGTACAGGTACTCTCTTCATCCCATCCGTCATGTACGCTCTCTCGTTAGTTTCAACCGCTAAAAGCTGACCACTCTCCACGTTTAATGCTGCTATTTCTACCAACGTGGGCTTGAGCACATTCTTCTTCAAGATTTTTGTGTGTGGGGTGTCTGGAGCCATGGCCCAGAACAGACCCATGGGCTCCACTCCGGTGTAACTTCCTCCCAGAGAAGGTGCGCTGAAAACATCCACCTGGCCAGCTGCGTCTGCTTTGTACACAGCAGAGGCCTTGAAAGTGACCCCGGTGTCATCAACCAGCCTGGACGTTAATTCGACTGGTTTGAAAGGAGCTAGTCCCTCCACTTTGATCTGCACCAGTTTATCATAGAGACAGCGGAAGCTGGGGAGAATCTTCAGCCGCACCTGTGAGTAAGCCATGTCGGTGCTTCCAGATGAGACTCAACCGTTTGGCTTCTATGTCCTTGTCCCTAATATGGGATTTTATTTCAGTCTTACTAGCACAGCCTTACTGTCAGTGCATCTGTAAGGACAATCAAGAAATGAATAACAATAATAACTGAACAAGAGTACAAAACTAGTTCAACAACACGGCTTGGTCACTTGACTTAGTCAGAGACACTGAGTTATCAGCAACACGTAGCTAACTATGAGCTAACAAACTTCATTTTATACACAAACTGAAACTTTGGTATAACTCCTTAGCTAGGTAGCAACACAGTATGTTTGTGTTTTATGTTTTAGATAAAATTTTCGCATTTGGTTTGGACAAACTAAGAAAAACGATAGTCAAAGTCGAACAATAACATTGTTGACATTGGTTTACAGCAGCAACAAACCGACTGACATTGCCTCCTGTAGCTTTTAGCATGCAGCGCTGCCCAAACAGGAAGTAACTGGAAGCTACCACTTGTCCAAATCTATGGGGGGTACAGTCTAAGCGGAAGCTACCACTTCCCCGTCTCGTCGTTCAAAATACATCAAATCTGTGCTGAATGAGCTGAAAAGACAAAATAAAGAGGACCGGAATTTTATAGTAGTAACGTCACTGTTGACATCACGCACTTTAAACTGTTCTTACTTTTGTGGGTGTATGTGTCGCTGATGACACCATAAAGTTCTATAAGATATATAAATAGTTATATAATATGTTATTTAATTTTTATATACATTAATAAAATTAAAGTCTTCAATATCGTACCAACAAGCACGGCAGACGCAGAAACTCCACACAGGTAAGAAAGCGACGAATCCAGTAGATGTCGCCACAGAACTGTTTCCCAGCAGCCATTTTGACAGGTCGCTGTTTACCTGCTATTGCATGTCAATATTGTTGCTTTAAAAATGTATATGGGCGTAGTTTTTTTTGTTGCCTGAGTCTAAAATGTGAAAAATAAAGCGATTTTAAATCAACTCTTCTCTCTCTCTTTTACAGCGTTTCCATGGTGCAATATCACTCTCATAAACAGAAAATGAAGCAAATGTATTTGCTTCAATTCATTATGTGAAAGAAGACAATTTTGTCTATTTTATAATCTTTGTTTATTCAAGTTACCCACTGCAATATTTTAAGATCCATCCATTTTGTTTGTAATGGAAATAAACCGAAATATTTTTGAAACTATGATATGTATCACTGAGAAAAGAAATTTCCATCATCCCTCAGTGTATTCAGTAGTTTTTATGCTGCATATTTTAGCCCTGGGCTAAATAGAACATATGATAAAAAACAGTTTGGGCCTTCAAAGAACAGAACCAGCACTTTAAAACATTTTTATCACAATGACTCCTGGGAAAGGAGAATGGAATTTTGATATGACAAAGAAGGGAAATCAAGGCGGGGGTGTGAGAAGATATCCATGAGGGGTCTAAATATAACTGGGACTAGAAAGAAATAACATTGATTTACCAAGTGGTTACAATCAAGAAACTTCTAAACATCTAACTATAATGTTTTTGAACATTAGAGATATTGTGGCATAATTCAACTGTTGTTTTAACTTTTTTTCTACAATAATAATAATAATAATAATATAAGGACATTTACTCTCTTTGTTCAGTGGTCCTTGTAGTCCAACACAATGGGTGATTCACTGTGCTTTGAGTTTTTGGGAAGTGAAAAAGAGTATATGCAGTCCCAGTCAAAAAATAATAATCTATCTTTCACTGGTATTGTCATTGCAAATGATTAGATCCCTATAGACATAACTGAAAGTGAACCAACATTGCTGCAATACAGTATTTCCATTTCAGAAAATCAACTGAATAATTTGATCTACATGGAATGTATGATGTTTTCAAAGTGGCGATGACAACAGGAAAACCCCTGTAATGGGGGATTTAGCATGCAGTTGAGCAATTAGCTTTTTTTTTTAAATGCAGATTCTTTTGTCCTCGCATCATATTCCGTGCTTTTATTTTGAAGTCGAGCCCTGCGCTCTGCCTTGACAGATGACTTGGACCCGCCCTTTTAACGAGGTCGCCATGGAGACCGCGCGAGAGCGAGGCAGCTGGTGAGAGGCTTCGCAGCGACTGTTTCTTCCGCTCTCTCAAAATAAAGAGCCGAGGACGAGCGACGACGGAGCAGCACCGCCGGAGCCAGACGACGGACACGCTCCATGTGTATTACCCGTCACAGTTTCCGTCTGTGTGTCCATCTTCATGTGTCGAATGTGAACGGGAGAGAGAGACTCGCTGCTGTAACCTTTACGTTGGTGAGTGTTTGTCTTTTCGCAAGCTAAAGCACACAAACACACACAGGCCACCACCAACCCCCCCGTCCGACAACCGCTTTTCCTAAAAAAACACACACACACAATTTAAACAACAAAAATATACATATCTCAAATGCTACATCAACGTTGGTTCGCTCGATGAGTTGTCAGTTTTTCTGTTCGTTAGCTAACTGTGTTGTTTGTTAAGCTAACCGTGACTAGTAGTGACGAGCGTTTATACATCTGTTTGGGCTAATTGGCGTTGTTTTAATGGTGTTGTTAAAAGTTTTAATCACCGGTTCATATTCCAGATTGAGACAAAGACGTTTTGGAAAGAGGGTAAAACAGACAAAACCCGGTCTCCCGTGGCTAATCGTCCCTCTGTGTATGTACCAGCTGTATCGTTGTGGTTTGGCTCCTGTGGACAATAATCGGACGAGGAGCAGTGTTTCCGCGTTCTAACCGAATTAATCATAGCGTAGAAACACGAGACCGAGCGAAACCAAGATCCTGCGATTGTGTTTCCGAAACAACCCGATGTCACTTTGTTTAAAACCGAGCTGCTCGGGTCTCGTCTTTGTTGTTGTCTCTCGTGAGTATGTGTGTGTGTGTTGGAAGCCCATCACACTCTTTGTTTAAATAGCTCGCAGTACAGTCGCACGTGTCGAAGCGTGTGACTGGGCTTCACTGCTGCTGTGATTACAGTCGACCACGTTTGGTACAGTGAGTCTCATGGATGTGTTGTGTTGTTGACTGTCCATGGTCCTTTGGTCCTTTTCCTTTATTTGGCAGCCCTGTAATTTACCCACTTCCGTTTCCAGCTTTTCCAGGAAAACTTTGAGCCGTAACGTTTGGTTGTTTGCACTGAGTCACTGGTCGACTTTGTCCACAGAAAAGTGCTTTTTGATTGTGGTCTGATGACGTGCACGCTTCTTCTATTTCCTGCTGTTGTAACCACAGCACACCTGTAAATTATTGAGTGAGGTTGTTATGTGCTGTACATGCTTTGGCTTTCTCATAGTCACAAGTAGTATATACAGTGATTTTCTGCATTTCGTTCCGTTCTCAAACTTTCCCACATTTCGCTAACGTCAACATAACACGTTGCCAATGTTTACTCTCTTTTTTAGTGTCTCCTTTTTTGTCATCTGCCTCTTTTTGCATCCTTTCTTCTCTTTTCCACTGTCTGCCTGTTACTGTCTTGAGGCAGTGCAGAGGGAGGATCAGGCCCCATGGGCCTTAACGCCACAAAATGCTTCATAACAAAGGGGCTTTTCTGCCCTGCCATGCAGAGCCCCATCGCTCAGCTCCCTCCGCAGGCCCAGACGGGATCCAGCAGCAGGGGTAGCATTGCGGCCTATCGGGTTGAGATCTCCTCTCGGCTCTTTCTTTGGCACACTGAGTGCTCTGTGTTCCCAGACAGATGCCTGTGCTGCTGCTCTCCTTGGCTCCCTTTGCTTTCCAGGAGCCCCGGGCAGCTGACAAACTGCAGTAACAGCCTGCTGGCTGGCTGGTTGTCTCACTGCTGTCTGAAGTGGAGAGTTGTATAGTTTTTTTCCCCCCGTGTAAATAAAACATACAGACTATTTATGCTGTGAAAACTCAACTTTTTTCCCCCCGCTGGAAGTTTGACATAGCTGCAGATTTGAGAATGTAAATCGTACTCCTCTTCATAAACACAGTAGAAAAGTAGAGCTGGCAGCACCAGTTCTGTTGCATGGTTGATGTCTGGTCTTGTCTTTTCTTGCCTCTTCTCACCTTGTGGTGCAGAATGTTGTTTCCTTATTTGGTGTAATGATTGATCACATTGATTAAGTCCAACGCCCAGTTAGTGCTCACAGCAGATCTTCATGTTGTTTGTGCAGGGCGTCTTGTTTTTCTTTTACGCAAATTTATGATGTCTTCCTGACACATATTCACAGGACTTGATGGAATTTAAACAAAAGAGACTTTGTCATGTACTTTTCCGTGAAATGTTTGATTGTCTTTTTCTGATTTGTGAATATTGGTTCATGTGTTTCATGTCTTTAGAACATTATTATCAACTTAGTTAGATAGAACAGTGTAGCTCATTTATGCTCAAGTACACATTCCTTATAGTCACTTACTATATCACTGGTCTGTAGTTGTCAGATATAATTGAAAATAGATCTGTCAAGACACAAATCTCTGCTCGATTTATCAGTGGTCATTGTGTATTTAAACACTTGAGCTCAGAGGGATCCAGGCAGAGGACACAGTCCCTACCACAATATTTATGTGTTGTGATAGGGACTAACGTGTCCAATGTCATTACATGCCCTAAATCAAGATTTGGATGAGCTAATGGTTCTTGGCTTAATGCAGCTGTAGGCAGGGTTGTTTATTTATCTGGTCTGACAAGAAATGTAGTTCCAGGAAGCAGAAACGACATTTCTTGTAAGTTTAAAATAGCAGCACAATTCTTTAATGTGTCAATCTCAACATCTCTTTGTGTATGACAGCATAGTACTGAAGTTGGCTATTTTAAAGTATTTCAGAGCCTTTGTTGTCATACAGCCTGCTGTGTTATTAATCAACACAATACATGAACATAAAGACTTGGGCTTGGAGCTGTTTTATTCTAACTAATTGGAGTGCTGTCTTTTGTGAGAGCAATTAAGCTAATTCATCTTAAGTTTTCATTGCACAAAGGTCCTGGCTGTTCAATACTCTGTCCTCAGCTCTGTCAAGAGGTCAGCACTGCATTATAAACGCCATCCCTTGTGGTTATTTACATCCCAGCGAGTGCCTTTGGACAACGTGTTCTGTGCTGTCTTGACTTTTGTTTGTCCTTGATTTTATTTTCTAATCTAAGTGAATGTAAAGCCTATGTCTAACCCAGGCTTAGCAGCAGCGTTCTGATCATTCTGAACATGGAAAAAAATCACAAAGAGGCTCGTCATCAAATGGCTGGCACAGGTCCCCCGCATGCGTTTTTGACTGGCTGCCCTTTGGCTCAATGCAGTAACCAAACCATCCAGCCAAATCCGACTTGCGTCACTCTCTCCCACTGGTCTGCACCTCATGCAGGTATGCTTCTCCATCTTGTCTTCTCCTGGGGACATCAGAGCGGTGGCAGGCAGTAAGAGGCCCTGCAGTATTTGAAATTGTCTTCATCTATGGTAATTTGAAACCCATTTTGTGGAAGCACTGGCAGAAAAAACGCATTTAAGTCAAATTTCTTGCACTACAGAAATGTGAGGCAAGGGATTGTTGTTTCAGTAAAAAGAACGTGTACCGTTGTGGAAACTGAATTTAATGATGGCATCAATAAAGAATTTATATTTAATGTGGATCTTGCACTTGTGGCCATTACCTGAACCACTGTCTGACGTCTGTATTGGCCCTGTTGCAATCCATTACATTCACCCTCTCAGCATGTAGAGCTATTTGCCAGCCGTGTGCGTTTGTTTACCGTTACTTTCCCTCAGCCCAGCAGCTACTGATCGTAAATGTGGCAGTGCCAGTGGCCACGCGGCAGATCCGCAATCAAATTTGTGGCTGTCTTAAGTGCAGCCATGCCATTACTGCAGCCATTAGCTCAGCAGCCTTGTATAACAGTAATGTGCCCTCCACTCTCTCGTGCTGCCTGCCAGTCGGCTAGT
Source organism: Trinectes maculatus (assembly GCA_016785345.1). Classification (NCBI taxonomy): domain Eukaryota; kingdom Metazoa; phylum Chordata; class Actinopteri; order Pleuronectiformes; family Achiridae; genus Trinectes; species Trinectes maculatus. The sequence continues at coordinate 157,353 of JAFBJQ010000755.1, forward strand.
TCCCCACAGAATGCAGCTACCACGGCTTCAGTGTTACGTTCACCTGCATCTCATTTACATAACGATGGTGCACATTTGGTTGCAGCCCCCAGTTAACCAACAGAAGTGTTTTAGGGAGTCAGTTAGGGAGGTGTCATGGACACGGAGAGGTTCGTGTCTGTGTTTTTATGGCTGTTGTTGTTTTGTTTTTTTCGTCCCACCGTTGCGGTTTTCAAAGTGTCACACATTAACTCTGCATCACCTCCCTGCTTATGTGTGATAACATCCAGCTGTTCTGGGATCACAGCATTTGGATGTATTGTAATTGATATGTAACAATTTCAGCACAGCGCACACTTACAGAGCTTTCAGGCTGCATTCACAGGAGGTGGAAATCGAGATAAATGGAAAAACGATTTTTTGACAGCCGTAGTAAGTGGTGCAAGAAACAAAATAGAAGCTTATTACGTGAATGTTATGGAGTTATAGTGGCTACATAAAGTATTGGCATCTCTCAACACCGTATACAGTGTCACTGTCACAATAGCATCACCTAATGTATTTATAAAAAAACATAATTTGTCCATCAAACCTTTACTACAGGTCTCTAACATATGGTAGAGTGGCATCACAGAAGAGCCAACTGTCCAATAACATCTGTTTACCATTCAGCTGCAAAATAGTGCTCTCTCTTTATCATCCCTCTTCAGTAGCCACAGTTTATGAACTCTTGCTTTTAAAGTATTTGTTTATATGTTTTGGTGAATGCATCTAATACTGAACATATAATAAAATTTTGCCAATAAGTGTCTCTGACCAAACACAGAAGTGCAGCCTGGGTTATAAAGGTATTGCATTTTTTCAGAATTTATGATAAAGCTGCACCAAAGTTTAGATTCTTGGACAGATTACTCTCCCCACAAACAGTTTTTTGTTGACGTTGCATTTGTATTCTCTGTTTGTTTTTGTGCTGACTCTCCCTCATACATTTTTAGCCTGTGTCATCCTAAAGCTGCTCCTTCATTAGCAGCAGGGATCAGGTTTCCCCGTTACATCATCCACGGCAGAGTCTGCTGGCTAGTTTATGTACTTGCCGTTTGTGGCATACGGTAAATTTTTAAAAATGAGAGCTGACTTTTTTTCTGTTTCTCTTGGAGGTGGGTTAAATAAAAGGAAGCTGTATTGAGGAACTAACACACGAGAAGAGGAAGTACACAGTCACCCATTTCATTATAGTTATCAGTAGTACACCAGCTGCTAAATGATGACATGGGGGGAAGGCCTTTTTTTAGTCGCCATGTTTCTCTTCCTTTCTGTACAGTGTAGCTCGCTCCCTGCTCCCTCTGGCTTCTCTGTGTTACATAATCCTGGCTGAATGTTGATAGTAATCTCTGTCCTTCCTCTCTCTATGTGGCCCTGACAGGTTAAGCCGTAGAGGACTCGCTGGTCACCGGAGGAAAAGATGTGCGATGGAATGGTAGCGTTTCAGACGAGAGCCCTATCCCCATCTTCTTCTTCCTCCACCTCCTCCTCTCTAGCCCACAGGCTGGCTGCCTCGGCGCTTCTCCTCCTCTTCACCCTGCTCCCTCATGGTCACGCGTCAGGTAGGTACACAAACACTTTCTCTCTGTCTCTGTTCCCACACAATACACATCGACTAAACCACCATTTTTGCCATCGCTTGCTAATTGAACGAGGGTTTTTTTCCCCTATACATCTCTTGCAGGTCAGTTAGATTGAATTGATCTTCTTTACCCCTTGATTGGTCAGGTTGGGATTGAGCGTCCGCTGACTGCTCGATCCCAAGCACTCTGTCAATCAATTCACTGCCTTGATGTGTCACAGCAGTTTTCCTGTGCAGTTGAGTGGAAAGGGAGATGGTGTTGTCAGTGGTCACACTGCTGTCATAAGGTTTTAATCAGCCATGACATCCAGCGTCCTCCGAGAGTCTTTGTTGTCTCATTGCTAGCCAGCTTTGCTTATTACCTCAGAGCAGCCCCTGGATTAGGTTTTTATTTCAGCACGAGAATTTAGATTATTATCACTGAATGTGGGATAATGGGTTGACTGTAGTCAGACAATAATTAAAAGTCAACAGAGCGAAGAATGTGTACTATCAATCACAAGTGAAAACTGATGTGTTTTGGGGTTTTTTTTCTGATGGCTTGTGACTCGCTGAATCCCCTCACTTCTGCCAGCTCACTTCAGCCCTTCAATATTCTGGTCCCCTCCCCCCACACAAACACACACTACCTCCACACATGCACTACCCACACATAGCCAGCTTGTGAAACGTGCCAGATGTCCTTGCTACAGAGCATGTATGAATGTGTGTGTGCGTGTGTGTGGGGAGGGGGGGGTTGTGAAACTACCACTACATGGTAAATTAATTTTTTTTTTAATTCCAAGGAAATTGCAGTTAGCAACAGTTTCCCGGATGCAGGTCCGACATGCAACATTGGTTTGTTTTCCATCAATGAAAACCGCATTACAAAGGTAGTGCTGCTTGACAGTTTTGGTCACTGTAATTGTGATCATCCTTATGGGTATTTTGATGTGTGTGTATATGTTTGGGGGTTTTGGGGCGGTCTTTGGGATGTTCCTATTCCATAAATTGATTTTCTTTCTGTAATGTTTCAATTAAATAATGAATGTGTGGAGTGTGAGAAGCAAAGGGAATGGATAGAGATGGATGGAGAAGGATGGGCAAAGGGAGGGCACTGTTGATCCCATGTGTATCCTCCTGCTTGTTCTCTTATGTAACACACATGATTCATGCTAAGCCCGCAAGGGCTGGTATCGTGCTCACGTTTTTATATCCAACACACTCAGATTCACTACCTACCAATGCCAAGAAAGACGTGTCCTTGAATGCCCAGTCCACGTGCTCTCTGGCTGTATATGCGTGCATGTGTGCAATCCTATATTTACATTTGTGTTCCACGTACTCCGGTTATTTATGGCTGTTTTGTGTGTCAGTATATCAAGAAGGAAACCCTGTATCTACCATGTTTGTGACAGGCGGTGCTTTACTTAGGGACAAATGAACACCCAAGAATTTCTGTCGTCCACCCATGATGCACTCACACTGTCAAAACTGCCAGTCATTCCATTGAGGAAGACAGATCGTTCCACAGAACTATAATTAACCTAGATTTTAGGAACATAAAAGAAACTGATGACAAAGATTATTTTATAAGTGTTGTCATGGCTGTGAATTTTTTACATTACTTCCCCGTAGTGCACACGTCAGTACTTTATGCTGACTCACAGGTCCTGGAATCTGGCTTTTCAAAATATATTGCACATGATATTTGCCTTTTTTGATTTATGAATGAATATTAAGTGTAACATAGGCCATTTCTTCTCATGGATTTTACCCTGAACCTGCAAGAAAAGATGTAAAACTATAATTTTGGGTTCACAGATTTCACAGGTTGTTTTTAATTTAGATGTCAAATTCAAGTTCAAAACACAAACTAATTCATTTAAACAAATTGCCATAAGGGTGATGTACTCGATTGTAAACATTTGATAGGCATCATGTTATTTCTCCTGTTCACCAGCTTGCTTTCTCTCTCTCCCCTGCTCACCATACATAATTCACATAGGTAATTCCTTGACGTGTTGCAGGGTAGGAGATTGCTGTGGAACTTTTCATGAATATGAAATTTCATCCAAGCCGACAGGCTTATTCCAAAGTCATACAAATAGCAGTGAGTGGCATGAATAGAAATGGATACTAAAAAAATATACCCAACAGCATTTGCATACAAGTAAATTGCTCCATACACCAGAGACTAGAATACAGCGCGGTGCAGAATCAAACCTCTCGTCCTGGACTGTGGAGATGTCATTTTTGGTCTTTTTGTTGATGTTAGTCTTTTAGGAAATTTGGCGTTTCTGTAGGGTCAGATTAGATATAAAAACAGGATTAAGGTGCACAACTGTTAAGGTCGTTTTTGTTTCCGTTAACAAAAGAAAAGCTTCAAGTGCCTATTGTGGTAATTTTGTGCTTCTTGTCGGAAGGTCAGTATAACAATTCCTGTTAGTGTGCACTGATAGGACATAGTAACAAACTGAGGTTTTATTTGACAACCTATAATGTTGTCTGCATAGAGCTCAGTTCCTAATATATTGTCAGCACTTTACGGTGAGCCTCTGCGGTTTATTTCAGAGGAAACTGATCTAGACAGTGAGTCAGAACTGAACAGTAAAGATGGGAACTCCGAGCCCTTCAGGGTCTTTTCACATGATCTTACAGTGTGTTTTGGGTCAATGTTATATGTCAGGAGGGGAAAAGAGTGGATCGAGCTAAATGTAAGATGTATGATACTCACAAAAAAAGCAATTGTCCTCTGACATTGAGTTAAAGCTGTACATGAAAGCACCACCGAGGACCAGAAGTCTCCCACAAACAAGCCTGCTGTGTGCTTTGTGAGATGGTGGCGCTTATGTATGTGCATGTGTGAGAACGGGAAATAGTTTCCCTGGGCCGGGAAGAAAAGTGGAGTCATAGGGTAAAGAAAAGAGCAGAGGGAAAGGGGAGGAGAGCGAGAAAGCGAGCGGAGAGCTGCCTTTCTAATTTCCTCTGAGATTTGTGTTTGTTTTTGACAATCGATTGTCTATTCTTGGCTGGAGTTGAACACATTCTTCACAGCGTGAAAAAGGTCTATTGCAGACCGATCCCATTGTTTTGGCAGTTCTTGAAGCACTGTGTAGGACCGGCTGAAGAATATGGGGATGTTTTCTCAAACGTTGAGTTTCAAGGAAAACTAATCCTTCCCGACTGCCTTTTCTCTTTGATACCGGAGGAAACTCTCGTGGCTTGTATAGCCTCACTGCTCTGACCAAAGAGGAAAAATATCTGAATGAGCCATGGCCTACTTCTTCATACTGCCGTAGCCTATCCAATAACGATCCTCTTACATCATTTGTTCCTATAGGTACCCAACAACTGAGCAAAGATCATCTTATGTGGTTGTTGTCATTTCTGACTCTAGGAAAGTGGGAAAACTATTCCCCCAACCCCTCCAGCCAAAATACACACATTTTGTTGATCTTCTCTGGGTAACTAATGAATTATTTTTCCTTCACACTCACTGAGCTTCCCCTCGAACTGTTTGGAGACCTCTGGGGAGGTAGGCCCACCTCTCACCTTGAAGACCTATCTTACTGCCAAACTAAATGATGGGTGTGTGCATGAGTATGAAGAAGAAACTGTGTATGAATCTGTGCACCCCAAAGGTGGGGGGCCGTGGGTCCTGTGAATAGTCCCCTGAAGGCCTGTTAGCAAGGCGTTCCACAGGCAGCAGTAAAGCAATACGCTGGCTACTGGCTCCTTCTCTGAAATGTGAGAACAAAGAGGGCTTTTAGGGCCAGTGTTGGAAGCCGCAGGATAAACCACAGCAAACTGCAGTTCCACTAGATCACCAGTCTGCATTTAGGACGGTGTGTGTGTGTGTGTGTGTGTATGGCTATATTGAGAACAGCACACCCCCCTCCATGATGTCTCTGTTCCTCCTCCCTTTCTCTCTCTCGCTGTCTCTAGACATTAGCCAGGTAAGAGCAGAGGCCATTAGCGACAGTCTGGTCAAAACAGCCAGCCTCTCGCTCTCATTACCTGTGTGTTCATCACTTGAGCCATCAATCTCTGCTCTCACCTTGTGTCATTTAATTGCTTTCCCACCCAATCAAGCCCTAAAGAAAAGCTTTGAACGCCTCATGTGGCAAAGAAACGCTCCATGGAAACAGATACTTCAGTGCAGACAGCCAACACAAGACCATTCCATCCACTTTAACCTATTGACCAGATAGTTCCATGGTTGTGAGAAGATCCCAAGTGGCCAGGATTTAGAGGTAGCTATGCCGAGCTCCCACCTGCCTGGTAACGCGAAGTGTATCATGTGATTTTAATTTTGTGGCTCCAACGTTTGTATGTATTTCTATTGCATTTGGTCGTGAGGTTTTTCCTGATGCATCGCTTCATGGTTACAGTTTCTGTGTATAGTATTGGCCACAAGCTGGTAAGTCCCCATAACGCGCACACACACACAAACACACACAGGTAGATCTGATTTTATACACACTGAGCTCAGATGCATGTAGGTACCTTCATTACCAGACACTGGTTATTTTCCACGCTAATGCTGTGAATGTTCAAAGCTATGTGTTGGTAAAATACCACTTTGCTTTGTGTTGCTCTGAGCTTTGTTTTGGGCCTCTATCCAGAACTTGAGCATTATTTTGAAGCTACATTAAGGCTGGGGAGAGGAGAGGCAGTTTGTAAATAGTTTTCCAGTGAAATGTGTGTGGTTGTCTGAGGCAGCAGGCAGTCATAATGATTTCCAAAGGGCCTCATCTAGGGACCAGTCTGCTGAGTAGAGGACATCACTGACTAATGAGCTGCTAAATATATCCCCCAGTCTCTTCTGTCCTCTGTTGCTTTTGGTTCTGTTTTTTCATTGTCTTTTATTCATATTTTTTTCTTAAATTTCTGGGCTTGCTTCATTCAACATTTTTGTGTTTTCTATATTTTATGCGTTTTTTTGTATTTTTTGTATTTGCTTTGTCAAGCTTTCACAGTCTTACATATAAATTTAAATATCTTAAGTTATTGATTTTTTTTATTTCTGCTCTGTCTTCCTGTCTCGACTTGTCTTTCTCTTTCCCGTCTCACCTCTTTGATGTTGGGTTTTTAAGGCCCACTGAAACAGTGTGGGCGGACTTCTTCATCACGCTGTTCGTCAACAACAGCATCGTGTTCAAATGTGGTCATCAGCTTACACATAAAGCACAGATCATCCTACACACATGATGACTGGCCAATTGTTGAGACATTCACACCGAGCCAGACTGTGAGCAACCAGGATCACAACTCATGACAGCATTTCAGCGTGACTGACTCTCCATACAACATTGTAGCAGTAAACAGTTCCCATAACATCACCAGGAAAGTTTGAGACTGTAAACTGATCCTTTGGCAAATATTGCAGAAAAAGATAAATCTCTTCTAGAGTTTAGTTGTTTGCTAAGAGCGACAAACCTTTAGTGGTTGACCAGAGGACTCCTAATATGAAACAGCAACGCCATGACTGTACAGAGACATTAGAAATAAAGCAGTTTTGCACTGCACCACACAAAAGACCACAGTCGGTAGATTCAGCTTTAGTGCAGCTTCATCAGCAGGACTCGTTATGCTGGTTTACTCGTTAAACTTGTTGATCAAAGTGCATGCTGTTGGGATACGGTCCGTCTTAGCAGCAAAGTCAAAATAAAGCGGGCCAGTTGATCTGTGAGACTTGCTGATACAGAGATGAGTAGGAGGGCTGGATGATTCCGCCGCACATTTGTGGTTTGTTTTCATGGGTGGGGTGGGTGTACAGCTGTTTCATTTTAACGGACTGCAATTCTGCAGAAAGGCTCCACAACTGCTGTCTTCTTTCAACCTAGTTCAAATGCGCACACACACACACACATACATATACACACAGAGGAAGAGAGTATGATACAACACACTTCACAGTGCTTATCTGCTCAGTGTGCATGGCTGTTGACACCAGAAGTGGTACCTCCCTAGTGTCTGAACGCCTACTTTGACATGGCTACAAATACATTTTTACTGCATGTTGCACATATCGTGTTTTCATTCTTGCCAGCTGGATGTCCCAATTAGCATTCACTATGTGCAACTGAATTCTCATTTCATTGTTTTTCTTTGAGTGCATTCTTTAGGTATGTTTAGTGTTGCGTTGGCTTATCTCCACTCCAATGCCCTCCGTCCTTATTACATCATCAGTAAACAGCTCTGTGTAACAAACAGCAGCCAAATGGTGAAGGTCTTTGTGGAGGAATCATTGCAGTCCATTTGGATAATTAATTCAGATATATGAAAAGCGCCAGTGTGTCTCTGTATGTCTCATCCGTATTAATTTGCATATATATTTTCACAGCAGGGTCGAGTTATAAATTAATCCCTGTATTTGTATTCAGTTCAAAAACAAGACATCAGCAACAGTTTTTTCAAAATTGGTTCTGGGGATTTGTCAGTACATTAGTGTATAAATAACAGCTTGTATAAACAGGTTATCTTTGACAGCTTGGTGCTCTATGTGTGGGCCGACGTCATTGTTGTTAATGGTGTCATTTTGGTTTGAGTCATAAAGTATTTGAAACATTTGAAAATAACTTCAGCGTAAACACTGACGTATTTGAGATTAACCATAGAGACTTCTGAGTAACAAAATAATTTTAGTATGTGTATGTCAGTAACTGTTTGTTGTTGCTTTTTAGCTGGGTGTGTTTTTTCACACCTATTTACACTGTGTTGTTTCATATCTGTGTGTTTGTTGTGTTGGAGTCATATCCAGCAATATAAATAGTACTTTAGTTTCTATATCATTGTGATTACCAGTGTTGGAAATACTGTCATTGTTTTTGTACTTGCACAAAAGATTTTGTGATCTATTATTTTTGCCTGACGTGAAATTTGTCCTTTTTTTAAAAAAATGATTTAACCTTATTTTATTTATATAGTTTTATATGGTTTCTTAGGAATATTTTTGTTCTTCGCGGAATAACAAACAACAGGAGAAGTCAGGGAAGATTGTGATCGGTACACTGAGAGAGCTGGTGTTATGCTGAAATCCTCCAGTGAAATTTCTGCTGGAGCTCCCTGTGGTGGTCCACGGTAACTGTGTTTGTGTGTGAGAGAGAGTGGGACAAGAGGGGGCTGTGCTGTTGGCTGCCAAAGTCAAGGTAATTAATGGGGAAACACGGCACCGACAACAAATGGCATACCACCTCTCTCAGCAGAGCAGGCTGCGAGTGTTAAATTGGCCATTGATGCATTGTACCATTTGTTCCCTCGGTAGCTTGCCTGAGCAGTTGCTCTATCAAAGTCCAGTTGGGCTTCACCAGAATGATGATGATGGGCTGTATTTGGCTGTAACAATAACAGCACTGGTGAATCGCTAGAGATGTAATTTAAAATGTGGGCCATAATCTCGGCCGCTGTTGACAAGTGTGCATCACCATAATTCAGATTCCGTCTGGGCAAAGCTCAACAGAAATGAACAAACCAAATCTGCCTGCTCTCTGCAATATGACTGCTCCATTTCTCCCAGCCAGTGTATTGTCTGTAGTGCAGCATGTGCTGTGCTATTGCAGTGAACCTATTAGCCACACAGTCTAGGAATTGGCCAAGAAAACCAGTCAGCTGCAGACTGTTGTTTTCATCATATTTTTTTTCTACAATTCCATTCTGTTACGGCTCTCGGCAGACTATATGCTACCCTGACCAGTGGGCCTGGTACCACCAACACATCAGCAGGCCGGCTCTGGTAAGCAGAGCTGGATTAATCCCATAACTTTCACCTTCAACAAATGTCCTCCTATCTCTGTTGGCCGGCAGGCTCAGGCTGCAGTAACATGATCAGACCACAGTTGCATTGACAGCTTTAGGGTGGGTGGGGGATCTGAACACATGCACGTGCGTGTAGGAGGGGTCCCACACACTCTTTTGTTTTCCTCTGAAAGCTGAGAAGAAGGAATGTCTGCCTCCCAGCTGTCCTCCGAAGGACGAGCGAGAGAAGAGAAAGGGGAGAGCTCACTGTTCGCCTCGGCCTAACATCCTCCCATCTGTTAGACAAGGGGCAGAGAGTGTATGTGCGTGTACGCTTGTATCATCGGGGGTTGAAGAGAGGGTCACACAATGGTTTTACCCCCTGCCCCCCCCACCCCCGCTGTCACCCTGCTTTGGCCTCTCATGCATATTTAACCCTTCAAATGCAAAGATGTCTGTTGTGCTTTTTGGAGGCACGCTGCTTAAATCTGTCACTGTGCCCCGTCCCTCAGTGAGCGTGGACAATGGGGTGTAATGGCAGCACACGTGGCTTGCTAAATGCATTGCAACAGCGGGGGGTGAATGGCTGTGGTGAGGGAGGATGTTTCTCTCTGTTGACAATCGCCCTTTATCATGGGTGTATCTAGTATTTGTGTTTGTTCCTGTTTTGCAGCCACAGGAAAACGATGTAGTGGCCAAATCCACCGTATCGGCTCTTTCTGGGAACCTGCAGCTATTTGACTCATGTGTGGCGAGCTTCCTGTTTACTGTACAAGTGATGCTGTTGGCTTTGTCTCCAGCGTACAGTACAGTACAGCGGGACAATGCTCGGCCTCCGTAGGAGTGAGCGGTGATGACATGAATGCCCGCTGTTCTGTCTGACACTCGGATTCATACCTAGTGCCTCCATCCATTCACACAACCGAGGTGTAGGTTGTCAGTGAGTAACGCAAACCTGCTGGTAACAAAGCCGCCCGTTGGGACTCTTGCAGCCTACACTTGTACAGTGAATCAACTGTCTGCTTACATCTGTGTTTACTCAGGCTTTTATATAAACACGACAGCCTCCCTGTTCTTCATCCTCCTTGTCTTTCTCCTCCTCCTCCTCCTTCAGCCTTCCTCCGTTAGGCCCCTCCAACTTCTCTCACACGACTTTGTCATAAAACAGCAGCACGTTTTGACAAATTAGTTTTGTGTTCTGAGGTTTTTGCTGTGTTTTGCATTCTTTCTGTCAACCTTTTTTGATTTTTTTTCCTCAAGGTTCTTTCCCATGACCACAATTCAACAAAATATGCTATAGTTTTCATTCTGCCTTTCTTTCTAAACCACTGTGCAGCTGCTGTTAAAGAGAAGATGAAAGCTGATATTTGTGTGTGTGTGTGTGTGTGTGTGTGTGTGTGTGTGTGTGTCAATGTTACTGAATGACAACCTCTAAGCTGCTCACAATAGAATATGACACTGCTAGTATCGCTCACCCTGACATTAAGAGTCCCATATTACAGCCCTCAGCACGGTGGCGCAGTGGGTAGCGCTCGTGCCTCACAGCAAGAAGGTCCCTGGTTCGAATCTCGGTTCGGGGGATCTTTCTGTGTGGAGTTTGCATGTTCTCTCCGTGTCTGCGTGGGTTCTCTCCGGGTACTCCGGCTTCCTCCCACCGCCCAAAAACATGCATTGTGGGGGTTAGGTTAATTGGCCACTCTCTAAATTGTCCATAGGTGTGCATGTGAGTGTGAATGGTTGTTTGTCTGTTTATGTATTCTGTGTTGGCCCTGCGATGGACTGGCGACCTGTCCAGGGTGTACCCTGCCTCTCGCCCGATGTCAGCTGGGATCGGCTCCAGCTCCCCCCGCGACCCTTAACAGGAGTAAGCGGTAGAAGATGAATGAATGAATGAATGAATATTACAGCCCTGTGTCATGCACCCGGGTCAGAACTGTATAGAACTGTGTCATCTCGTACTGTTTGAAGTGTCTCTGACTGAAAAATTATCTGATGTTTGCCTGCATGGAGGAATGAAAGTGAGACCATTACCTACTGTATGTAAAAAGTGTGTGGAACTGAAGATGGGCCGAAGTTGACAAATCTTCAAATTTTTTGTCTTTCGTAACACCGACACTAATGTAATCGCTTTGAATTCTAAGACTTGTGCATAGAAGAGATGTAAAATGAACCAATGTCAACATTAAATTTAACTCTGTTCCCATTAGATATGTCTCCTAAGAAAAACGTTTATTTGATACCTTTCAGGCATTACATGATGAGGCCTATGATTATTTTTCCAAATTATGTTTGTATAGTAAAATAAAGTATCTTAGCATTGCTAATCAATATGTATCGGATACTGACATGTATATTAGATTCTCACCTCTACCAGTAGCATAAATGAATGGGGAACAGTATTGCTAGCACTATCCCACCATGGTCTATGCGGCACTCTACTGCACTCTAATAACAACAGCTTGGCTAAAAATCCCACGGATCAGTGTTAGAAATTTGGGAACATGGCACTAAACAAAACATCCTTGTCCCAAAAATGACGGCAATATTGCCAAACAACAACAACAACAACAGAGGACTAGGAGCCAGGCCAACGTTGGGACAAAAACATATTTACCAGGTCAAAGAGAGCATCCTCATTCCCCCTTCAGTTTTAAGGTTAATCCAACACGTAACCCCCACTTAGCATATATTCACCACACACGTTCCCCTGCTTCCCGACACACTTGAACATGTGCGCGCGCAGTGGGGAAACACCCTGTTTAATAGCCTATTGTTTAATGGAGCAACCAAACAGCTGGCTGCAGAAGTCATCACTATCAGATCAGCTCGAGAGCGCTCCCAGCTTGTAATCGAGGATAATTAGAAATTTTAATTTGCCCAGGCGAAAAGGGCTGAAACCCTTCTCTTTCCCTCCACCCCGGGTTCTGCTCGACACCCCCCTCCCCCGATCTCTTAGTAGGAGAGTGCCGTTGGTAACAGATGGGGAAAGGGAGATATTCACAGCCAGGAAGACACTTCAGTGTTAGACAGGGGATTTAATGCCCCCCCCCCTCCCCAATCGCCTGAGACTCCTCCAGTACAGCCTGGAGGCAGTGGACACTGGGATTAGCAGTCAGCCTCGTGTTTTTTCCCCACCGTTAGGATAAACTGTTATAAATTTGTATACTGTTTATTCTTAATATAAACTTAATATGGTAAAAGACAACGCTTTAGCTCGTAGTCTTCAGCGGATATTGATTCAGGATAATCTCTGATTTAAAACACAAATTTACATGGTTCTTTCATGTATACTATGAATATTAGCTTCCACAGGTCTCTGTCTGTTTAGTCACTGTTTTAGACCTTTGAAAAACTCTCATCTCGTAACATCACACCAGTGGGAGAACAGCTTGCGTGTAACCGTGACTCATCCCCTTCCTCATAAGCACTAAACATGTTATGTTGAAATCCACTCTGGCGTTTCACAGTGTCGTGATCCGGTTTTTTCCATGTGTGTCACCAATAATTAATATATACTGAAACGCTGATGGGGAAAGGGAGCGACTATAAGGTTATATATCATTACCACTCCGCTGTCTGTGGGTACTGAACCAAGGAGTCAGTCTTTCCTGCAACAGTCTCTCGGTTTGTGCTCGACCAGCCCACACTGTGGTATGTGTTGGAGCCGCCTGCTGCCTCCTCTTCCCCATTGTTGTTGTACAGAGCCTCTCCCCAGCGCACAACTACTGGTTAACCTGTTAAGACATGTCTCTTTTAGCCTGTACTCGCTCTGGACCACAGCGCTCTGCGATGGGTACATTTTTCAGCACACTTTTTTCTCCCCTCCCCCTCATTTTTTTAATGCCGGTTAATTAGCCGATTTCCCGTTTTATTTTTTCATTTTCTCAGCTGTTGTCTATCAGGTTCAATTGTTTGAAATAGAAAATATTTATATATTTGCCTCACATTCGTGTTCTAGCATAGGCACTTTTTGAGACTGCGTTAAAGCAAAAATGTTTTCACAGCTTTTTTAGCCACATTAAAAAAACATTTCTTCTTTTTTCGCCTTTTAAGATGACGAGTGTTTTATTTTAAAGGGATGTAGTGTGTCATAATTCTTGACATTTTTATATTTTCTCTCTAGCAACAGTGTTATTGGTCCAAAAAAACAGTAGTCTTCTGTTTTTAAAGACTTTGTGCTTCTTACTGGGCCTAGTGTTTTGATCTTTCTTGATATTTATGATTTCTTTGAGATTCATGAGTCGTTATTTAAGACTGAGTGGGGTTTTTTTTCAAATGTGCCCATGCATTTGTGCTCACAAATGCCTTAATCCTTGAGACAATCCTGCAGATGGCCGAGCAGTTAAAATGCAAAAGGACATGAAATAGCATTAAGACTCATCGGTCTACAGATCTATTGACTGCCTTCCAGTGTTTCACAAAAGATCATAACAGCAGCTGCTGGCTAAAGGCTATTGTCCTAAACTGCACCCTGAGGCCCTTTTTGTGTCCCCTGCTGCCTCCCAGCTTGGGGTCATTAATTCATCACCTTTACCACCTCCATTAGCACCATCTCCTCCTCAGAGGGCCTTAAATTGCCCTGAAGCAGCTTAACGAACAACAGCGCAGGTCAATGTGTCAAACGGCGTCCTGAAATGTTGCTGTGCAGATCGTGTTTCTGTGTATGACGTTAGGGGGAATCGATGTGTTTGATGGATCTGAGAGATGAAGGAGTGTGTACATGTTGAATCACCAGCCCAACATCTAGTGTTGGTTCACATCTGCAGATTTATCTGTAGAACCAGGTGGGAACTCGGATTCTGTTTCACTTGTCCTCAGCTGAATTCAGTAACACAGCCCTTGTTGTTACATGACTGAGTCCTGGGAGTGTCGACTTTGTGTGTGTGTTTTTGAGTGTGTGTGCATAGCAGTCTCACATTTAAGTGTTTGTATTGCACATTTAATCATGTGCTGCCAGTTTAGAGCAGCTTTACTCCCAGGAGATTACAGGATGTTCGAGGTACTGCTGTGGAATTAGTCTCTCCTTCTCCGTCTCTCAGTGTCTGTTGTGCTCCTGCGTTTGTTTGTTTGTTTTTGTCAAGTAAGAGATAAGACGGCGCAACCCACCACAGCTAATATGATTTTATAAAAACTAAAACCAAGGATTAAACAGTAATCCATGGTGGTCATTAGTGCCGATGGCATTATTAACGTTCCTCTCATAAGCGGGTATTTCTGTTTGTGCCGCGTTACTGAGAAAGATCACCGCACACCATAGAATTGCAATTAATAAGTCAAACAGACGAGATATGCAGAAAAAAAAATACAGAAATCACTTTGACAGATTTAATTTCTATATGATAGCCCAAGGCGTTTTTTAGTGTTTAAGCATCATCACTGAAAAATGTTTCACTGAAGCCAAGCCCAGGTCTTGCACAATTTAACACTTTACAGTTCAGCCCAGTCAGTAGTACCGTATTTTCCGGATTATAAGTCGCTCCGGAGTACAAGTCGCATTTCAGCTCCAAATGTGTGTCTGTGAACATCTGTATGTGCGCGTGCGTTTGGAGAGGTAGCAGTAAGTTGCAAATTCAGATAATTTACTCCATCGCCACAGTAAAACACACATAAAACTTGCACAGCGGCAGCTGGTGTGACATTGCGGCATCATGGATGGAGCATGGGAAGATGAAAGCACAGTTAAGTTCACGTCTTCTGCCTCATCCTGTCTTTATTGGTTGGTTTAGCTTTTTTAAGTCTGTCATTAAAGCCGAGCAAACGGTCCTGTCTCACTCCCTGAGAGAGAGAGAGAGAGAGAGAGAGAGTGATGCCGGTGAGGGATGAACTTGGTTTAATGAGCAGAGATGATTGTGAGAAATCCGATCTACATGAAGCTCCTTGTGGGACGTTAATACACTGTAGGCTCTTGAGATGTTCTCTGTTCTGCACTGCACGGCTGTCTCCACCTAAGCTGTCACGCTGATGCAGCGCTTCTCCTTCTCCTGTGTAAAATGCAACCCAGTTTCAAGTAGGAATAGTGCTGAGCTTTAATGATCCGCTCAGCCAGTCAACCCGACAGTTTCCCTGTGAAAAGTTGTTTGACCCAGTGGCGACTGGCTGCGTAGGAGACCGGCAGATGGTTTGTGTCAGCTAAATGATACCATATAACAGCACAAGATCCCAGCAGCCTCACATTAACGTAATACTAACATTTTAGAATCACAAGGAAACTATTACCACGGTGCTCCGTTCGACTTTGTTGGGTACGACCGTGACCAACCGGGCTGTTAGTGAGCGTAAATACTGTGTTTATTTGACATTACATTGGTACGGAATTCTTCCGAGAAGCAGGCCACGTTTAAAATGAGTTTTCCTTGTTTCCCCAGCAGGCCTTTAATACACGGAAATCCCTGCATAAATTGAAAATTAAGATGCTACACATCCTGTCTGGAGGCAGTCTCAGCTCTGCTTAAGTTACTGACGTGCCTTGTAATTACCTTGTACCTTACGCCGGCCTGCAGCTAGGTAGTTCCCTACAGGAGCATTAACTGATCTGATCTTCTCTTTCTTTTGTCCAGAGTTGGAAAGTTCAAAGTTTTATCCTTTACACCTTAAAGCAGCCAACTTATACCCATTCTCTTCACTCGATTCTTTTGCTTCAGGTTGTGCACGGCCACCAGGCGTTCAGCACGGAGACCTGCTGAACCAGACTGAAGCTAACCGGGGATCCTTTCCCCCTGGAACCTTGTTGACCTATGGCTGTGAGCCCGGCTACACTGCAGACGGACCCACCACCATCGTTTGTACCAGTGCTGGAGCCTGGTCTGAACAGCCACCACGTTGCATCAGAAGCAGTGGTGAGCAAGTTTAGCAGTTTAGTGTATTTACAGCTGTGTATTGTCGGTCATTCATGGCTGGTCATATTCATGTGCAAGCCAAATAAATCTAATCTTAATAAACAACTTATTATTACCGGTCAAGTAGACAGGAAGAAATCATGGCCGGACACACTGTTTAAAAACATGTATTACCTTCTCTTCTCCCCAGTGTGTTCACCCCCCACTGAGCCAGAGAATGGGGGCTACCGCTGTCACCCATCTCCCTGCCACCACCTCACCCAGAAGACCGTCATAGAGTACTTCTGTGACGAGGGCTACGCGCTGAAGGGAGACTACAAGTTCCTCACCTGCCAGAACGGCGAGTGGGACGGCCCCATGCAGATTAGCTGCCGACAAATGCAAGGTCTGTAACCTCAGCCTCACCTCACTGCGTCTTTGTAATCTGACAGAATCTCACACAGGAAGTGTAGCATCTGAATCAGTGACCTGCGTGCTCACCTTCTGCCTCTCTGTGTCCCTCAGACAAAGAGCCGAGCTCGCCGCTGGGTATCCCGGCTCTGTCTATTGTGGCATCCACAGCAAGTTCTGTGGCACTCATCCTGCTTTTAGTGGTGTTGTTTGTTCTTGTACAGCCAAAACTCAAGTCCTTCCATCACAGCAGGTGAGATACACACAGCCTACAGCCAGGTTCTGTGAAGACATTGTCACTTTTATAGCTGCAATCACACACTAGCTCTTCTCAGTGACACTTAAACATTTACTGTATGTCTGCAAATGGAAACATATGAAAACACACACACACACTCACTTTGATTTGTAGTTTTGTGTTGACATTAGTCAGGATGAATGTTTCACATGAACACAGATGCACTTTATTCTTTGAGTGGACACACCTGTTTTTAGTCAAACCAGTTATGTCGCCTACATACGATGGCTACTAGCTAAGTTTGCATTTCTTAAATACCTGACAAATGAAAGTAAAAGTACAGAAAAGAGTTTAATCCCATCCCATCAGCCATCAGCTGTTTCTGCTGTGTACACTACGCTCTGGTTTGATCTAATGCTCACTGCCCTCTTGTTGATTTGTGCTGGATTGTGTACTGAGAGATTAGTGAAGGCTGCTATAAAAGTCTGCACCTTCACTGCTAGTCACCTCCACACTTGTCTTTCTGTCTGACTCAGTCTGTCTTTGTACCTCTCTGTCCATTAGGAGGGAGCAAGGAGTGTCTGGCCAGGGTGGTTCCATAATGGTGGAGGGCGTCCAGGTAACCCTTCCTTCCTATGAAGAGGCTGTATATGGAAGCAGTGGACCTTGCAGTGCTTCTGGCCCTCCTCCCTCTCCGCCACCATCTCTGGCTCCACCGGAGTCTCGAGTCCCCATCGTGCTCTCTGAGGGGCTTCCTCAGGGTGCCACTGGAGGTCAAGGCTCCAGCAGAACCCGCCACCACAGAGACTTAGACTTCTGTCTCCCATCCACCTCTTCCTCATCGTCCTACTCCTCCCGCCGTCATGCAGAGACAGTGCTGGTTCACCAGGTCCCCTCCTCCTCTTCCTCCTCCTCCTCCTCTTCAGCATCATGGGCTAGAGAGCACCCTGGGGGTGCCTGTGCAGCCCCCATACCTCTCCGTAGAGACTCTGAGAGCAGCGACCAGAATAGTCTTCTTTCTGTCACCTCTGCAGATGAATTTTCTGATGGTAAGTGGGAACCCCAACTGATAAAGCTGTTACTATTTGACAGACAGTGACACTGATGTGACACATGCAGTTGGAAGACAGTAAAACTGATGATCAGTTTCAGATAATAAACTTCTTTTTTTGCTTTTGACAAAATTTGAAAATAGACTAAATGTGACTAAAACACTTTATACTCGTTGTACATGTTGTCGGTTTGTAGTGATGGGATAGCTTGCTGGGAAGTTGAGAGGTTAAAATATCGTGACAGTGTAGGGTGGGAAGATCACTGCATTGAGCACGGCTCCATAACCTCTGCTCGGTCCTAATATGTCTGCTTTCTCACCCCTGCAGATATTCCCCTGCTGAAGGAAGCATGAAGCCTGCCAGGCTGCTATCAGCATCAGCAGCAGAGCCCCTCTCTCTCTAACTGCTGACCAGGACTGACTGGACTGTGGCGGACAACCCAAACTTCCCCCTGACTCCTCTCAGCAGCTTGCAGAGAAAAGACCACAACTATGCCCATTACCCACTGCAACCTCTTCTGCCATTGCTACCCACACAGAGAAAAGCCATCAAACAAATGTCACTGGTGATTGCGGTGATGCAGCACCACTGGACCCAGCTCCTGGATCAAACTAAAGACAAATCAGACAAAGTGGTGCCAGCTCAGCATAAATTCCGTCGATCCGATGTATATGATTAAAACATGCATACCGAGTCAAGGTTGTGTACTATAGGCTATGTATTACCATACACTTGCCTCCTCCCAGATGTAGTCCTCTATATTAACATTGCTCTGCATCGAGACACTTTGACTCTATCTGGGATTAATGCAGATAAAAAAAAACAACAAATAATAATAATTATAACTTGAGATGTTTGCTCCTGAGGCTGCGGCGCTCAGAATTGTCTTCCCGCTGTACTTGAAGAGTTGTGAGTGTCGGGCCGGGTTTTTATGGCCCTCTTTGTGAATGCTGCATGTTGTTTTTAGTTATTGCTGTCACAGCACAGTCTGAATGAAGCATGAAGCCTCCTGTCTCTCTCTCTCTGTAGCTATCTGTGTATCCGGCTGGCTTCCTGCATATGGAATAGTGGGATTCTTTTCCGTTGCCAGATGCACCCAGTATCTGGAAGGTGCTGCTTCAGACGCATGGGTGGGATTGATTGGTGTTTTGGTTGCAGGGCTGTGCTACACATCTTGTATAAGGAGAGGGAGACATATGTCGCGTTTGTCTGAAGGCTGAGAAAAGGGTTGTCTTGGAACATGGTGACTGGACATGTCTACACTTTAAGGTTGTTTGTGTTGATTTTTTTCCCCCCACTGTATTTATTGTTTGGTGTGTGTCTCAGCTCGCTCTGAGTTGTTGAATCTGAGTGTGTGTCTTTTGTGTGTCAGCTAGTCAGGAAGGGACATGTCCTCATAGGCTTTCATACTGCCATTTCCTGATTTGCCTCTCGTCAGATCAGAGGCTGGCATCACAATGTCCCAGTCTTTCACCACAGTGAGATATCCCTCCCAGTGTTGAATAAGTTACATGAACAAACCAGCGTCACTTCAGGAAAAGCGTCAGCTACACAATATGTGTATTATTCATGTACTCAAGCTCGGAAAGTTACCATTTTCTGCTGAATGGCTGGAAGTCTCCCTAGAGGAAGTGGCTGTTGCCCACCTTCACACTGAGCTGGAGACTCTCCACTTCTGTGTGTTATCGACACAACTGCAACTGGTTGCAGTGGAATAATAAAGTAAACTCATTCATCCCTCTCATGCCAAGTGCAGATTTAAGACAAAGTCATCTCCTGTTTTCATTGCCACTTGAAAAGCATGGTGGTGGAACTGGTCACCGTGGAAACATGATGACTCAGATGACCCTGTTCTGAGCTTGAGGAAACAAAACAACCTGTCTGAATTTATGTACTTTAATTGGCATCAGTGGCTGTCTGTCATCATCAACAGCTACATTATTAATTCAAACAGAATGTTGCCTTAGAATTGTACGTTTTCTTTTTTTAATGTATAATCTTAAGCCTCAGCATTGGTTGCTTTACAGTACTGCTACATGTTCTGTTCCCAATGGCCTTACTCTATTCTTTTCTATTCTATGCATTAAAACTGTCTTTGTGTATTTATCACTGAGTTTACTTCTGTTGTGGACACGACTAAATGAATGTCCATTCTCTATTCTCCCCGAGCATTTCCAGCTACTGTGATGATGATGGTGGTGTTGATGACGATGACGATGATGATGATGATAGTGAACATATAAGAACCTATATTTCAATATTCTTGTGCTTCTCTTTTCGTACAAGGCATTAAGATATTATGGGATTGAAGAGAAAAAAGAAAAAAAATGAACTTTGTGTTCAGAGGCACTGTTGTACGGTGTTGCTTCCCAGAAAATAACAGGTTTTTAAAAAAAAGTACAAATCCTGATTCTTAGTTTCTACGCTTTCAGCTTTGGTTTTTCCTCTGTACATGGCAGTGGGTGTGAAGATAGTAATTTAATATTTGTATAAAGTTTAATTTAATTTTACAGTGTGTATATAACTTTCTAATTAAAGCTTTCTTTTGAATGTGGAAGACGATGCGTCATTTGTTTAAACCCATGTGTTACTGGGTCCTTCTCACTGTTACGACATACACGCATCCAGACTGGAAGTTCATCAGAGACATTTCCAGTAACATCCATGACCACGTGTCTTCTCTCACCAGAAGAATGTCATCTATTTTCTTTGGATTAGATCCTGGAAGTTTTGAACCATGGAAATCCTGTTCCTGTTCAGTATCAACCTGCATAGATACACTAGCCTTTGTCCTCACACTGTGGAACAAGTAATCCAAATAATAATAATAATAATAATAATAATAATAATAATAATATTAAACACCTGAAACATTTGGTAGCAAATTTATCACATACCGTAAGTCTGTGTACTCCTGCTGGTAAAGAGAGCATCATTATAGCCCACAATAAAGTACTCCAACAGGATAATTTAGTAAATCATTTACTAGTCTCAAAAGCAAGTTTAATACCTTTGTTCAAAGGTCTCCCTAGCATGCTATCATCCTGCTATAACTGGTTTAAAACTGCTTCCTGAGTAACACAGTGGTTGATTATTATATAGATCTGCTGTAGATTACTTAAAACTACATATTAAATCGGCCTTGTTACCATTTAAATATACTAACAATGTAATTATTAGTCTTTTCTACAAGCCTGTTGTTGTTGTACTGTACTATATTTGCTGCTGCACAGTCATTGTTACTTTCTGTTTTTATTATGACTGTGTTTGAGTGACACCTCACGGTCAGAATCCTAAACTGCACCGCCCAGCAGGTCAGTGACGTCACACCCGGAAGGCAAAACGCCGCACTTCGGTTTATTTCGTATCCTCTAGTTTCACGTGATCAATTTCCTGTCCCTCCCCCTCCTCCCTCTGTGCAGACTCCATTTTGTTCGCTGCTGGGTTTTGCAACGAGCGCCGAAAACTACTCAAAAACACAACACTAAATTACTGAGGTACGTTTACACACATTTCTATTCATCACTACTTCAGCGGTTGCTTTTTGTTTCGTTAAAACCACCCTTAATTGCCTTGCGTAGCTCAAATTAGCCAAGAGCGACGCCTTGTTGCAAGGCCTCAACGTTACAATTGTCTAGTTAGCATGCTAACAAAATGACAGGTCTGCTAACATGCGTGCTACACCAGTGGCTTATAATAATCGGAATATTGTGTTGTGTTAGCCGAATCATACATGTTGTGTTTTTGCATTCACAGACTGTTTGTAGAAACGTTTCTCTGTGACACAAACATGAGTGGATGTCGTATTTTCATCGGGCGTCTGAGTCCCTCGGCCAGAGAGAAGGACGTGGAGAGGTTCTTCAAAGGCTTCGGCCGCATCCGAGACATCGACCTCAAGAGAGGCTTTGGCTTTGTGGTGAGTCCCCGGTCCTTTCCAGAGAATAGCTCACGACCCGCTCTACTCAACACAAACATTATATTGTATGTTATGTTTGCAGTTTAAAATTAAAAAAAATCTTAGGGTACATTTAAACTTCGTTTTCAGGCTAGACTACTGTTACTATGTTTGGCTTCATTTGCATCATTGTGTGGCCTTGTGGTTCTTGTGTGTTCAGTAATGACATGAAAGGTATTGCAGATATTAGGAACTGAAGTGGCGAATGTTGTTGTTGTTTTGTGTGACGTAGGAGTTTGATGATCCCAGAGACGCCGAAGATGCAGTGTACGAGCTTGATGGCAAAGAGCTGTGTAACGAAAGGTTAGTATTCATGTTATGCTGAATTTAATGTAATTTATCTGCCCAATTGCATTCCTGGTTATTGTTTTTAAATTTTTTTTATGTGTTTTGTAATTTTAGGGTGACTATTGAACATGCTCGTGTTCGCCTGCGCGGTGGCCGCGGCAGGGGTGGTAGCGGCGGTGGTGGTGGAGGAGGGCGTTTCTCTGATCGCTATGGCCGAGGCTCCCAGAACAGTAGAAGGTGAGGCTTTAATATAAACAGTTGTACATTTGGTAGCTTAGATTCTCAATCTTAATTAGTAATGGTAATGACTATTCTGTCATCTTTCTTTATGTTAGTCGAAACCCTCCTCCGATGCGCACTGAAAACCGCCTGATTGTGGAGAATTTGTCCTCTAGAGTCAGCTGGCAGGTTAGTATCATCACATGCTTTTAAACACAACAACCTTCTATAACCTGCAGCACCTCCAACAATCTGCCTTCAACAATATACACATTAAACTAGAAGTGATGCCTTAATAGAATCAACAGAGACTGTCTCATTTTAAATCCTCAAGAATAGACTTGACTCAGTAATATGTCTGTATTATCTGTATAAAGCCAAATTGTAGATCTAGATTCATCACTTATCAATCTGCATTTCATGCAGTTAACTAATAAGTCAGAGAGGTAACAACAACAAAAAGAACTTAAATCTGTTCCTGTTTTCAAATTTTAACCAATTCTTCACCCCTTTATTTGCCAGCCTGACTGTTGTGTCATATGGAAGAGCTCGCTTATGGTGGAGTTAACCCCTTCAGGGTCCTTCTGTCTGGGTTGAGCCTGTGGTGTCAGCCAGTCTGTCCTACTCCTAGTTGATGCCTGCTGGTCATGTGAGCGCTCGCTCCACACTAGAGGCGCTGGCGGCCCCTTCACTCACTCGCAACGACCGGTGTGTGGTTAAGAGCGAGAGAAAGGAAACAGAGAGTTGGCAGAGAGAAAGGAAAGAGCGAGAGTCGATGGTGGTGGCGTATTGATCGATGGTTCGTTAATTTGAGGGGCTTCGATCGATATCCCCCCCTCCCTTCCCCCTGTGGTGTCCCGCACATCGCGAGAGAGAGTGTGAGTTCCTTCCAGGTGCCCATGGATATAATCTGCTGTTATCCCGAGGTTATGGTGGGCTCGGAGAGCCTGCGGCCCACCCCAAAGGGTTTCGCTCTCAGGTAGTAGTTTCCTCTCTTCCACCCTGTTCACTCTCTTTGCTGAGGTGGGGTGCCGAGACAGGGGCGGTCCCGGCGCGGAGCCCTGTGCCCTCGTTGCCAGGGAAAATGGGGCTCTTTGTGCCAAACGCTGCCCAGGCGGCACCACTGCAGTTCAGTTCATGCAGATGGTGTTCATCTCTCTGTAGTTGTGATGAGCAGTGGGTCCAACAATCTCAAAACTGCTGCAAATACTCAGCCTTTAACACTTTATTTAAATAAATTAGACCCTTTTTAAGATTTTGTCTGTTTAATATGTAATGCATCTTTATCTTTGATGGACTGATGGAAAATTGTCTTTGAGGTTCTTGGACTCATCCTCTGTATCTGCAGTAGCCTGTGTAGTCCTCTCAAGAGAATCTAACCATCTTTCTTTTTGGGTAAATCAGTCCTGTTTTATGTCACAGCCTGTGTTGGTGTCCCGAGCCTGTCCGAAAGTTGACTGATGTTTATATGTGTAGGACCTGAAAGATTTTATGAGACAAGCTGGAGAGGTGACGTTTGCAGATGCACATCGGCCTAAGCTCAATGAAGGGTAAGACCTTATACCTTTGTCAGCCTTTGTGGAGCCATATCAAGTTTATATTTGCAACCTATTTTCAAATTATTATTCAGGTAGTGAGGAAAGTGTCACTTAGATTCAAAATAATATTGTCGTGTTTGTTTTCTAGGGTTGTTGAGTTTGCCTCTCACAGCGACCTGAAAAATGCCCTTGAGAAACTGTCTGGAAAGGAGATCAATGGCAGGAAAATCAAGCTCATAGAGGCAGCCAAGAAGAGGTGAGTTGTCCATTCACTAAAACAATTCATGTTGGAGTTGTCCGATGACTCTGGCTGATTCATTCTTACACTGTTATGTAGATAACATCATCCAGTGAATAACAAATTAGAGATTTGTATGTTACTTGTACTGCATGTAAAACAGTGGAAAAGTGTGTGTTGCGTTTAAAGTAGCGTTTAAAGTAACAGTGTGGATTTGTGTCCTTTTTTTCTCCATTCATCTAGGTCGAGAAGTCGTTCCCGGTCCGAAAGCTCCTCTCGCTCACGATCTCGTTCTCGTGGTCGTTCTGCATCCCGTTCCCCCAGACGTTCACGCACACCCACCAAGGGCCACAGCCGCTCCCGCTCTCGTAGTGGCTCTCCTGCCAGGAGCCCTTCATCCCCAAACTCCAAATCAAAGGAACCTGCCAAACACTCCTCCAAGACAAGCAAATCAGCTTCCCCGCGGTCTCCTCCACCTGCTCAGAGAGCTTCTGTCTCACGCTCCCGCTCTCGTTCCCGCTCCCGTTCCCGCTCTCGTTTACGCTCCCGATCTCGATCTCGCTCAACTGACAGTCAGCGTTAAGGTTTAAACAACTTGTTAGAGCAGTACATCAGGTTTGAAAGAGTTAGCACACCGGCTTTCCCATGATCCTCTCGGAAAGGCGAGATGGGTTTTCCTTGAGTAAATCTAGATTTTCATATTTCAGTGTCATTATTAGACATTTGCATTCATAGCGTCAGTTGAAGACAGCAGAGCCACACTCAGTGCTGCTGTTTGCTTTGTTACACTCATGTTTAGACCCATATGCATGCTAACACTCACTGACGCCTCTAAATCTGTTAATACAAGATGGCTGCCGGTTCTTCTTTACCATCCTCTCACAAAATCATTTTGATGCACAACTGAATCGGCATCTAAATTTTTACACTATAGTTAAACTTTTTCAAGAGAGGATCTTTACTTTTCAACAACAGGCAACTGGATGTATTTGAGAATCTTTACTGTTGCTTGTAGGCGGTGGAATTTTTATTCTCTTTACATTTATTGTTATTATTTTTTTACTGTTTGTGTTTTCACAGACATTTCTGTTTTGTTTTGTTTTGTTTTTCCCTGATGCACAGTACCTTGCGTTGTTCTGTGTGACATAGGTCACTTGCATGTGCTTTGTTTAAGCAATCTCCGGATCTCATACGTTTTATTTACAAACATTTGCGGTGTCAGATTGAAGAAAAAGCAGCTGTAAATAAACTTAATTTCATGGATTATACAATTCTTTATCTTGAAAAGTTGAGCTTTTAAATATGTACAGCTCTTTTTAAGACTTGTTCAGCAGCTTATTTGAAAGCGGTAAATTCTTGCATTGTACTTAATGTTATGTTTTTGTTTTAGGTTATGGTGTACAGCTTTCTTTTACATGATTGTATAAATGTATTTCAGAGAATACTTGGTACTGTGACAGGTGTTACTGTGGTTAAGATAATGGGATTTTTTACATAAGGATTTTGTTTTCAGTGAAAAGATTGACATTTGTATGCTGTTGGAAGACAGTTGACTCAATAAAAGCATTTAATTTCGTGAATTTGGCTTTTATTTCTGCCTTGTAAGGAAACAAACAAAAAGCATTACCGTATTAGACATGTTTAAGGGTCATGGCGTATTCCATCACCTATGACTTCATAAATGTCAGAGGACAGAACGACAACACAAGAGGAAGCCATCAAGAAGTTTATTTAATTCATTTAGTCTCATTGCAGATTTAGGGAAAAATGAAAATTAAAAACACCTTAAGCAGAAAAATATTTCTGAAAGCTCATTGTGTGTTATGACACTGATAGAGCAGCTCAAGCCGAGAGATGTTAATTGGGTGTATTTAATGATTTAATGATTTATCTTTCCTATTAACCCGTGAAATGGCTGTTGTCAATCTAACCTTATCTTTTTTTTATGAACATCTGGTGACACCTAATCCCCACAATGATCATAGCCGCCTGTGTCAGCTGGAAGGCCAGGAACACCAGGGGAAACATAAACAGCGGGCCCATCACCTCAGGAGGAAAGGCCAGCTTCAGTATGGTGCTGCACTGCTGCATCTGCCGGCAACGCGTTGCCATGGCAACAACCCTCCGCTCCCTGAGGGAGATGGCAGATTTATTCATAAGTCATGGATACATAATAAAGGACTTCTTACTTGTCACATCATACATTTGTGATTATTACAAAATATTTCTTTATGTATGGGCGGCGCCCACTCATTTCTATAGCTGCTTAATATACTGACAAAAATGTAAATCTTAAAAAAAAAGTGCCTAAAAAGGAAGGAAACAGAGATCATATACAATTAATTGATGACTGTCTGTGAATCAAATGATGGCGAAGTCGACCTTGGTCTCGGACACGTCCATGGTGTACGCCACTGAGACCATGATGATTAATGAGGCTATACAACTATATTAACTATACAAATACTCTTATTTTGTATGATGAATGTTACACACATCCTTCAAGACACAGATACTGGTGTATTAAAACTACATAACCCTTCATATGATTATATATCTGAAAAGTGTGGCACGCCCCTGCCTTTCATAAGTCATGCAGCGACAACAATGGCAAGAACAAAAAAAAGAAAAGAAAAAAGTGGGGCCCTGTGTGTAGTCTGCAATATGCTGGGTAGGGACAAAAGGCGGGCATTTTAATGGTTTAACAGGCTGTCGCTGTAAGGACATGGGGGGAGGGGAGGGGAGGGGAGGGGAGGGAGGGCCTGTCTGGACTCATCAGCCTCGGAAAGTGTAATTACACCGTCACATGCCTGGATTTTTACCACTTTTCTTTTTGAACTCCTCCAGACCAAACTACACTTAATCAGTGTTTGAGCTGCAGTCTGTGTATTATGGGCTGGAATGGTGCTCGGACACTTCATAACTCAGCCCAGGCCTTAGGGGGAAAAGGCATGAAAAGGCCCTCACTCATTATCATGTATTTCCAGTAACGTTACCCCTCCCCTGGGTTCATTTAAATGGGCAGAAATACAGCTAGATGTTTTCTTGCTGTCGTCCATGACGGAGGAGACGCTCCGCTGCAGAAGATGCATTATTAAAGCCTGGCCTTGTTGTGCTTTAAGTAGGCTATATGGTTACCGACCACATTTCCGGGTGACCCTGTTTGGCTGTGCCGCTGCAGGACATGCAGTGAGCTGCTATCAAATGGGAGACGTGGGGCGAGATTGACGGGGAGGACTGGAAACAAAGGTTATGGCGGTGTGACACAGATCCAGACGAGCTTAAAGGTGGAGGCAGAGATGGTTGGATGAAGGTCAGTGCGGGTCTAAAGCCCTGTGTAGGGTGTCGCCTGCAGCTGCTGAGGCCTCTTGACCTCCTGTGGGACTGGATGAGGCCTCTCCCAGCATGTTTTTTACACACTGACTGATCCACTGCTGCACAATAATCCACAACGTAAGCTCCTTATCTACAGTGCAATTTCACTGAAAAGGAAGCAACACAGCAGATTATCTGCAATTTGTCCCCACGACCGGCCCCCCACACCACAACACCACAACACCACACACCACAGTTTTTTTTTTTATTATGATCATTTAATTTCAGGTCAATAAAGCATGAAGGGTTTTAATGCTCAGACAGTGAGTCAGATGGAAAGTAAAAATAAAGCAGCTGTAATTAGCAAATAAAGCTGCATATTTTACGTGGGAGTGGGGAAGGACCTGATTGGTGCATGTTTGCAGGCTGGCGTAACAGGACCAGTGTGTGTGTGTGTGTGTGTGTGTGTGTTTGTGTGTGTGTGTTTGTGTGTTTTCTGAAAATCCACGTGTCTCATGGCCCTATTTGGTTCCTCTGACATACTAATACCACTGAAACTACAATTCCCACAATGCTTGTGAAGTAAACGACGCCCTGACGTCACAGGAAAGCTCTATTGCTCATGGATGTTGTAGTTTATAATAGAACATTTCTTTTTTAATAAAATAATTTCAAAGTATTTAGTTGTGTTTACTTAGCTCAGAACTTTAATAATTTATATATGTTATATATTCTTGTATTAACAGAATGAAAGATTCAGGATTTTTGATGTTAAACATGAAAACTTCCTTGGTGACTGCCATTCCCACACGCCCTGGTAATTCGGCGCATGCGCACTGCGCAGCGGAAGGCTCGCGTGTGGAGCGTAGTCACGTGGAGACGGAGTCCACCTCGGTCCTGTCCAAACAGAGCGTGAGCTGTTAGCAGTCTGGCTCCTGAAGCGCCGCTCGGTGCCGAAACGATTCATGTTGTTTTTTTAGCCTCCCGTCTCCTTAAACTAGACCACTTTGTCGAAGAATGAGTGATAACGATGACATCGAAGTCGATAGTGACGTGAGTACGGCCTTTTAACGCTGTTATTTTGCTAGCTTGGCGATTTAGCTGAACTAGCTGCTCGGCTAGCGTTAGCTACCCAGTAGGCTGGCTAGCCTTGTTTTTCTGTGATAAGTGTTTCTGTCGGGATTCCAGTTAATTCGTAAGCAACGCTAGCATCTCCTGCTTTAGACCATTGCTAATTAGCTAAATTATTTTACTTTCTAGTGACCTCAGCGAAACAGTGAGATTTGCTGAACAAATTTGGCTACAATTATCCTTTTTTTGTTCTGTTTCTTTGCAGGAAGAATCACCGAGATATCACAATGTGGTGCGTAATGCTGGGGGGATGTGTCCAGTCTATAAAAACTGTCTCACTGTTATCGCAACGCTAATTTACCCATCACTATCTTATTATTATTATTATTATTTTGTATGAAATTGTTTGGTAAGATTGCACTGTAGCGGTTGACGTTAAGATAATGTGTAACTGCTGCTTTCTGCATTCATTTACTCATATTTTTTTAATAGACACGGCAACTTTGCGTTATCGCCACATAGGTGAACTTGATATTTATTGATTTGTATTAGTGCAGCCATTGATCTTCGGTATCGGTGTTAGTGCATTGCAGGGTTTCCCCTATCGGCCATAGGGAGACGGTGACGGTGACGGAGACGTCTATATTTAGACCAAAGCCTTATCCTGGCGTAATGGCTTTTCATTGCATGTTTATGATTTTTGTTATTTCCGGTTTAGACGGTGGTTTGTGTGCGAGGTTGCAGTCGGTGCGTCGCTTGTATCCGCGGACATTCCGCTAATGCACATGAGTAATGTACACACTGAGGTCGGCTCCTGTAGAGGTAGAGACCGTTGGGTGCTGCCGGGTGTGCGGAGCCGCCGTGGCCGCGTCAGGAAGCGGTGCGGCGGGATGTTTCCCTGTGCTGCAGCCGGTGATTAGAGCCATCTTCTCCCCGCAGGCCCCTGAAGGGCTCGTAGCCTCCATGAATGACGTATAGCTGCATCGCAAAGCAGCGAGAAAAACACCCTGCACGACCTGGTCAATGCACAGGCTGCCCCCCCCCAAAAAAAACAAAAAACAAAACACCTCCACTGAAACTGTGGACACACAATTAGGATTATAATTTTGCTTTGATATTATTGACTCTCTTTATAGGTTTACATATTTAGAGGCGTAAATATGTATGTTCTGTTTATCTTGCACAAAACGGAATATATGGTCTTAATCTGAAGATACATGGATTTTACTTTAACATAAGGACGTTTGTTTGAGGTCGGCATCAGGCAAGATTGCACCACCACTACAAATATATATTTTATGTAATAAAACAAGTAGATATCGGCCATATACCTTCTATTTATCAACCTATTGCATCCACTCAGCTCACCCAGATTCATATAGTAAAGGAAGACAAATAGCAAAATGGTTTCAAGTAGGTGACTGGATGAAGCGTTTGTTTTACTTAATGATTCTCTAGTCGTGTAAATAACCCCAGAGAGGTTACATACGTGAAACGTCCCTCCAGCTATAAGCATCTTCTGAAACTCAAGTAGTCCAAACTACTCAAGTAGTGGACTTGAGTTCTGAAACTCAAGTCCAGTCGACCACTTGAAACCACTCCTGAAGACAGCATGACCTGGATGACCGAGAACCCCCCCACCCCCTCCCCACACACACATACACATATGTTGTTTTGTACACTGGAAATCACATGGTTGTTTTTTCCTCTTCCTTAAAACTCTAATTTCACAAGGCATTAATTTACGGATGCTGGTTGCACAGAGGTTATAAACCAGGCAGCAGCCAAGATTTCTCTTTTGTGGTTTTGGCAGCTCACAGAATTAATGACAATTAGCCTCAAACGAGTACATTTATTCCCAACAGTGAGCCAATACAGCAGAGAGCTCAAACTTTCACTGGCTGCCTCTTGTTAGGACACTGCTGATAATGTAAGTTATAATCAAAAGACAGAGTCCCGCATTCCAAATTGGGACTGAATAAATGTGGAAAACCCTTTAACCTTTTGTGCTAATGGGGAAATAATATTTTACGTGCCGGTGGTGGTACAGTGTCTATAATATTATAAAGTGATCTATGTTGATGCTTTTTTTCCTATTAAGAATTCTTACATTTTTCATAACATGAAGGGCCAAACATGAACACATATATCACGCTTTCCTCTATAATGCAGTTGCTGGAGCGGCTGTTTGGCCAAGCATCTGATGGTAGTGATGGTGTCGCTTCTGGTAGCCACTTGTTTAGATTCTTGAATCTTGTATTTATGTAACGCTGGTCCCATTCACATTGTTTGTGGCTGGGTTCTGCTATTTAAGGTGGTTTTCCATGTACTCCACCATGCTAACAGAAGTGTAGTCTTTCATGCTGAAAATGTGAGACGACCATCAGTAGCCGGGAAGCGGCAGGTACCTGCTCTTCCACTCGGCACCTGGAGCGGTTATGTAATGTGTCATTGGCAGGAATGAATAGAACAGACGGAGCAGCTTGACAAGCCCGTCCTCATAGGCAGCCAGCTAAAGGTATCATTTTATGATGAACTGATAATGGCTGCACTGTTTTTCATCGAGCCCGACATACCCAACAACTCGGATAGCATATACCATATACAGTAACTGGGAAAGGATAACATGTCTGAGTACAATTGGCTCTATTCAAAAAGGTAGTTCAATATCAACCCTCCACTGGATATGTCACTGGCTCGAGTGATTTACGAGATGCTCACAACTGTCGTTAGCAGAACCACGCCCAAAACAAATGTTCAGCTTTCGCTGTGCAAAACACCCTCAGACGCTTCCCGTAAAACACAGATTTTATTAAAAAACACTTTTTTGTCTTAGTGTCATTTGGGGCAAGTTTGCCCACGTCCACGTTAAGCCCTGTACTGATATTACGTGATTCCACTAACTCTTTACACACTCGTTGAACAGACGTTTTATGCTGAATGCAACTTGATAACTTGACAATACCAGCAAAGCCCGGAAGGTACTTATAGTAACAATTGTCTTGCAGAAAGCAGTCTTATAAGAGTGGCTGGGAATAGGACATATCCTATGTTTGTTTATGTTGGGGCCTATAGGAGGAGTCATGCTCCTCGGTGGCTGTTAGTCTATGATATGAGGATTCTGGTCCTGGTGGATTTGTGACTCCTGGGGGGTTTGTGGTTTTTGTCCAACAGGCCTCAGGAGCAGCTGTTGCCATGCTAACAGGTACAGGGGTAAAGTGCTGTATTCATTCAGCGGTGGTTTACTCTGAAGTGTTGACACTTCAGCCGGACGTTGTTCCTCTGTCATAAGTCACACACTACAAACATCGTCTCGTCCTCCAGCACTGTGACTCCAGGCGTGTTTTTACCTGTTTGCTATGTATGTTATTTGAGGTGCGACTGATGTCTCGGTGTAATGACAGTGTTGATTAGGCCACAATCACGTACAAGTGGTGATGGTTTGAACCTCAGGCTGCAAACTGATCTCCTGTCTGGCTTCTGTCATGTGATCATGGCAGCCATTTTAAGCCTTTACAGTGTAATTATAATGCAAATGTGTGGTTGAAATATATAGCCTGCTGGATGCACAGGCCTCGAGTTTGATGCAGTGCTCTTGAAATGAACCATAAATTTGAGTGTTTGAACAGAAAAGAAAATGACTTAAAGGATTTTATTGATAGAAAAAAACCAAGAAATTAATTGATCATAAATGTTGATAGTTAAAGTGACGGGTTAGTTTGCACAGCGGGACTTGGCAGCAGAGTGGTTTGTGTAGGTTTGACCACAGACGGCTGGACGTTCACCGTCCTCTACCCACGCTGCTCTGCTGCCAGGCTGAAGGCCTTGTGACTCTTCTCATTGCAGGCAGACAAACGGGCACACCACAATGCGCTGGAGCGCAAGCGTAGGGACCACATCAAAGACAGCTTTCACAGCCTCCGGGACTCGGTGCCCGCCCTGCAGGGAGAAAAGGTCGGTAAAGCACAGACTGTAAGTTATCAAAGCTCATCAATAATATTATTTCTCTTCTTGTATTTTTAATGTCTTGTGTTGCTGAAATGTGTAATATTTCTTTGAGTTGAAACATGAAACTACTGTTGTCATCACCTGTGATAGTGGAGATAGTTGGATATGGACGAGGGGCAGATGGTGGAAGAGGGCAGACAGTGATGGCGGTCTAAAGACTTGGACCCGTGTCAGGAAGTTAATATGAGGAAATTTTGTTGCTCTCTTCCTGTTTTGACATCCGGGACTCTAAGCGTTTGGAGCGAGTTCAGTAACTCGGCAGAGTTTGTGCGTGTTCGGTCACAGCCGTCTCAGTCGCTGACCGCCACCACCTCTCTCTCCGCCACCACCACGCCAATACAGCTCTATTTTAAAACTCTGTATTGTGAGAGGAAGAAGAAGCCAAGAAACACAAACTGACAAACACAGAACGTCAAAACGCCATCTCAGAAACTTGGCATTAATGTGAGGGAAAGCCAGGGTCATGACCTTAGCCCTGGATGTCAGACTGAAGTGTGAGGAGATGTGAGGAAGCCTGCAGTTCTCTGTGTGCAGTGTCGGCCTCTGTGCAGCGTCATGACATGAGCATGGACTTTTGTGTGAACATGTGAATCAGGACTCTGTGTTCTTGCGTCACTGCTTCAATTTTTGCATGTGTCACTAACAGCAGTCTACCAAACAGGCGTCTCGAGCTCAAATCCTAGACAAAGCCACAGAGTACATCCAGTACATGAGGCGAAAAAATCACACACACCAGCAGGACATTGACGACTTGAAGAGACAGAATGCACTGCTGGAGCAGCAAGGTAACGACACAGCTGGATTTCACACCGTGTCACTGTGGTTTCAGCCTCAGGCTCGGGGACACACAGAATGAGTGGAAGAGGGGAGGGCAAAGAAATGCAAATGCTCCATCGTCAGGGTTTTGTTTGCATGCGGACAGTGTAAACATGAATGAATGGTTAGAAACAAAATGCCTGCCCCCACCTTTAGTCTCTGCTGCATCAGTGGATCATTCAGAATAAAAGGATAGAATATAATGACAATACCAGCAACTCAAATCCATAATTATCATGACCAGCAACACTTCACAAAATCATGAGTGATCATATCAAGAGCAGGCTCTGTTTGTGTCAGGAGAGAAATGTGTCCCCAGCCTTATGTTCTGATTTGACTGTCTCGTCCTGTTGTTTTTTCCCCCTTTTTCGCCATCATCCTCCCTTTACGTCTCTTGTGTGCGTTCATGCAGTCCGCGCTCTGGAGAAGGTGAAGGGCTCCGCCCAGCTCCAGGCGAATTACTCCTCGTCCGACAGCAGCCTGTACACCAACCCCAAAGGCAGCGCAGTGTCTGCGTTTGACGGCGGCTCCGACTCCAGCTCCGAATCAGAGGCCGAGGAGCCGCCCAACAGGAAGAAGCTGCGCGTGGAGGCCAGCTAGAAAGCTGAGCGGCTAGAGCCTGGCCAAGGTCGAGGTGGAGGAGCACAAGGGAGGGTGAGAGGAGACGCAGCCATCAAAGCTCTCCATGCTCGTTCGACCCTCCCCTCTCATGCCAACAACCACCACCACCCCTGGCCTCCCTCACTGTCGTCCTCGTCCTCTCTCCTTCGTCTCTGGGTGGGCTCGCACTGGAGACTCATGACCCCTCAAACCTCCTCCCACCGCCATCACAACCCTCTCTCTCTCCAGCCGATCTCTGCGACAGGAGGGAGGAAGCCGGCAGGGTGGAAGACGACTGCGTCAGAACATCTAGAGGACTTCAGGTTTTTCCCCCTTCTAAACCCACCCTCTCTTTTCTCTGGTCCTGCGTCATTGGTATCTCCCGTCAAGCAACGTCAGCAGTCCAAATCCCAAAAAAGAGGCAGCTTGGCTACGAAAAGACTTGATGCTTTTTTTGTACCCTCAACAAAGCCCCTCGTCCTCTGACCTGGGTTGTCCAGGAGGAGAGGGTGCGCCAGGCGTACTCCTCCAAGCACTGCTATATAATATATTTTTCATTTTCTTTGTTGAGTTTGTTATTCTTGATTAAAAACCTGTTTAGAATCTACACACACAAACCTAGATTATTGGTCCTGGAGACGTTTACCTTTTTTAAAATTAAAAAAAAATATTTGTAGCTTAATTTTTTCCACAAAAGAATGTGATGACGCTTTGAAGTAAATGTTAAAGTGATACCCACCTCAGGCCCACTGGATCGCAGATGTTTTCTGCCTGACACGTTTGTTAACACAGGAAAAGTAAAAAAAAACACAGCTCCTTTTGTTGAAATGTTTTGAAGGAGAATATTCCTAAACTTGTATCGTATTTTGTCCTTTAGCTTGAAGTAGTGAATGACTTTAGGTGGCTGAATACGTTAGGCGTCTCGTTTTATATATTATTAAAAGAAAAAAAAGCAGTGATTGGATGTTTTCAAGTTCAAAAATATGGTATGCATTTTGTAGTAATCTCACAAGTCATGGGAAAATGCCAATTTGTCACTTGTAGTATTCCTTAAGGGTATAAACTAGGTATTGAATGTCCAAAGGTAGCTCCCGTCTGTTGCAGTCCGAGGAAAGCGACACGAGTCCCTCTCGATGTGTTGTGCTTTACACAGTAAATCAATGTTGCTGAATCCCCCAGGCAAAAAAGGAAGCATTTTGCGTGTCTAGGAAAATGTGTGTGTATGTATATTGTTTCCATTTATTTCTATTTAGGAGGATATAATTAGTGTAATAGGTCTTTGTCCGATTCCATTCCATGGAAATTACAAGTATGTTGTACATACTGCCAACAATTGTCTTGCAAGTTGAGGCTTACCTTTACTATGAGACTATAAAATAAACTATTTTATCCTTTAATGTTTGCTGTTTTTTAAAAAATTATTATTATTTTAAAGAAACTGCAGTGGATTTCATGAGGGTTTTCTCACTTTGTTTACTTCTATGTGGTGTTGTACACGTACCTGTCTGCATTTGTTCGTCACACGTCAGTACACTGATGAGAAGTACTATATAAAGTTTTATTCAGGTCAGTCATAGTGAAACCTACTGCAATTTCATTTTTGTTTCAGAAAATGAAAAACAATGCACTGCAACTAAACATTCAGTCATATGCAAAGCTCACGCACACGCACGCACGCACACACACACATACGCACGCACACAAAACTGTCTAGCTCCAATTGGACAAAATTGGGCTTGTCCACATCAGACCCTGTTTGCTGGTTCGAGTCTATTCCCTGGAGCTGGCTGTTTCACATACAGTGACATCCCCACTGAGGATGAACTACGACTCAGGGCGAGCTTGTCCAGAGGCAACGTTGTGGTCCGACAGGTTGTTGTCAGCTGAGGCTTCTGGCTGCCTCTTGTCCACGGGGACAGGAAGGCGGTGAAAATGCTCCAGGGCCCGTGCTACTTTGTCTGGACAAATATTGTAAACTGGATGAGTCGGAGCCTAAAGTAAAGAACAAAAGGAAAACGTTAGTTGTACTGTAGTTTCTGTCTGGTTTTTGACCTGATTAATTTTTTAATGTTTGTTGACAAGGCAGCTAAAAACATTTCAAGAACAATCAGAAATTTTGACCAATGACAAAAGAAAATATCTTTAGGACAACAGCTGAAATTTCCAGAATTGAACTGAACAAAAAGAGAACGCAGTGATCACATGGGTGGCGTTTACGTGGGGGCTTACAGTAACCAGTAACACAACAGGAAACATGTGGTGATGTTCACATCTTCAGCTGTTACCACGTCACACTCTTGTCTTACTGCCACTGCTTTATTATTCCACCCAGTGTCTAACACCTGTGAGAGTTTCCCATTTCAGATTAAATCAAAATGAACCCAGGTCAGAAAACGATGAATAATGAACTGAAAAATAATGAAACGCTTGTGAGTGAAAATGAGGACGAGGGCCTTGCTCTCATTACGTAAGAGCATGTAATTAAATTAAAAAGTAAATGCCCTGCTCCCATGATGATAATGATGAGGCTTTTTATAATAATAATTATAATTCACGAAAAGGGGGGAAAAAATTCCTGATGATGTGGATTCACTGCTGCTGCACTCTGACATTTAATCAGCAGTAAAATGTGAGGCTGATTAATGCTCGTCTGAAACTCAACTATGGAAATAAAGTGTTGAGATAATTCCCCATGAAACCACACTCTGCCTTATGCAGAAACAGAAAAGTCTAGGTTCCTGGAGAATTATTAATCACTATCATTTACATTTCTATAATTTATACACACACACACACACACATACACACATATATACAGTATGTAAACGACGACAGAAAATATTTCCATGGTTTTGTGCAGAAGCGTTTTACCACAGTCTACTAACTGTAGACTAACTAACTGACTGCTAACGCTGGTTTTTATATTCAGTTGACAAACATGATTATTAGTGTTATTATTATTATTATTATTATTATTGTTGTTGTTGGTCTTGTCATAAGTATAATGAATCCACCCTCATTTATCCTCCCCACTGCAGCCTCACCAGTCTGTTCTCCTCCCTGCCGAGGATGGTCTCATGATGGAGGTCCATGTTTCCAAAGTGTTGTGCTATGGAGAGGCCGCTCAGGCAGTAACACGTGTGGTAAAAATCCCTGGATCTGGACACGCGCACAGACATAAAACAAGATGACGCAGGATGGTGATTTAAAAATAACACGTCTGAATACAACCGTGGTAAACAGCAGAGTGCGTTTGTGTGTGTGCGTGTGTGTGTGTCCAGATGGTGTGGTACTGACTTGCCGGGTTTATCCAGCAGGCCTCCTGTAGGGTTCTGACAGCAGAGGAGGATGTACTCCTGCAAGGCCTGCTGCTCGAACATCCACCTCTGCCGACTCAGCTCCAACTCTCCTGCACAAACACAGCTCCGTCACATACACTGTAACTATGAGACATCCACCCTGACCATTAACGTGTGTGTCCTTATTAATTACATTTAACACCTACATCGTATCTATTTGGGTCAACTGAAAGTTTGACTCTGTTCTTGTGGTTGTTGAAAATTGAAAAGAGACTCTGTGTTCAGTGTGAGACGTCTAACGTCAGTACCTTCTTTAAATAAGGCTCTGTGGAGTAGAGGCAGGAGTCCAGCCTGCCAGAAGGAGTAGCAGCCGTCCACCAGTTTATTACAGCGGCCCTGGAAGCCTCCCTCGAATCGCATTTGTCTGCTGACGACCCACCGCTGACGGGGAAACACAACAAACACGCGTTGAGTATGAGACATCTTTTTAAACTCGTTTTTTGAAACAATGGGGATTTTAACCCACGTTCAGTGTCATCACATCCAGACCGAACTACTATTCAAACACCAACGGATCTGCACGGGACCAGAGGTCCAGATGTCAAAGAAGGTAGGAACAAAAGCGGCCTGTCTTCTTTTCTTTTATCAGTAAGGGATTGTAGTACTGTTGCCATGGAAACCTCCATTCTCCTCAGCTTGGGATGCGTAATTATGGACTGTAGGTTTACGCACTATGCACAGTGTAAAACATGCAGGAACTAGATACTGTTATTATAAAAGCAAATGAAAAAAAAAACCTGGATCAGTTTAATTGAAGAAAACAATCAATTTTCAAAAATGGCTAGTTGCATCTATAATGAGGCTAATAATGCTTTAATGTGTGACACTTTCCTTTGGGGTTGTGACGACCTCATACACTTCACAGCCACGCGGTTAAAACACTCACAAAAACCCAACCACACAACAACCCCCGACCACAGAAACAGGAATCGGTGACAACAGGAGCAATACAGCTCCGATCAACCAGCGATCTACCAGAGCCATTCACTTACACCAAACATTAGCAGCATCCTAGGTTCTCTTCGTTGTCGAGCTTATTGCTAGGAAGGCTGAGCGTGAAAATTGGATAAATAAAATTGGATTGAACCAACACTGCTGCTACATACCTAATCATTACAGCTGGACTGAGACTGAGACTCTCTAACAGGCTCAAGGAGGCGGACAATGTTATTGAATACACGTTATCAGTCCTTTTACTTCATGAAATCTCACCCCGAGTCATCCACAGTATGTTCTCATTTTATCACGTCCGTGTGTTTCTGCTTGTTTCCCTCCAGCCGCCTCTAACAGGGATATTCAAACAGCACCAGCGCTCTGTTGTGACTTCTTTGGTCTATTTTTGTTTTGAGGCCAGATAGTAACTGATGTGTCTCTGAGCAGCGAGCTGCTTTATGCGGTGCTTTTTGTTTCAATCATAAAACATATGTCCAAAAAAGGCATACGGATTTGCTCACCAGCAGAGCCTTGAGATCCAGCATATGTTCCTTGCCCAGGATGACGAGGGCGGCGGTGCCACAGAAGGTATAGCCACCGTGAGCCTCCAAACCTGGCACCCCGCTCAGACCCCCCTCCCAGTTCTGACACCTGTACACAGGATAAAGATCACTGTGACACAAGCTGAAATGTGTGGAGACACAGAATCAGTAATCAACTGTCATGGGGGGATGTTGTTCTACCTGATGATCCAGTTGGTCGTGTCCTCAAACAGTTTCGGCGAGAGAATGTTTGTGAGCGATGCTACAGAAGCTGCACAGTACGCACTCCTGTGAAAAAGAAAAACGGATCATCACAGTGACATGTGGCTGAGCAGGAAGCAAAGCGAGAGAGGAGGAAATGGAAACATGTACATTAATGCATAATAATCAATTACACAGCGAACACGCTGAATTGATACCATCTTATTTCTCTCTGTTTCTCATCTGATCAGATCGTTCTGTTTTGTTTTCCAGTGATACTAAAACTGGGAAAAGGCCTGAACGAATGAGCGAGGGCAGAAGAGAGGCCAGAGGAGGCGGCGTTCTCACCTGACGTCCACCTCGCCTCCCACGTGCATCACAAACGCGCCGTCTGGCTGCTTCAGTGACCAGAGGAAGTCCATGAGCTTCTCCCTGCAGAGAGAGACACGGATAAAAGCTGCTTCATATCAAAGAGACAAAGATGGCGGCTGAAGTATCTTCACTCAGTGATGCACATATTAATGCGGAGACATAACAGGATGTTTACACTGCCTGTGTGATGGATATAACGAGGAGTGAGTGAATACGTTCTTAAAGAGGTTTCTTTCGAGCTCTATAGCTGAAATAATGTCCCTATCACCATAATGTAATATAATGAGGTACAGTGGTAAAACAGAATTACACTGGAGAGGATTTAAACACATCACTTAATGGATTAACTGCAATCATAACCACATAGACACTAATTAAAAGCACTGAAATGTGAAATCCATGATAATTTATGGCGCTGCGCTGATACAACATAAAGTCAGTATCAGTGTTCAGACAGTCACAGGTTTTTGCTTCGTCACACTCTGCACTTTTAATTTGTGATAAAATAATGGTGTTGTCTCAGCTCTAATTTGAGCACGTTTACATTGCTAGTGTTAAATACACAAAATATATTATAATATATAATATAATATAACTTCACTGCTGTTTTTGCAGTAATCATTTCCATTATTCTTTAAAAGCCTGTTACACAGGCCTGTTTAGGACTGTACCTGTCTATAACCTTATAGGCCTCCTCTGTGCCGATGATGCAGAGGGCGTTGACGGCGGCGTAGGTGGGCGCCAGGTGGGCGTGCTGACCAGGTCCCCCAGCGAAACCACCTGTTGGGCTCTGACAACGGGCCAGGAACTGACACACGCTGGAGAGAGAGGAGCAGGACAAACATACACCGCAAGATGACCAATGTATGTGTTTAGATCAAAGTTCTACAGTTTGAGATTCTCTCCATGTCTGCGTGGTGGGATCACAGAATGTCTGCTTCCTGTCTGCTTCCTGTCAGCTTCAA
Organism: Trinectes maculatus; assembly: GCA_016785345.1. Lineage (NCBI taxonomy): Eukaryota > Metazoa > Chordata > Actinopteri > Pleuronectiformes > Achiridae > Trinectes > Trinectes maculatus. The sequence goes on from JAFBJQ010000755.1 coordinate 197,611, forward strand.
CCAGTTTGGCCATTTGCCCTTTGCCCTTTCTCATTACGTGTGTTTCTGTCTGCAACACATCTGCTCACTCCATTTGTCTTTAAACCCTCAAGTCTGTGTTTGTGCATTCAAATCCCCCGAGCTCAGCAGACCACTGATAAATACTGATAAATACACACTCTGTCTCTCTCTCTCTCTGTCTCTCTCTGTCTCTCTCTCTCTCTCTGGCAGCAGTGAAGCTGCTCACTGTTCAGTGGAGGTTGTACAGGGTCGATCCCACATGCAAATGTGTCTGAAATAGACCGTGGATTTTTAATTAACTTTCCTAACTATTCAACACAAATGCACTTAAACACTTTTTTTTAGACGTCACACGTCTCACACACACACAACACTGTCTCATTGTGGCCATCACAATGAGACAGCTCTTCCGTTCTGTATCTCAGACCTGCAGAGTGCTGCTTCTGTCCAGCCTCCTCCTCCTGAGCGAAGCAGGAGCCACAAACATTTATAATCACAAACCTGCACTGAATTTTGCCAAAATGTCCAGTGCCAACACTGACCTGAGAACAGTGAGTGGCTTGTTGTGTGTTGCATTGTTATGAATCTTCAACAGTGTTTGCGTGTGTGAGCATGCAGGCGTCACGTTGGTGCGGTCAGTGCCAGCCGGTGTGTTGGCAAAGCTCACAGTCATAATGAGTTGTGGGTTGGCAGCCTGGGATGGCTGCTCCCTGTGGGGCTCGCAGAGTGTTTTGCTTTCGACTGGCAATAATTTAATCAAGTGACGTTCTGGCGGCTAGAACAGCAACACGGTTTGAAGCCATGGCTGCATGAACACGTCGAAAACACGACACCTGCTTCTTCTCACCCTTAATGCTGCAAATCACAATTTAAGTCAGAGTTAATTTGAAAGAAAATATTAATTTCACAGCTTCGTCCACTGACACCATGGCTGCTAATTTAATGCCAGTGTTCCAGTACAGAGGAAAGTTGAGATTGATTGTTGCTGTTAATCATTAAACCACAAGGGGAGACATGATTGAAGTGCACATACTTTGATTATTAGAGAATCATTTTACATGGGAAAAATGATGTAGTATTTTAATAATGTGACAGGCATTGTTTGGCTCAGTGTTCTGCTGCTTGGTAGGAGTTTAGTTAGTAGAGTAGTGGAGTATGACTGTGTGTGTTTGTGTGTGACTCACTCTGAAGCGACAGCGGAGGGGATGGGTTCCTCCAGTAACTCCAGACTGTGAAGAATCCAGAAGCAAAGCCAAGGCCTGCTGGCATCCAAACACTGTGGACAGATGGTACAGACCACGATCACATGGACATAACAAGACTTTAACTTCTCAGGTAAAAACAGTACACACGCACACGCACGCACACAATTAAGTGATAAGTGTCCAGAGGCAGTGAGAGTCACCATCCATCAGGTCAGCACAGGTTACTACTAAAGCACTAGAACTAATGTAACCTCTGGCTTGAAGGGAAAAAACTGATCAGGGCAGTTCAGCACATTGCAGATGTTTCACCATGTTGTGTGTATGATGCTGGGTGTGTATGATACAGTACCTCATACGCATCTGATAAATGACGCAAGCCCTTTTTGAGATACTGGTAGTGCTGTTCTCGCAACAACGTTGGCCTGAGGAACAAAGACGGGACAAAGATCAATCACTAAATATGTTACAGAAAAAAGCCAATACAGGAATCAGTTCATCTTATAATGTGACTATATGAAAAAACACCATTCATTTTGATGGCACGTGTGCGCCACACCAACACCAGAGATCTCTGCTCGCAGGTTTTGTAGCATCACTTCTGAAATACGACAACAATCAGAAGGGAGCAGCACACCACACTGCACTGGTTCTTTCAGAATTGATTTTAATTATCTACACAGCTCTTAATGGCTTGGCACTCTCACGCAACTCTGACCTTTTAATTCCATATCAACCACAAAAAGCCCTAAGATCCTTCAAAGTGGCTCCTTTGATCGTGCACAAAGCTCTCCACAAACGGAGGCTTTATGAATTATGCACTGAAACGGTGGAACGCCCTGCCCCCGTTTGTCAAACAAGGCTTCCAGTTAACCCACCTCCGTGCTGTTCATCACTTGTTTTTATGTTGTGCAGATACTTAATTATCTTGAAAATGGCTATTGATCTATGCTCTGAATATTGTTTTGATGCTCTAGATGTTAAAGCAATTATCTGAATTAGTTGAAGGTATTCGTATTCATGCCGGTGTAGTCAAAAACACAACATAGCAGTTTGGGAAATAAAAATACAAGTAATTTGGAAAAGAAATCATCCATTCAAACATCTCCTATTGGAAAGTTTCATTTGCCACCTATGGATTTTTTTTTAATTAATAGCAACTGCAAACTCAAATATTGTCTTCCTCAGCATGTGAAATAGCATTTGAAAGGTAACTGTTGTTAAAGTTGGCTGTTAATTTAAAGGTCAAAGAAAATAATTAGGTGCTTGCCCTGGTATAGTTATGAATTCTGTACAGGTCTTGGTTTCTAGCAAATATCTAATTAAACTTCTAAAATTATGGTGAGCAAAATAGAAAACATCCTCACAAACCGACTTCTTATTTTTCACTTTCAACCTCATGTTGGATGCTAACCTTTTCTCTTATCTGTTGAACATGCATTAAGATGATCACGAACAGACACATGATGATCACTGTTTAGCGGCATGAATATTCGTATCATATATCATCATAAATCACACCACAAATACTTCCCCTCTGGCAGCAATGCTAGTGACTTTAAGGCCTGAGCAGTTGTCATAGAAATGAGATGAGTCACCTTCATTAAAAAGGGAACTGATGACAGCTGATAGCGGGGGCAAAGCGTGTGGGCTGATCGGTGCATCACGTAACAGCCCTCATACATCTCATTGCAGACACGTTTTACTGGCAAACAACATAATGCTTTACAATAGCTGGTTAACACCACGAGAACCACGTGAACATAGCAACGTCACAGATGCATGTTCACAATATGACCTTTAGGGTTTGAACACATGTTTTTGTATGTACTTAATTTTACAGGCTACACAATATAAATGAATAATGTGATAAGTTATGCTCCTGTATTTACATCGAGTAACATCTGGTATATGAAAGTAGTTTATGTCAGTCTTCTGACATAATCTGTGGACAATTTACTGACATTTACACGTTTGACAGCTGAAACAAAAAAGCGGAAAGGAAAACCAGTGTCGGCAAAACAGGTTTTATTAAGGAAGGTGTTTCCTGCTCAGACATGGGGTGAATGACAGTATTGAGAGTCTGTTGTCAGAAGCTGTCTGTGCTTCTGTTTGGTAGAAATTTCTTTTAGATTTCTACAGCATGCTGACACTGTGAATACTTACTTTGGAAAGCTGTGCATCTGCTTGTAAATAGTGATGACTTCTTCAATGCTGCATTCTACTTTTTTCTAAGACAAGAGGAAAGGCCAGGAAAGAGAGTGAACTGTCAGTCATTATAGAGATGATCAATATGCTGAATAACACCTTAAATCCAGCCTGCTATTAGCTAGGTATTATTGTTGTTATTATTACATGGGTATTATTTGATTATATATATTATAAAAATACATGTTGTATTTTCTGGGAGGGGCTCTTTGCAAACCACACCAAACCAGGATATTTGTTATAATTCACATCCTGACGAATGTGATCCTGACGAAGACAATACACGATTCCCACCCACTATGAATCCCTCAGTACTGACAGCTAAGTTAATTAAAACTTAATCCTATTAAACTGCAGTGCTAGCCATCTAAAACACATGGTTGGTGACTAATAGCTACAGTGAGATCATGACTACAAACGAACATTCTACAAATCAGCGGATCGGTTCATATGTGAATAAAATAACAAATATTAAGTGTATGACGAGCAGCTAAATCTCTGTCACATTTTCCATCCAGAGTACAAAAGGCATTGCTGGCGGCGTTAGCTTTAGCCACGTTAGCTAACGAAGCTAACCTGCTCCAGTGAAGTCACCGTCTCCACCCCGTCATCCACGAACTTTTCCGCGGAGTGGCGCTCAGCGAAGCACCGCAGCGGCGTCGGCAGACCGTCCGTCTCCATCGTGGTGATGCTAGGAGCTGTTAGCTGCAGTGCTGCTGCTAGTTTGTTTTGGTTGTGCGCTCAATTACACTCCGCTCACTTCCTGCTGGGGTTGGGCGGAAACTGCGCGCACGCGACTGATACGGCGTCTCCAAGGGAACAAACTTCTCTTATTCCAATTTTGCGATTATGATCAATTCTATTCAAATATAAATAGTCACGAGTGTGTGTGGGCTGTGGCACATTTTAAAGTTTTATTTACCCCCCGTTCTTTTAATGGTTTATTGATGCTGACCTCGAGAAAAAGCAACGCAACCGAACGTTGTTTATTATACATAAATGGAGTAGAACATACATAAACACAACGTACCAGATGGGTTGCCTTTTGGTCTTCAAAATAAAAGCCGCATGATTAAACAAATGAGAAAAAGATCATGTGATTATTAAAATAGTAAAATGGAAGTGGATGGAAATGACAAGTTGAAGAGCCAGAGTTTGGAAGCTACATTTTGAATGCGTAAAACGCTATATTTTGAATTTCAAGTGCAGAAACTACAGATGGGTAGTAATCAGGTATAACTAAAGCCGCGAAAGAAAAAAAAATACCATGATCACAGTTTAATAATAATATAACCGTAAAGATTATTCAGTATATATACTATTTATGACTTATTAGCTTTATTTAAAAAACACGTCAACCTTTCGCTTAGCACAGAAATCAACATGTCGCGAGTCGCTTTGGGCTTTTATGTTGGAAAGCGCCACCGGATGTGTTTCTTCCTCGCTGGCTTGACAGTGGTCCACCGCACCCACTGGAAGCTGGAGGCTGCCTGGGAAGCAGCATCCCCCCCTGGTCTGTTTCCTACCGACCCAGCAGCATCAGTGAACAATAAGAAGCTAAGCTACAGCCTCATGCTGCACAGCTGAGCAGCCATGGGATGCAGGCGGGGAGGGATCGCTCATCCAACGCTGAGTTAGCTGACCGGGACTCTTTTATTTCTCTTTCTTTTATTGTTTAATTCATCATTACACCCATCACTATGGCTAAACAGTACGATGTTCTCTTCCGGCTCCTGCTGCTCGGAGACTCTGGGGTCGGGAAAACATGTTTGTTATGCAGATTCACGGACAACGAATTTCACCCGTCTCACATCTCCACCATCGGTAAGAGCCCGCACAGCTGGACCCCACTCTCCCAGCGCGCGCGCGTGTCAATTAGCCTTAATTAACATGCATCCGCGTGAGCCGCCTTCCCGTGATGTCATCTGTATTGTCAGTAATCATGAGCAGAGTGTATGGGAGTTTAAGGGGATCACGTGATTTAATGAGACGAGTGGGTTCACGTGGAGACTTAACTGTCAGACCCACGTGATGGCATTGGTTCCGGACAGAGCCAACACCTGGCTGCCACTCAGGTGACTTTAATAACTGTCAGCACTGGGCACTGACTGGGCTCCCCTGTATCCCTCTGCTTCCTGATTTAAGTCATGAATTGCCTTTTATTTTGAATTGTTGCGTATATGTTCAGATAGTTTACAGCACACACTGTGCCCTTTATGGGGGTTACAGAGTTGAAATCTTTAATATAGAAATATCCTATTTGTTGTTATGTTGTAGTGTTATGAAGAGAAACCTGATGTACCTGACCAGATCTCATTACCCAGTTGTGATGTTGTGTGTTTGACACACTCAGCTCCCTTTGTGTTTGTTCGTTGCCACACTTAGTCATGGATTTTTTTTTCCAGTTCCCTGAAAATGGTACATAATCCACTAAGATAAACCAGCCTCGTTGCTCATGGTTACGGTTTGTGCAGTCCATCTATCAGCATGGTTGGGATTCTGAGCGTGGACCATGACAGGCACATTATCGTGCTTCACTTTGAGGTTTGAGAAACCAGGATGTACAGTAAGCAGCGGTTTATTTCATCACATGCTGTGGTGGAGTCTAATCTTCTGTAGCACCTGCTCTCTCGTTTTCCCAAGTGTGTGTTCATTTAATAGACATATTTTATCCCAGGATTCTCCCATTTTTGTGGTAGCATCTATTTTCTGACTCTGTTTGTGCTAATTTTGGGGAGGGAAAAAAAAACACATCCAGGATCAGCTCATGCTGGTTTTGATTGATGACTGGCGATTTATTAAAAAGACAGAGAATATGTTGTACAAACGTGATCAAGACAGTGAATAATGAAACTGGGTCTTACCAGCACACAGATCTTTCAACTGTAATGAAAAAGGAAGGGAAACAAGTATACAATTATGGAATCAATTATTCATTTCTATACTATTGACATGTTTACATGGAGGCTTTGAGTGTTAACACTCGTCTGCCCGTCACACTGCCTCATCAGACTGAACCTTCACTGCTTTTGTTGTTTCTCTTACATCCAGCCTGTTATGATGCTCACAGCCCTCTAGAAGCAGCAGTATGCTTCTTTTTTAATCTTGTGCACCTATAGCACCCGGCAGGAAACAGGAGAGACATGCTGATATTCTACATCACAAGTCTCTCTGATGTCTCTCAGAAGAGACAGACAGCCTGTCTGTGTGCGCCCAGACAAAATAGTAGGTAGTAGTGTTTTTGTCTTGTTGGTGTAGTCAGGAAGACGAGGTCAGGCTCTTGAGTCTGTGCTATCAGCCATCCAGCGAGGTCTTTAATGGTCCATCATCCTCTCCTAAGACTAAACAAGACCGACAAAGTTGGGAAATCAGGACTGACCAGCGTCAGTGCTCTCCTGTGTTGGATCAATAAATAATTTCCCGGCCTTCCCCGCTGACAGAGGGATATGAATTCTCTCTCATTGGCGTCTCCATCATTCACCACGTCTTCTTCCAGTCCACTCACTGGCTGTTTGCTCTTAATTATCCTTTTACCCACAGTTGGCCGCGTTCGATGAGGCCATTCAAGGTGTCACACAAATGTTATAAGAGTCGAAAAGCGAACAATCAGAGCTCCCATCAAACATGGTGCGATGGTGACTGGATGCTGATACAGTATGTGGGCACTCCACAATGAATCCAGTGACTTAGTCTACTTTAACATAAAAGCTTATCAAAGAATAAAACTCAGATTATTATTATTATTATTATTATTATTACTACTACTACTATTATTATTATTATTATTATTATTATTATTATTATTATTAACACACTCTAGCTCATGAGCTGCCTTCACTTTATTTTGGCGGGTCCCTCTGTTCATAATAAGACTGTCAGCTTGGCCAGCGTGTGCAAACATCTCTGGCAAACAGCAGCTGATTTAGTGATGCTGCTCAGTCACAGTGCTGAGTTTAATCTTCTTCACTGTTGCCTCCTCAGAGCTACCAGCTGTCAAAATACCAATAAAGTGTGAGCATGGCCTTCGTCTATATCATAACTCAATAAGCAGCTGTCCATGGTGCTGAGCCCAGTGGCGCTATTCCCGCGCCCTGGTGAACTCATTAGGCTAAAGGGCCTGGCGTGAATCACAGCCACCAGAGGGGGCCAAACCGCTTTAAACAGGTTATAAGGAACATTAATGACGTTTGTCATTTTTGTCGTATCGATTTTTTCCCCCCTCTGACTCTGTTGAAAAATAGAGGGTTCCATCGTACATCTCTGTAAATGCATGTTTGTTTGTGAGTGGTGACAGTTCTCCTGTCAGTTTGTGTCGGTGTCAGAGAATCTGTCTGTCCCTCTGTCAGTCTTAGTATTCACCGTTACGTGTCGCCACCTAATCCGTCTTGCACAGTCGCGCACAGGCCCCCTGCTAATTAGTAAAGTCAGTTTTGGGTGTGTAGCCATTAGGTTTTACATGGCCTTCACACTGCTGATTGGGAAACGCTGCCGTGTTAAATTAACTGCTGTCTTCTGCTTATCCCCATTGTGTCATTGTGTCACCGTGAAACCGCCGTGTCCAACGCTGTGACTGTTTGGAGCTTAAACGTGCATCCGTTTCTATAAAATTCCCATTTCGCTCCACTGCTGGAAAACAATGCACAGCAATCGGACATGTGCCCAAACGATTTGACAGCTGGAAGCAGGGTGAATGGGCCCAAGTGCCAGTTATTATTTTCCAAACGTTACTTAACGTTTAGTTTTACTATGATCTGCCTGTATTTAAAATGTCCAGATTCCAGATGACTGCAGGTTAATAACAGCTGGACAGTGATGCTGGACGACAGCCTCCTTATCATTAGCCTCCTGTCTCTTCAGGCAGCCTGCTGATTGTGATGCTGACCTTTCACTTAGGCTCGGTGTGAATGATCTCTCGTCAGAGGCAAAGGTCGCACCCCGTCTTTAATCAGGCTTGGCGCTGACTCTCGAGTCTTTGCTCGGCAAACGCCCAGATTCCAGAAAACCATCCAGCCCAGTTCCTGTCAGCTGTTGACCTTATGTCAGGGTTCTGTTGCACAGACCTCGCAGACGCGCAGCACTAAACCCACATGCTATGTGCATTGATTGGACTCGGTGGCCCTTTCTCTCAGCGTGAAGCGGCCTGTGCAACACGAGCACTGCCGACATCTCAGGTTAATTGGGATTAACTGTTAATTGATTTCACTGGGATTAGTGCCGTGTTTAGAATCTTCACTCAAACGCAATATCAAATCGGATCTCATCGTGTGAGACTTTATATAAATAAAAAACTCGGATTTTCCATTTATGAACAATTTCACGCCGAGTCGTCTGAAATAGATCAGAGATCATTAAAGCGTGAGCGACTTCTCGCTCCCTCGCTCCCTTGTCTCGGCTCTGCTCCGTTTCTCTCCTCCCTGTTTAACCTCCCACGTGATGGATGCCGAGGACTGACACTCGCTCGGATCATTATCCCAGTCGTCAAACAGGTTGATGCGTCAGGGATCGTTGTGTTAATGCCCTGTATGGTGGTACAAAGCTGCAGCAAATAGTCTGTGTCAAAGAATAAGACATGCTGTGGTTATTGATTTCAGTCAACATCTGATCTGCCAGTGCACTATTGTTCATCCTGACCACTTCTTCTCCCTCTTACAGGCGTCGACTTCAAAATGAAGACACTGGTCATAGATGGTATCAAAGTACGGACACAGATATGGTACGATATTGGACGGTGACACGTTGCTGGGAGACCTTGTCCTGCAGATGAGATTAAGGAGACGTTATTAGAGATCACTCTGGTGGAGAGAATTTCTATCACACCACATCACATTGTGTGAACTCGGTCCTGCACCCTTCAGATGATTAGATTGTGTTTGCACCTGACGTGTTTGAATAATATTTTAATATTTTTCCCTTTTAACCACCGTATTGTAAAATTCATATTGTTGCATCATAAACCCATAAATGTTTGTGCTTTTTTGTGATGTATATTTGTGTTATTCAGGGACACTGCGGGCCAGGAAAGGTACCAGACCATCACGAAGCAGTATTACAGACGAGCACAGGTATTTGATCCTCCAGTCTCATGTGGTCCTACGTCTTCTGCATATCAATTTAACATGACTCTACAAGTTAGATTCATTTCCACTGTATGATTAACGGATGCTGCTTCAGGTGCTCAGGTGAAACATTAAGCTGCTCTAAAGGGATTTTAAAAGGATTTTGGTCAGCGACGCTGTAAATCCTCCATTTCTCCTATTTAAGTCTACACTTATAGTGGATGTTAAAGAAATTAAACTGGTTCAAATTAAATTGTCCATTTACCTGACACTGGTCATGAAATTGAAAGAAACGTTTTTTTCACGCAGTTTGTGATGTGAGGCGTTCAGGATTGTGGTGGTCTGGTTTATTTACAGTGATGATATCAGTGTGTTTGTAAAAAAAACTGTTTTTTTACGGCTGATGAAACTGTGAGGCTTTCGTCTGCTGTTGCTCAGGGAATCTTCCTGGTGTATGATATCACAAGCGAACGATCCTTCCAGCACATCATGAAATGGGCCAGCGATGTGGACGAGGTGAGTCACGGGGATCTGGGTGGAAAAAAAAAAAAAAAAAAAGATACATTGTGCACAGTGGAAAATCAACAAACCTTTTTCTTCCCCTGTGTTGTAGAAAGGGCAAAACTGACAAAACGACTTTGTGTGCGGAGGCTGCGAGTTGACGGGGAACAGATGTCTGACAGGGCGTGATAAAAACCAAATGCTCTGACCTGACATTTATGTCGTATTTATTATGTTCAGGCTTGGTTTTCAAATATCTGTCATCGTCATGTGAATAATGTTGTCATAAATATGGGAGAGCAGTCATTTGGCTGTGAGCCTCAGCACATCAGTCTCATCTGCCCCGCTTCCATTTCCCTAAAGATTGGATTCTATTCATTTAGTGATTATGGGTCTAACTTCCTCTGCGGCTCTGTCTGAATAGATACAGTATTGATCTTGGCATTCCTCCTGCTTATCTTTAATCAAGGTCTCATTTCCTGAGCGCCGTCGCTCCTGTGTTTCCTCCACTCTGGGCTCGCTTGACATTTGAATTCTGTCTCTCTCTCTCTCTCTCTCTCTCTCTCTCTTCCCGTCACTCTGATTTTGTTTTTCATTCGTCATGGTGATGGTGACAAACGGCCGCAGTACGCTCCCGACAAAGTGCAGAAGATCCTCGTGGGGAACAAGTCAGACGACGTGGACAAGAGGCAGGTGGCCACGGAGCAGGGCGTCAAGGTCAGCAAGGTCACATGATGATGGAAATGCTGCCTATTTTAATATTATATAGATTATGTCATACAATAATTTGTGTGGAGTTAACTCTTTGGTTACATAGGTCATGAAGAAAAGTTGAACACTGTTGTTTTGATTTGTTTAAGTTCTACTTGAAACTTTGGTCTAAATCCATCATGACCTCTGACCTCTCTGAACAGGCTGATCTCATATAATATGAAGTAATATATGTAAACTGAAGATGCTATTACGATGCACCAGTCTGATCTCAGACAACCAGAGAGAGCGAGAGTGACCAATACCATTAGAAGAAGAAACACACTTTTTTATCAAAGTAAAAACACTGTTGTCTGTTTGCAGTTGGCTAAGGCGTATGGAATGGACTTCTTCGAGACAAGTGCCTTCACCAACCATAACATAACAGAGGTGAGATGATCTGGAGAGTCATTGTGTTGATGGAGCACCTGACACTTCATGACAATGTTCATACTGGTAACAAGATCTGAGAAATGCATGGCGTGATGGCGTGATGATGTAAAGGGGATGGAGTTAAATATAAATGATAGTGCAGCTTATTGTTCCGTGGCTGCTTTTCCTCTTTAAGACCTTCACCAGACTGGCAGAACAGGTGCTGGCGGCCAACAGGAAAGACCTGGACCTTCTCCGGATGTCCATGAACGACGGGCTGGATCTGGCTGCGCTGGAGGAAGAGGAGGGGCTCTGCGGCGGCAGCGGGGACGACCAACGCAAAGGCTGCTGGTGTTAAAGTGACGCCATGAGATTTTTTTTTGTCATCGCCACACACTTTGGAAACTGCTGGAAAAAATGTCTGTCACAGAGCGGTGCCAAAAAAAAAATCAACACACAAATCACAAACCCTGAATCCAAACCCTCCAGAGGAGCCGTTTTCTTTGTCTGTCCAGAATGTATACAAGAGTGTGTACGTGGAGGATGAGGAAAGACTCTGTTCATCGCTGACTTGAAAATGTTCTCAATGCCTTGGAAATCAACAATGCGACTGACGACATTTGACCTTTTTTGCTCGTAATCCTGCACCCGGCCTTTCTACCAGTTGAATGCAGTAGGTGTAGTGTAAGCAATTACCACAAGAGGGTGCTACATTCATTGCAGGAATGGCACACACAATGAAGAGCTGCTCAGTGTTATGTTATGTATTGACGACACTGTTTATTATTTTCTGATGTGTCTTATTTTTGGTTGTAGTTATACTTGCAGTGCTACTTTAAATGACGTGAGATGATTTCTAATATATGCAGCTGTTTGTGTTTCCATGCACCATGTCGCCTACGCAGGGGTTTGCAGCAATGTAATATATTTTCCGTCAAAGCGCCACACGTACCTCCCCTAAGGCTGCAGAGGCCTGTAGCAAAACTGAGGATATGATTTTTTTCTTCTCATGTATTTATCTTTATTTATAGCAGAGAATATCTTATAGCTGGATGATTTGATAATGGCCCACAGCTGCATTGTACATACCTGAGTTTTCAAGCATCATAAATAGAAACAGACAAGAGGATACATAAATCATCTTATGTATTATCATTAGAGGGCTGTATTTAAAAAAAAAGTCCACAGCTGTATTCTAGATGGTTCATAAGAAATTTCCCTCTGTGAATATAATAATGTCTTGATCATTCTGTCCGAGTCCAACGAAGATGCCTTTTTTTTTGTTATTGAACCCCCTCTCAGATGAACATGGGACAAGTGAAAGTTCTGCATGCAATTCCCTCTTCTCTCTTTTGTTTACTGCCACGCCAGTATAGTTAATGATGAACGTATGGACGTAATACAGGTGTTGCTTTTGTCCAGAGTTGCCTAAAGGAGACTTCAACAGAAAAAACTTTTTTTTTTTTTTTTTGGCAGGGGGCAACTACATGCAACAAAAACAGCTGTTTCTGTGCATCATACTGAATGAATCCTGATACTGCTTTCTTTTTGACAACGACAGTTTAATCGTATTTGTGGAGGTATCCTACATGCAACATGTAAAATGCAACATGTTATTCCTGGAGAAACGATGTCAGATGTTTATGAGTAAATACTTGCAGATATATGACTCAGCGTCGTCTTGGTTATTATAAGAGCACAACCATATTGTATACGTCCTGCGTGTATCTAATATAAAAGCTGGACATATTACAGTTTGTTCAGTCTAATACATTATTATTAGCTCTAAGAAAAAGAGCAAAAATATTGTAATTTTAAAAATAAAGATTAATATGATACACTTCCTTTTTTGACCACTAGATGACAGGTTCACCATGTTATCTGCCTTGACTGTAGAGTGTGAGGCACGTACACAATGTGACTGTCACAACTATTAGTCATTTATAATGTTATGTTCCAAATATGAACTACATTTAATAAACCAAAGCCCCAGTTACAACATAAACATGAAGCCTAACTGCCACCTGGTGGTCACTAATTAAACATTAACCAGGCTTTATGGCCACATTATCCCTAAACTCTTTAAAGCTTGGAGCTTTTATTACAGGAAAACGCCCTATAAATTATTTTAACATGCACAACAATCACAGTGATACGAGTTTGTCATTAACAGTAAATTAAGTTAAAAAAAAACCCAAAGTGCACAGCTTTTGTCCCTCGCTTCATCAGCGGTTTTAATGTGAACTCATTAAAGCTGTTTGGGTGAAATTAGCATAATGGTGAATATGCATGTGGAACTGTTGTCTGCTTGACAGATATGACAGCTCAGTATCTATCACAAGGCTGAGTGACACATGGACACACGCACAGAATAACAATCCAGCCTGCGCACACTGACACATACTGTAGCTCCCACGTACACACATACTGTATGTGTGTGTGTTCACGAGGAGGGGGTTCAGTGATGCTGCAGTGAGCGGGGGGCGGGGGGCAGGGGGGGTCGTCGACATCACAGTCCTCATTTACTGCAACACAGTCATCGACCACATTACTCCAGGTCTTGCAGCTGTGTGACGTTCAGCCATATGGTGTGTGTGTGTGTGTGTGTGTGTGTGTGTGCGTGTGTGTGTGAGTGCAAACGATGAGAGAATGTTTGGGAGTCGGGCTGATATAACTGTATCTGTGCGTGGGAATGTGGGAAAGATGCAGAAAGATGGAGAAGCTCTCCGATGAGGACAGGTATAGAAAACAGTGAAGTGTGAGTTTATTTATGTTCACAGAGGGGGCGGAGCTAAATTCCCTTCATCCTTTCCATCCTACAGATTGTCATGATGTAGCCTCCAATCTCAGACTGAAATAGTCATCCAGAATTATAGACTCACACTTATCCACTTTAATTCTGTTTGTAAGAATAATACTGTATCGCAAACACATTTCCCTAATATTCAACAATATATTATATGGATGTTGACAACGACGAAAAAAGAAATAGAAGAAACAGCCTCGTACCTGTGAAACGTCAACCTAATGTCGAGGCCCCTTCCTACGCTCCCACTCCAAATCCTGAAATACCTGCACGGCAACATTAATTAACTGCCGTGGCAACAGACCCCGACAACCCCCATCTTCACTCCGCATCATCACACAGGCCTGATGCGGACGCGGCTGTAGCTGCATGGTCACAGCCATAATCAGAATCAGAGTCATTTCGTCGCTTCCTGGGATTGACCTCTGACCTCCTCTGTCCTCTCCAGACCAAACCTAAAAAAAACAACAACCCAGCTGAGTGGGAATGATGCTGATGAAGCTCTGGACTAAATGGACCTGACTGGAGACTGTTTTGTTGCATGACTCAAACGTGCGTTTGTCAGCGTGGATAACTATTTTTAAACGCCGCCAAAGAGGACGCGGCGCTCGTCTGGAGCCTGGCGTGAAGCGGTTTCGTTTGTGAATCACAGCATCAGGCTGGGGGGTGGGGGGGTGAACATACACTGAATGCAATATGTATGTGCACATGTTCTTTCATGGAAATCACATAGTTTTTAAACCTCAGCCTCCAAATCCAATAAGCTCAGATGTGTATCTGCCTCTTTCCATCACATCTCCAATGTCTCCTCACGACAACCATCATATGCAGTGAGGACGTTTCCAGTGTGTGTCAGTGTGTGTCAGTGTGTGCCAGTGCATGTGTGGTGGGTCGTGTGACTGCGTGCGCACGTGTCCCTATATGCGTTTTGATGGAGTCCAACTCCAAGGGTGCTGTGATGTCATCCTCCCACGTCGCTGTCGCCACTGTGTTTTCACACCAGCGTGAGTCACGCTGCCCCAGCTCCCCCCGCAGGCAGGTGACTGCACGGTGCAAAACTACAGGTACAAAGTGTTTGGGTTCTGGCTGGAAGCAAAACGAGGTGTACTGAGAACCAGGATGTAAACACCAGGTGATCCATACTGCCCCCTTTACTTCAGTTTCCTTTGGATATCTGCCCGGAGCTCTAACTGTAAAACTCACAGCAGATAAATAATGGCTGCTGTACCGTCCCTGGTCTTCTCTTCTGTTTGTTTGAGCAACTAGCATTGAACTTGACGGACAGGAATTCCACAGTCTTCCTATAGGGAATGTGGTGAAGGGCTTGTACTGACATGGTTTATTTGTCTTGCTCTAACTGTTTCAAACCAGTGTCACTGTGTGTGTCCCATTCCAGGTCTGTGTGTCAACCTGAGATGCATCACTTTTATTTTCCTATGAAACGTCATTCCTGGTGTAAATGTGTTGTTTTCTTTTGTGCTTTCTTTTCATGTGGAGTTGCTGCGTTGGACGACTGCCCCCCCCCCCCCCCCCCCATCTATTTTAAAACTTCCGCCACTCTCTCCGCCAAGCAGATAAACCTGCCAGTTTATGCTCACGACAACAATGTGCAACCAAACACTAACTGCACACATACACCCGTTAAGACACAGTCGTCTTTTGGCTTATGGAAAACAAGCGCATCAGATTCTGTCCATCCTCGGAGCGTGCTGTCTGCATGACGCCCCTCGCTGACGAGGACAAAAGAGCCAGTGTCTGTGAAAACAACTTGTCGCTCTTCGTCATGTCAATCTCTGTTAGTGTAGAAGCAGCGCTTGAGTGAAAGTTTGTGAATGGGGCCCATTCTTTTCATTCCGCCGCTTCCAGGGGCAACAGAGGCAGGAATTTCACTCCTCTCCCTCTCTGCGGCTCTGTGGTCCTGTATCCCAGAGGTGGTCCACCCCATGTCTGTCATGGTCTGACATCTTCATCGAGCTCAGGCAGACGTCTGACGCTGGGATTTACTCTGTATATTATTCCCATTCATCCTTCCCTTACAGAGCAGTCACACCACCTGCAGGGAAGATGATGGATAATAGTGGAGGACGTCACGATGCTGCAAAGGCGACGATTTCGACAGACGCTCTGCTGTCAGGGAACCATCTGATTTTAATGGAGCCTAAAATAATCCGTGAATTTCTCTGCAGACACGGTGAAACTACAGCGTTGTGCATAATGGTGTTGTTGTGTAGTTCAGGTTCAGGGTTTAGAAAGTTCCTAAACTGACACGTCTCAGAATGATCTCATTATTACACCACCAGATAATGAACTTCTTCGGTTACCAGTGTTTTCTGCTGCCAAAGTAACCAATATATATAACCAACACTGTGGTGTGGGTGGAACTAACAAGAACTCATTGATTGTTGGTGATGTATGGTCTCCATGCTTTAATCCAAACACAATCGCATTTAGTGGCAAACTTAATTAGAGTTTGTGCGTAATCCTACAGGAGCAGCCTTTCACCAGAGAACAATACAAGCTGCCCACACAAATATCCACCCCACAACAGAACAGGGTGGGCGGTGTTAAGACCCATAGAGCTGCAGGAATAGACTTTAATGACAGAACTCTCTTTCCCTTTGTCTTAATGAGATTGTTATGTAATCAGCGGGTGACATTTTCATTTAAAGCAGTGGATGCATGCGGTCAGAGAAGAACAGGGGCATATGCAGAGACAATGAGCACGTGTGGAGGAGAACGTGGACATGAACTGCTGTTCCTGGATGCAGAGTTAATAATTACAGGGAAGGAAAAGAGACAGAGTTTGAGGACGGAGAGTACAGAGAACGTGGTTGTGAGAGAGAGAGAAAGATGAATTCCTGCTACTCCGTCTTTCCCCGCACTCCTGGTGCTGAGACCCTGGTGCTGAGCCGCGTTAATTAGGACAGTGCTCTATATCTATATCTAATTAAGATTTTATGCCAAAAATAATGAATGCATGCGAGATAAGCACACAGGTGGAATTAGCATAATGAGGAGTATGCCATTTATATAATAACATCCAAACATCAATCAAAACAGTGATGTTTATGTATGTGCTGCTACTTTTACTTTTACTTTTAACAGTAGCATAGCATAGCATAGCATAGCATAGCATAGCATAGCATAGCATAGCATAGCATAGCAAAGACATCGACCCTGCAGCAAAACAGGTTTATTTGGCATTGAACCACCCAAATCCTGGTTGGAGACTTTTGTTGTATTTGCCGTCAACAAACACAAGTGTTATTGCATGTTCAGTGTCCTGCTTGTGTCAGACAATCAGGTTTGTGTGGAAGAGGTGCAATAGTAACAGGCAGTTAATCCTGAGGAGGTTTTTCCAACATCCAACCATCGTAAACCCACAACAGCATAGCAAACTGGGACAGTGAATCATTTAGCATGAGAGTTAATGCTAAAGGTACCGTTTATGTGAACCAGATGTTCATTTGTAACAAGCGACCTCTGACCTTGAAGCCTTCTCTGTGGCAAAGCTGAAGAGTACAAATTGAAAACGCTTTCACTAAAAGTGTCGGCAGCAGGGTTCATACTGTCACATCTACTTTTCCTCCTCACGGCGCTCGAACCTGCAACCGTCTAATTATTAACCTGTGCCGTCGTAGTGGGTGTTTTACAGGCAGAAATAAATTCCACACTTGAAAACAAACTTTGTGACGAGAACGAGAGATTTATGATCCATGGGAAGAGTTTACATTAAAGAAAGAAAGGCTTCCAGGATGAAAACTATAAAAGTAGACCAGCACAAAACAAAACAAGCAATGATTTTATATTTAT